>JBAMAV010000953.1:0-39315 GCA_037043315.1 Amiota communis
AGCACTATTTTTAATTAATTGAAGTATTTGGATATTGATTGGTTTTAGCGAATCGAAGAATTTCCCAGATCTAGAACATTCTGGACCAATTACAGTCACACATAAGTATTTATACATAGTTCATTTAAAAAAATTAAATAAGTATATCCTAGAATATTTTACAACTTTTTGCATGGAAACAACGAAAATATATTGAAGCATTTTGATTTGTTTCATTCATTGAGATGCTTTCAATTATATAAGTACGTGTATACTGTTTTTCTTATTTGTTCTTCTTCTTTTGCATACTTTTAATTAAATAATTTTACATTTGCTATTTTTCTGTTCTTATTGATTTTTGTTTGATTCATTGCCTTCATTTCCTCTCCCCTTAGTAATTTGCCATTCTTGTTGTTTTACCCACAATATTTTATTTGTTCCAATACTTTGAATGAACATGATTTTATATAAGTATACTTTATGTACAATATACTATATATTAAGTAGTAAATAATGTTTTATTGTTTGTTATTTTATTTCGTGCATTTATTTATTTATTTGTTATATATTTTTAAGAATATTTACTTGGTAAATTATGGAAAATCCAAAGAAATTCAACTTAAATAAAGTTTCACTTACTTGTAAATACATATACACACATGTACACATACATATACATATATTGATATTATTTTCTGTTTCAATTTGAATGGATTTTATTTTATTTTTATTTATTTACCTGTAAAAGAAAATAATAAACAATAAATGTTAATAATACATATAATTACAAATATTTGTTTTAATTTTAAATATTATTTTTTTATCTTATATTATATTTAAACAAATTTTACTTAAGTGCAGACACTTAATGATATACTTATGTTATTGTGGGTCAATAACACAGATTAGAAATAATGAAATATACACATGTCAGTGAGTTTCTTTTAAAATCAAAATTAGGCAGAGAAATCCACAACATCATATGGATTTGTCCCTGGGTTATGTGTGTTTGATCGGTATGTCTGTATGGAGGTTCATGTGTTCCCTCATTACTACCTAACTACTTATCTTAATATAACTAAATGAGGATAGCCGTGGTCATATGCCATTTGTGTAGGTCCGTTACTACAGTTAACTACAGTTACAATGTATTGTTTTGTTGAGTAGGTGGACATATGGCCATGCATATACTCTCTGAACATCACTATGAATATGTATGAAATACATTAAAGTATATAACGTGTAAGTACTGATGAGAATATTTTTTTGTTTCATTCTTTTTAGAGCGTGATTTTATAGTAGTCAGGTTTTAGTTTTTTTTAACTTAAGTTTTATTATTTATAATTAAGAAGTACCAAAACTATCGAAAGATATGAATTCTAGTATGCATGAATATTGAACTTTCAAGGCAACTAAATTAAAAATTATGATCACATACATCATCATCATCGTCAGATGCATATGGACACTTATTTACTTATTGCATCGTTGAGCAATAAAATTTTTTCATCATTAGCAATTTTCCTTTTTCTTTCATTTTCTGTTCTCAGTTGTAGTAATATCAGTTGTAGTGAGCCTTCGATAAAAATACTTTCGATGATGCTGCACCATCACCATCACCATCACTTAGTTACATGATTATATTATCGCAACAGTCTCATGTGTATCTGTGTGAGCTTCATAAATTCCAACGAGTTATTTTGCCATAAATCTACTTTAACAAGAGAGCAACAAACGCAGCAAGAAAGGGAATCAAATCGAAAAGAAGCAAATTCAACTGCAACTTAAATTCTTAAGCAGCCATAGACTAAGAATATTCATAAATTGTGCAATATATATGTTTTTATGCAATGATATTGATCATTTGTAGATGAGATTAAAAGATTGTACAATATCAAAGTCAGTTTAAATGGCGAATCTAAGCAATAAAATCGAGATACATATATTATATTGAAAATAAGACCGAGACATTTGAAATAGTTGCCAAACTGTATGTGAGGAAAAATTTGGAAAAATTGAAGCATTAATTTTGAAAGTCTATGTCCACTTTTAAGATATTATTACTGACCCCATTCATCCAATCTCATTCATTAACGTTTAATTCTGCGCCTAAAAGTACGTTCAATATTTCATTATAAAAGATTTACCTAAATTATTATGTAGTACGTCTACTGGACTGGCTAAGACCCATGGACATTGGATGTTTGGTGTCCTTTTTCGATCGGTTCGTTGCATCCAGAATGTCCTACTGTTAATATGTCCTTAGTTCTTGTCGCTGTCGTCTACTACAGGTAAGACTATACAGATATAGATAGAGAGAGAAAGAGAGATAGAGAGAAAGAGAGAAGGAGAAAGAGTTGTGTTGTGTTGTGCTGTCAAACATTCAGTCCTTTGGGATATAATTTAAATTGGCGTATTCCATGCATTGCATTTTAAGAGAAGACAACGCAACAGGAGGAGCGGTCGTCTTTGCAACAATAGTCAGTTCAGCTGAAAACGCAGTCCCAGTCTACACTTCCTAGTCACCACACATTTCAATTGGTGTCTCGACGACGAACACTCAGTTGAATGCTCACTCGCTCATCTCACTTTGTCTTTGCTCATTTCACAAGGTAACGCCTTATTGTCATGTAATGTAAGTAGGAGGAATAATATTGTATTCACCTCTTCCCATCTATCCCTCCATTCCATATGTCATCCATGCACACCATTTGTTCTTAGCGATGTTGATTGCTAAATGCTTTTCTCGTCGTCTTCATCACTATACACTTTCGCACTCGCGTTGTTTAAGTTGTCAGCGTCATTACGTTGCGATGTTGTTGCGACACGATGCAACGCGACGCAATGCGATGCGGCATTCATTACGTTATCTTGCAATGTCACCTTGTTGTTGTTGTTGTTGTTGTTCGCTTGCCTTAATTTAGTTTAAAATCTTTACGCTTTTCTTATTTTCTACTATGCTTTTATTATATTTTATTTTTCTTGTCAGCAGCTCTTTGCTTTCGGTTTTTTTCTTTTCAAATGGTGTTGTTTCTTTAGTCCTGCTTCCTTCACTTATGCTGCACTCAACTTTTATCTTGTTTTAGTTTCTTGTTCATCATCAACAGCAACAACAACAACAACAAAATGAACAAGAACAATTTGAACACGAACAACAACATTAATGCGTATACGTAATTTGTTGAGCGTCGTCGTCGTCGGCATCGTCGTCATTATCGTTATCTCTTCCACGTCCTTCTCCTCAGCATCATCTTCTAGATTCTTTTTTGCCAGCTACCCACAGCATCTTCAATTTAAGTGTATCCGTAACGCCATTCTCCCTCCGTACTTAACAACTTATGACTGTTGTTCTGCTCTGCCAGACCCATCATCATCATGATCATCATGCTCATCATCAAGTGATTCCTTACAGCTCTTCTCTTTAGCTTCTCCTCTTGATGATGCATGTTATCCTGCTCCTCTCGACTGCTTGAGTTCTAGATTTAGCTTTCGGTTTTTTCTCTTGTTTAGTGTTTTTCCCATCCGACCTTCCATCTGTCCGTCTTTCGGTCTTTAGCTTTCCATCCTGTTATGGTAGCTTGTTTGATACTCGTATCTATGCGCACATATCTTGTGCTTGTTCATTTTCATAAATACCACATTTAAGTAGTTGTTTAATGTCCCAATGTCCCGATGTAATAAACGTAACTAAATGACATTAAGTCTTCATGCAAGTCACCTTCAACAGACGAGACGAGATGAGATGAGAATAGAAACGAATCGAAAGGCAGGCGAACAGACAGGGGAGGCAAAGCAAGCATCCACATCAGTTTGAGTTGCAGTACCTGGAGAGAGCGATACGTACAAAGTAAAATAGTGGTACCAATGCAACTAACTTTATTACCGGTTTCGAATTCAACGCACTCTCACTCCCGTCTACATTTGTCGGTCGACCGTTCCTTCCAAAATGCATCTGTCGATCTGTCCTTCGAACAAATGAACGCCAGACTACCAATGCGCATTTTGTCTTGCCTCATTGTCGATGTGGATGCGGATGGCTGGCCTTAGTCAAAGTCCCACTTGTCGTGATCGTCATCATCACTAGCATCATCATCAGCATCAGTATCGGCATTATAATGTGGCAAAAACTAAAATGCTCGCATATCAACTGAACCGAACTGAACTTAACTTAACTCATCATAGCTTAGCGCCATGTATGACCATAAGAACCAGAAAAGACCAATGAATAAATCGACTGATGGGCCCAACCAACCAACCAAACTAAAAATAAGTATCTTTTAAAGTTTGTCTTGTTCTTAAATCTCGGCATATATTAAATTTTTCTTCCACTATTCTTACGCTATTCGTTCTTGTTCCTGGTGCTTCTGTTGTCATCATTCTTGTTCAATGTTGTCCATGGATTGTTGTTGCAACACGATTCATTATAATTTTTCCACAAAACATATACAATAGTAATCATACTCTTCTATACACTTAATACATCGTATGAAAGAGTACTAATAATTTGTTAGTATGTTACTTAAAATGCATTAACAAAGAATACTTAGTATGAGAGACAATGAGATCTGATCTTCGTAAGTTTGTAGTCCTTTAGTTCCTTCGAGTATTTATTGAATTTTACAGAGATATCTATGGTATTCTTAAGAGTTGCACAATTACTGAATTACTGGATAGCAACACAAGTTTAAGTTCTTACAATTGTATGATGCATGGCCCACATGAAGATAATATGACACTAGTATTTGTCACATGATCCGGATGACAACAAACATAGTAGTTCTACCAAATACAATACTTCACTGATATGTCAGTAGTACATCATACATAGAATTATTCTAATGCACGTTCATCAAAAATATGTGTATGGAAGACAAACAATCTAAAAGCAAATCACGGAGTTTTCTACAACTTAATTTATTTATTGTATATGAATACCAGTATCTTATGCACTTGCATCTAAAATCTAGACAAGCAATAATAAGCAATCCCAATATTTTATACTCATAGAGATTTTTGCTCAAATCTATTGGTCTACAAGTCTGGTAAATTGAAAAAATTGAACACCAATATTACATACATTTTAAAACCTAACTTTGGACTGCAGTTTGCAATTCATAAATCTAGGATTAAACACTATCATATTAATCAGTGTTGGCTTAAAGTTAATCTGATTACCCATTAATGTTTTATGATTAAAATCATAATCAAAATGTTTGATTAATGACAAATTAATATTTAATCAAACAATTTTTTGATTATTCATTTTAATTATTCATCGAACTTGAGCATTTTTTTAACCATTGACTATTTCATGACTTGAACAAAAGCAAAAAATTCATCAAATCAATCAATTAATTTTGATTAATGATTTATCATGATCGCTTTAATTATGAATTAGTCGAATAAATTAATTGATTAATGCTAAAGTGCTATCAATAAAGAAGCAACAATAAATTGACAATTGTAAATTGTGTCCTTGTCTGGCGAAAATTCTCAAATTTAATTGTATCTCTTTGGTATGCTGGACAGGTAATGTCTACTGTTAGTGAGAACATCTAAAATATCATTATCATTATATCATCATTATTGCCATCACTTTTTTCATTATGGTTATGGTTTTCATCATCATCATCATCATCATTTTCATTCTCATTATTATCAACTTTAACTAAATAACGTAAAAGATTTGCACTAATGCAATATTATTTAGCCTTAGCTAAGCTTGTTTTTGGACTCCTCAATTTCTGCTTGCTGTCCGATGCCTGCTGCCTGCCAACCACGTCGTTCGTCCTTAATAAATGAATTACAATGATTGCGGCATTAAAAATGTATTTCTACTTTTGCTGTTGGTTCTTTTTTTTTCTACTTCATCTTTTGCATCATGTTCTTCATGTCCATGTCCATGGCTACCTTAATGACCTCAACCAAGCTAAGGCTAAGGCATATATATCTGTGAGATACTTAGTCTCTTCTCCATGGCACGACGAAGACAACAACGGCTAAGTTCATTCAATGTCCATCTTCCTGTTTCGACATGCAGCATTCAAAGCCTTCATAGTATTCGCGTCTGTTTAATGTTCCACTGAATGTTTATTCGTTTGCCTGTCTGACTGACCGCCTCTCTATCCGTCAGATTCCAATGTCTCTTCATTGTCTGTCTGTTTGACTGTCTGTCTGTTCGTTTGTGTCGCTCAATCGCAGTCATTCTCTGTTCATTCGTTCATCTCCGTTTAATGCTTTGTGGCACGTTGACATGCAACAAAATGTCGCATGTCGCATTTACCATGCGACGTTTACCGTTTTTGGTAATGTCATTGCTTTAGCTTTACTTTTGAGATACATTCGTTTAGTCTCAGTCACAACTTCAGCTTCAGTCTCGGTTTCGGTATCAGCATTGCTTTGTACTACTTAGTGAGTCCAATCTTGATTAATCCATAGAGTTCAAGATGCTTTAGTTAAGTTTTATTTTTAGGTGTTTTTGTTGGTCTTAATGTAACTGCTGCTACTTCTCATGCTGCCTTATACAGGTTTTGTTCTCGTTTATACAATATTATTGTCTTATGTACATTTTCCTTGCATTGTCCTTCTTGGTCTGTCTGACCTGCTTGACTGCCTGCCATTAATCCTTCTTGAAATCATGTGTTGAGTTGAATTTTGGTCTCTCTTTCTTTCTCTCTACCGTTCAAGTCTCAAGATGAATTCAGTTCATTTTATTTAGCTTGAGAAATTGATAATTTATTATGTAGTAGTACAACTCGGGAGATCGTTCAACGCGTTCATTAATCATTACACAATCTTAATTTTCTCTTTGCTCCTTCACTTCACTTCACTTCACTCCATGCCATTCCTTTTTCTTGCAATTTTAGTTCTACAACACTAATACTAATGATGATGATGATGAGGATGATGATGATGATGATGATAATGAAGCAACGTTGTCTTGGGATTATGTTCGTGTTATTTAAGTTGGTTTAAGTTCTCAACCATTTTTGACATATAAAGATTTATGTCATTTACTTAGTACAAAAAGATAAAAACCCTAACATGATATTAGTTAAGTTATGTGCTTAGTGATCTGTGGATACTTATTAAAGACCTTGACTCAATAGATCTATATAAGTAAATTCCATAAAAAATCCAATTGGTAAATTAGATTTAAGACCACAATAATCAAATATTCAATAGAAATTTCTTCTCTTTGTAAATCACATCTACCATAGGTTAAATGAAAAATACAATAGAATTTGAAAAACCTTTTTAATGATCGATTGATCAAAGTTTCCCGTGTTCTCAAGGTACAAATCTTAAGTTAATTGTATCAACAAGATTAAGACTTATGGTGACAATAGACTGCGAGCAAAACTTTGACATTCACTCAATATTATTTTGGAATAATAATTAATAAGATATTATTCAAGTCCTTACAATCTAAAAGACTTAGATAGTAGTTATTGTTAAAGTGATAAAGAAAAATGTTTTCCCAAACAAAAATTGTTGATATAATATGACAATTAATTACAATCAATCAAAGATACTTTTTAGTAGTACAAAAAATAGAAGAAAGTAAATACTGATGATGGGCGTTTAAATAGAGGAAATTGGAAAAGGATAGTGCAACTACATAAGACACAGTTGCTTCTATTCTTGATGTGTTACCATGAAGACCGAATAAAATTAAGCAAAGTTGAGATGAGATGAGAAGAGTGAAAATATTTTTATTTGATTTAAATCAACTTAACTTCTCAATACAAACTGTTTACTTGTGTATTATGTGTGCTTGACTAGTAGTCGACCTACTACTAAATCATCGTTTGCTGTATCAATGTTTACAGTCATTGCTAACTTGGCTAACAATGATGAAATGAAACAGTTTGCAAACTTACTGGCATGTAAGGCATGCACAACTTAACGCAAGGCTCAATTGTTGGTTGCACAACACACTTATGTTGTTACTACTGTTGTATTGCTGCAGTAAAAGTTCAATTACCCGCCAAATCAAAATTCAATCAGGAATAAATCAAAGCACTAACAGCAGCAACATCAGCTACAGCTACTAACCAAAGCACACCGAACCAAACTAAGACAAAATGTAGAGATATGGTAGAGAGTTGTATACAGCATGTGAAAAATCAAAAATTCCAAGCGCATCTCGGCAGCGGCAGCATACGCAGCAACAACAATGACAGCGTGTGAAGTACCAACGAGTTGCAAGTAGCAACAGCAACAGCAACAGCAGGAACAACAGCAACAAATGAAAGAAAAATACTTAAAAAACAGACAGGCAGAAAGAGATAGAGAGAGAGAGAGAATAATAAAAAACAACAATAGATCAGCGCAAAAGTGCGGCAGTAAGCAGCGTTAAGTTGCATGCAACTTGCTTGCCTCAAACAAACCAATGTGCTTTTTTTATTCTTGTTCAACTCTATACTCGTACTATTACAATATAATGATAATGATGATGACGTTGATGATAGGCCATGCAGTATCTCAGTTCTTTACCATGCCACAGTTACCAGCAACAACGAGTCAAGCCGCATCACGTTGAGCCATCCAAGTAGTGAAGTAGATAAGTACTGCTAATCCCTTCAGAAGTAAGAGTCACCGACAGACACAGGAGAAAGGACCACTCACTAACTCACATGCGAAAAAAGGAGCAAAGGCAGCAATTTCATGTGGCATTAAAAACCAAAGCAACATGCCAGAAAGCCTCGCTGCTTGTCTATCTGTCTGTCAGTCTGTCTATTTGCTTGATTAGCTAATATGTATGTAAATCGAATTTAAATCTTTTTGTTTTGTCTTCAAAAGGTTTAAAGATTTCATATGACAAAAGGAAATTTCTATTTTCACGAACAAGTGCAACCATATGAAAAACGTTTATTCGTTAAGGATCAGATCACCTTTCACAAGAGGCCATACAACAACTGTTTATTATTACATAACAACAGCTTGACCAGGACTCTTGATCGAAGCTAATCCTGTCCGGCGGATACAAAAAAACCTACACGCTCCTCCGGGTTGAATCCAACCTTTTTTTCTTAGGATAACTATATTCTCTATGTTAAAGTTTGAGTATCAACAAAGAATACAGTTTGAGGATCAACAAAGAACACAGGTTGAGTGTCAAATATGAGCACAGTTTGAGTGGCACTTTTATTGCACTTTAGTTATTTATAAGTCTGTCATTTAATTTGGGTTTGTATGGGAGGTACCGCTCCAGATAACCCTATGATCATGAAATTTACATGGTGAATATGGATCAGAAACTTTTAGTGTCCAAATTTCAGTTCGATAAGTCAAAAACCAAAAAGTTTTTCTAATAAGAACAATAAAATAAAAGGGGGTTTGTATGTGAGATACCACCCCTAGTAGTCCGATTCGGCTGACAAATGTGCAGCGAATGGTAAAAAGAAACCTATGTGCAAAATTTCAGCTCTCTAGCTCAAAAACTGAAGGACTAGTTTGCATACATACAGGCGGACAGACGGACATGGCTAAATCAACTCGTCTTATCGAGCAGATCACATATGTATATACTTTATGCGGTCTGCGATGTCTCCTTCTGTGTGTTACAAACTCCATGACAAACTTATAATGCCATTCACTCCCGTGAAGAGTATAATGATTTAGAAAAACATCGAAATAAGATCAAAAATGATTTTATAGAGCTTTTCAATGAACACCCACTTCTTCACTTTCTCTTTAGTTTTAAGCTAAATAATTCAATCGAATAAATTTGTAGATCTTTATGGTTATGTTGTATTTATTTAACATAAATTCTATGTACTTGTATTTAGTTGTCCCTCACAAACTCCAAAACATATCCAAAACAAATCAAATAAATTGAACTACAAGACAAAGAGCGACGGACTTCATGAAATACTTATGTATGTGTATTATAATCCGTACAACTTGGTGGCAAATAGCAGCAGCAAACATAAATTACGTGTACACAACATACTACACAACTATCTCAAACTCACTCTTCGTTTAGTGAAAATATGTTTTTTAATTTTCATGAAAAAACTTGAAAATAAACTAAATAGTAAAAAACATAAAAGAAGAATTCTCTTAGTTGCATGAAGGGAAAGAGGGACAACAAGAGCAGAAGCATGTGCCACATGAATTTCATTTTATTGAAGTTTGAAGTTGAGGCCACGTTCATTTTGCCTCAAGTACCTACTCAACTCAACTTAACTGACTCAGCTCAGTTTACACTCCGTGACAAAAAGAACCAAAAAAGTGCCATATTGCGTCTATAAATATTTTTGTTGATACCGAAAAGATTTCCTATATTAGAGACGAAATTATTTTTAAGATATACGAAATCTTACTATTACACTGCGTTTTTGGCGCAAAAGTGAAATATTTAAACAGCACAAAATTATAAGTACTGATATTTTAACAGCACCTAAAAGTATACTCCCAAAAAATTAACCAACATGAGAAACAAAAGATAAAAACTGCGCGCAATGCATATTTGAGCACACGTTTCTTATATGGGGACTCCTTTAAATTTTTTAACTTTATTTTATTTTTATTATTTGTTGTTATAGCGGCAATTGAGTTACGCACTCTGTTTGAACTGTCTATCTATTACAGTTCATGAGATAGAGTTCACTGACAGACGGACGGACAGACAGACAGCGCAGGCTGTCATTTTAACATTTTGCTGCTGCTTTTCAACTAAATGTCTATTGCCCACTTAAATTTCTGTTGCTACTTCGATATAACAAACAGTTTTGAATAATATCGGTATCAGAGGAATGCGTTGAAATTTTAATATTGAATTATTGAAAAATAGGATTAAACTATCAATACTTACAAAATGTAAGGTACAAATATAACAAAAAAAAAAAAATATATATATAAAATAAAGCCAAAAACAAACCTCTGACCCGATGGGGGAAATTTATTTGCTAACCAGCTAGCTGTGCCCCTACTCACAGCCATAAGTGGTCAGAGACAATTACTCACTGATGAGCAGCAGAGGTAGCCGGGATAGGTGAACCAATAAGCAACGTCCGGTTTATCTAGAGTGATCCGATTCCTGTTGGCAGCGAAGGGTGATGATGGAAAGCGCAGAGGGCGAGATCTCAGGCGAGAGAACGTGATAAAACTAGTGTAGGGCATAGTAAGTAGTGCATTTATCTACAGCTAAAGGGACAAAATTTCTAGTAGGACGACGAGGGAGAGTCAATTTCTCCGATTAAGAGCTTATGAAGAAAGTTAATCCCTAGCGCTATCCTGCTATACGACAAAGATGGAAGACTGATAAGAAGAAGCCTATCAGAGTAAGATGGCAAACGGGAATTACGATTCTAGTTTAGGCCACGGAGAGCAAACAGAAGGAATTGTTCCTGCACAGATTCAATTCGATCTTGTTTCTTTTTATATTGCGGGTGACCAAATGCAAGAGCAATACTCAAGAGGTGGACGTACAAGAGATACAAAAATAATCTTTTTGGTATAAGGGTCATTGAATTCAATAGACCAACGTTTAATGAAACGGAAGAAATATGCTGGTTAAAACACAGCTTAGGATCAAAGAGGACAACAAGGTCATTAAACGTAGAGACAAGCTCGAGTTGGACATTATCAATCTTGTAAGTAAAGAAATTTGGCTTACATCGATGATACATCATGAACTTACATTTAGAAATTTTAAGATTAAAATAATATGTTAAGCACCAATAATAAGTATAAAGAATCAAGATCCTCTTGAAGTCAGGGATGAAACGCATTATCATTAAATGAGCACGCGAAAATGTAAGATGGAGAGAAGCAGATCAATAATAACCAGATTGAAAAGAAGTGGTCCAAGATTACTACCTTCAGGAACCCCGGAATATCATGGGGTTCTCGGCCAATTACTTCGTTTTCGTCGCTATTATTTCATGGAAGTCAATCCTCTCACAATAGCCAATTCCAGTCCAAATTATTACAGATTATCCTCCATCATGTTGACAATAGCTAAAGATAAACCATTTCTTTTTCAAATCTTGATTCAATCATCATGTTTATGGTACATTAAAATATTGTTAAAAACAGCATAGTGTCTAAATGTTTCATGTATCAAACTACACACTATGATCTTTAAGATTTTACGACTTCTTTTTAGTTTCTTTGCAATAGATCATTAATTTACCGCATGCAATTTTACTGCTATTACTGTGCTATGAATTTGTCGTATAGTGTATTGTATTGTGTATATGTAAAATATCATATTTGAAAACAACAAATCTGTTGACCACGAATACTTCCGTTGCCCAATACCCAAGCAGGTTATTTCATAAGCGACACACTCGTTTGTGCCTACATTTTCTTACTCCATTTTCCATAAACACTTTTTCCCCATTCCCTATACTGTTGTATATCCGTGTAGATGTTGTTTTTGTAAGTGCATGAGAGATGTTTTTCATCTTGAATTTCCATGGTTGGTGTACATTTCAGTTACGTTAAGTTTTTGGTTTAGTAACGTACTAGATGTTGTTTTCGGTCGTTGTCGTTGTTGCACGGCTTTGAGTTGTGCATTGCAAGTTGGTTGAAGTTAAAGTAAGTTTTTGTTTTTATTTTTATTTCTACTTATTTTATTTGTAGTATTTTTGTTTAAAAAAGTCTGCGCATGTACGACGTGCATCATTTGTTATTCAGAAGTTTCTTGCACTCACTCGGACCTGACACATGGCTAAGCATGGACTAGACTAGACCAGGCCAAGCCAGACCAAATCAGACCAGAGGCCAAGCCATCATACCACACTAGAACTAAATAGACAGACAGACAGACAGACAGACAGTGAGCAAAGCTTCAAGACTAAAATTGTAAGAGAATTAGATATTGAGGGTGGGGGAGAGGGAGAGGGAGGAGGCTGGTGGTGTGTTTTGGTGGTTGGTGAATGCCTCGACAGTCAAGTAAATATTCCATTTCGATCTTAGTGGAATGAATGTTCAGTTGTTCACGCTCACGTCGTAAGCAAAACAAAAAGAGCTGCTGTATTCACGTTCACGCTTACGTTTGCTGATGCTACTTTTTCTTTTCTTTTAGTTTTTCTCTTCACATACAAGTCCACATTGGTCCCCACTGCTCCACATTTGTCTATAACCAAACAAGAGTCTAACTCTACTATATACAATAGACAGAGTGAGAGTTACAAAGCTACCCATGGATGATAATCTGGTGAGCCTGTTGGTTGGGTCTATTTCTCTTTGCCTTTTTACATCTTCACCATCATCATCATCATTTTTATTCTCCTCATGATCGTCATCATTTCACATCATCATCATCATCATCATCATCGTCATTATTATCATCACATGACTTTGTGCTTCTTCTCCTGCTGTTATTGCCGCTTTTGAACTTTTGCGTGGTTACTTCTACTGCAACATCATCTTAAGGCAACATCAAATATCCCATGCAGAATGTCAATTCTTGGATACTCTTGGTCTGACATCATCTCAAATTTTTTTCTCATACCACACATACTTAGTATAGAAACAGTACGGGTTACAGGAGGCAACCACATCTAATGTATTAACATGTTTTATGACTTTTCTATAAGCCAAAAACTGAGATTTCATACTCGTGTATAAAATGGAAATACTTACTACTACTTGCTACTGTACGAGTATCAAGAAAGTATTTATGCATGTACTATGAATACACAATCATAAGATTATAAACATATGTATGCATGTAGATAAAAGATGTTTGTGGTCAGTTAAAGCAAATCATATCTGCTTTGTCTGTCTAAGATTTTATGCTCTTACTTTGTAACTTGAATGAGAGGATCAAAGACCTTGACTTTAATATCATTAAAGTTTAACTACAATGTATGGTAAATTTACTTAAGTATACATACATACAAGAAAGATCTGAAGTTGTTGCTTTAAAGACTTACTGATGTAATAAGTGTTGTTTGTTATAAAATAACTGCCAATTTTTCGGATACAAGAACTCAAATTGAGCCAATTTAAATTCAATTTTATTGAATTGAGGTCAATCGGAGCAAGGTTTAATGCATTTGAAGAGCAGGTGTGGTAGAAGTTTTGCTGATTACGCATCATCTAACCGAGGTATATCATAATGAAAATCTAAAATCTCTTAAGGACCTGCTGATGATTTCACCTGATGTCACTAGCATTGGGAATTGGAAATTTGAATTAACTGAATCTAATGATGATGATGATGATGATGATGATGATGATTAAGTACAAGAAATTAATAAATGAAAAGGTGTCTATGAAAATGCAAATTTAAAGTTCAAAAGTATCTGAAATTCAATGCACGCAATAACGCGGAAAAGTTGTAATAAACGAAACATGAAGCGAACTGAAACGAGGAACAAACATTTCCACATTTAAACGAATGTCAAATACGCATACAAACACCCAGAATTTTAAAAAGAAACTACAAAAAGAAGGCACTACAACGCATCATTTGAATGAGGTTCATTCGTTTATTGTGCTCATTCCCATTTCTCAATTCTTATTCCTCATTCACTTCCCTTAAATCAACATCAAGTTGAAAACAAAAATGAAAACTACAAAAAATGCATCCACAAGTCAGCTTTGACTCATTTAACAAACCAACATTGCGTCCAGCCCAGTCAGTCAGTCAGTCAATCAGACAGACATTCATTCAGTCAGCCAGTCAGTCAGTCAGTCAGATATTGAGTCAGTTAGTCAGTCAACAATCCAAACTACCCATCTATCCATATGTCCATTCGTTCAGGCAATCATTCAACTATTCATCCATTTTTTTTTCCATGGATTCAACTAGCCATACAAACATCCATCTAACTAGGCACTAAAATAAAGCGTTGCCTCGTTACACAGATACATAGATACGTACATACATATTGTACATATGTATGTAAAAGTATGTAGATACATTGAAGCGCATACGAATGGACAACCACTGGGCAACGGCACAATTGAAAAGTCTTTACATTGGCTTATCATCGTACGGTATTTTTCAGATGCCACAGTCCGAGAAGTTAGAGTGTCCGAGGAATACGAGGAGGCATATATAGTATGTAGTAGTAGACAAGTTCGAGGCAACAGTGCAACAGCAATAAACGAAAAGCAGTTAAAAGCTGAAAGTTGAAACGGCAGCAAGCTGCGGCATCAACGCTCTGCAAACTATCGATCAATCTTATTTGGCAAGACATTCCGATGTGCACCAAAGGCCACTCACACACTCCGACAGAGAGAGAGAGAGAGAGAGAGAGAGAGAGAAAGACCAGTGGGATGAGATGAGTCCATACGAGACGAGACGAGATGAGATAAGTCAAGAAACGAACGAGATGAATTCAGTTGCGACGAGTCGAGCTGAGTTGATGTAAGAGTTCAGACCCCTTAAATGACATGGCAGATAGAATAAAGTAAGATAGGATAGGATAGGATAGGGTATGGTATGGTATGAGTGAATCTGAGGGTCTCTGGATGTCAGTTCTTCATTTACTCACTTACTCCCTATACATTCAAAGCATTGAAGCATTTTTAGTCAGTCATTCAGTCTGTCTGTTTGTCAGACAAACAGACTGTTAAGAGTATTGAGTTGGCATTTTTCACAAATGAAATGTATAGATACATTTGTATCTATGACTGTGTGTGTGTGTGTGTGTGTGTGTGTCTGCATGTAAGTATGAGTGTGCTTAAATGGCGTTAAAGTTTAATAGTTGCAACGCAAAAAAATAACACAAAAACAAAAACAAAGAAGCTGCTGCTGCAACAGCACAACACAATTCAATGAGTTATACATTTATGTATGCAGGCACTTAAATTGAAAACTTGTTGAGATACTTTATCTATGTATTGCGTATTTCTCTATGATTCTCCTCATTCTCTGTATGATCATCTACAATATATCTTTTTATCTTTTCCACTTCTTTCAATATCCTACCCCAACTGACCATTTAAGGATGATGTATCTGAATCTCTTCTTCTACAAGTAAGTTAGAGTATCCATCTAGCTATCTATGCTGTGTGTATGTGAATTATTTAATTTCAATTTAGCTGTGCATAATTTCAAATGAACATAAAAACATCATCATCATCATCATCATCATCGTTCTCGTCATTATAAACAGCATTGAAGCAAAATAGTACAATAGATATTGTAGAATAAATAAGTAAATGTTTTTGCAAATTAAATTGTTAAATTATTTTGATTTGAAAATTGATAACAAAGAGCCATTCACTTGTTTTGTGTATTTAAATTATCTGTGTGTGTGCGTAACACATAAGATTGATTTTGTATCAGTAAAGAAATTGAAAAATTAGCAAAGAAGATAAATATGTATGTGTTTGTTACGAGGTGTGGCTATAAGATAACGAACGAGATTGATGATTCTTAGATGATTCATGTATTTGAGTAACGAATAGACATGAAAATTTCTTAGGTTATGAACTTACATGTACGTATTTGTGTATTTTAATGTATTGGTTTTGATGGCAAAGAAGAACTGACTAACACCATAATCATCACTAATACCTGATTCCGGTGTAATGGCATTATGGCAACACTGTTGATCCATATGATTTCTAAATAGTACCATGGTATTCATGATATTCATCGACTATCTTGGTTAAACTATCGATAGGGAATACAACACCATGACATACCCATAGAAAAATGTTATTCCATCAAGACAATGCCCCATGTCATAAGTCGATGAAACTGAATGAATTGCTTTCTCAGCCATCATACTTTCTAGGTCTGGGCTCCAGCGAATACTGCATGCATCAAAAGGAAGAAATTTGGCTCAATTAAAGAAAACTCAGGCCTATTTCGAGGGCAAAGAAAAATCATTCTACCAAATAGGCATCGAAAGAGCGTTGAAATGAATGGTACTCCCTTGAAGGAGAATATCTTCGAAATCGAATTTCTAAAACTAATCTTATCTTCTATGGCAATCCACATCATTAATGTAATAATCTAATTTCATCCTACACGATTGTTATTATCGTTTACTGATTCCTGTGATTGTTAAAACTAAAGGAAGTAACAAAGACATAACTAAGTCTAGGAATTATTCTCATTACTTTTATGGCCACACCTTGCGACATGCTATATCTGTCATCTGCTATTGCAAATTATGTAACATAAATTGATTAAAACAATACGATTATGCTATGTATCTATTTAAAATGTATAGATGATTTTAATTGAGCAATTTAATCCACACTCTAATTGCGACACTTCATTTCATTTGGCTATGGTATCTAGATAGCATTTTCAGCTTTAATTATGAATATCATTTTGCATTGACAATAGTAATATACTCGTACAATACTTACTGCAATTAATAGATACACCTCGAAGTGCACACCATAATGTTAGGTTTATGTTTAATAAGAAGATATTGATAAGACAACTACACAATACTATGCCATGAATGCAAAATGGAAACGCTTCAATATTTCAAAATTAATAATGCAAATTTTTTAGATATTCTCTACCTACAGATACCATTTATACATTTATGATATATCTATTGTGTTTTTTGTTTTCTTTTCTTTTTTAAAATATATACTTTTGCATAAGTTTGTAGATACAATAGTACAATATTATGTAGATATCTTTGTGTATTTAGTTATCAAATACTTGTGCATCATTAACGCAATCGTTTGTTAACCGTGTATGTAGCATAAGAGTGAGTGTATGTAGTATCTGTCTCTATCTGTAACTGTTTCTGTTTCTAGTTATCGACTGCATGATATAATGTTGTATCTTTGAGTGAGTGAGTGTCTTTGATTATTATTTTTTATTTTTTTTAACATATCGCAGTAACTTAATACATTTGTGTGAGTGTGTGTTTTGACGCCGCCCGCTGTTTCTTTCACGCTTTTCCGGTATACAATTTTCAACCTCTTCTCTGGAATCGGAATTCTCCTTCTCATCATCATCATCTTCATCATGATCATCATCATCATCAACATATGTATCTTTTTCGCATTTTTCATTTTCTTTTGCATTTCAATTCAGTTTCTCGTTCGTCGTTAGCTGGTTTTGATGGTAACAATTATCGCGTGACATCTTTGAGTTTGGAGTTTGGCATATTTACACGTGTGTGTGTATTTGTGTGTCTGTGTATATCTGAGTGTCTAACACCCTGAATTTACACTTAGGTATTTTCTTTTGGCCAATAGTATTACAGGAGTTTGCTTAAGTGTGTGTGTGTGTGTGCAGCAACAAAAATTGCACACTGATCTTGACAACGACAATGCGACATACAATACTATTTACTACAATGAATACGAGATTCATAGATACTTTCTTCAATATCTTGCTCACATTCTTTTTACAGAGTTTTGCTGACAAATACATACAGATTTATTGAAAACTTGATTGGCCTCATTGTTGAGTGGAAATGTGTGTACGAGTACGAGTCGGAGTACTAGGGAATCCAACTCAAAGCACTGCAATGTAAAGTACTACCAGTAAGAAGTATCTATCTGCAATATACATGCAATTGCTGCAGATGTAACTGTGACTGTGACTCCTTCGATATGCGTTCAGTTCATCGTTTGTAGTAGTAACCATTTTATTCGCTTTTCATATGAGATTGCCACATTTCCTTCCAAGTATATCTTCAACTTCAATCTGGCGAGTGAATAGCATACTTTGGCATTTTATGCGCACGGCATTCACAAAATAACAACGTCACATGTGCACACAGCACACATAGATACCAATTGAATCTAGAGAAGCATCCACTGTCGTCATCTATAGCACTAACAGCAACAGCAACACACTGGATTCCTTTTTTTTTGTTATGTGGCAAAGAGATACTCCAAGTTCATTTGTTCAACGTCTTTTTATTATTTTCATCTTTGCTTTTTTACTATCATTTCTGTTTTTTTTTTTTTTTTTTTCATTTGTTTTGGTACTTTACCCATTTCTATCCCTCCCAAATTTTTTCCCTTTTTTATTTTGATTTGATTTGCTATACAAGCTGGTCTCAACTCTGGTTTTGGCTCAGATTCTGGCTCTGTGACTCGGTCTCATCTTGACTCTAGCTTAGCTCATAGCACTGTTTTTTGTTTTTTGTTTATTGGTATGCTGTGGTTGTTAGAATTGAAGGAAGGAAATAAGGCAGGAAGGGACCATCAACATCACGATTGAATGTGTCGATTCGTTTGGGTTGGTTTGGTTTGGTTGGAACACTGTTTTGTGGCAATCGCAAGACTTGGAGTCAAGAGTGAAACTTGTAGAGTTTGGATTTGGAGCAATAAAATTGAAATCCTAAAGCGAAATGTTTGCGATAAATAAACGTTGTTTTATAAGTTCTTAAATTCAAGCAAACGATGCCAACGATGGCAAACCTAAAAGCAAATGTACAATTTTCAATGTGGCCAAGTTAGGGAAAGAATTGCTTAAGTGGAGTTTGCTAAGACGTCGATTGAAAAAGATGCAGATACAAATGAGGAGGGAAGGGAATGTTGCTTATTAATAGCATTTGTTAAAGTTAAAATGCTCAACTATATTTTGGTCAACATTAACACCAAACACACATTCTTCTCTCTTTCTCCCTAGTATGTAACACTTTTCCTATTTTTATTGTACTTAACTTTTCGAAATGTTCAAGTAAGTAAGTGAAGTTTATTGGCAATTTTTAGTGATTGGCAAATGTGTTATTGAATGTGCCACACCACATGATCAAGTGCATGATGTTTGGCATCAAAATTGGCATCTTCACCATCATCATCACTTTCTTCAGAAAGAAATATTGTATATACTTGCCTCAAATATATCTTTCTATTGCCTGAAACTGAATGCACTCTAAGTAATGTGCTGACTTGACCATTGACCATTATTGATAATAAATTTTACTTAAATTTAAAGAATTGAAAAGATGGAAAACACTAAAATTAAAGCAACATTTATTATTAAAATATTTGCCAAAATAAGTTTAATTACCGATTGAAAAAGAATTGGCAGATAGTATGGTTGAATGAATTTTCCAATTATTACCTGAAAGAGATAAGAGAAAAAAAAAAGAATTTATTAATATTTCTCAATAAAATAAGAAATTATTAAATTTGTTTACTCCGATTATTATTACAATTTTATATCACATAGTACAAGGTTACCCTTAAGTCACTGAATTATGGACACTTTAATTTTGAATTGCATTTTTACTTAATAAATATTTTGAAATCATTTGTGTGAAATCATAAAGCCTTGAACACTTTTTTGGGCAAGTTCAGATGATTTTCATTCTCAAAATTCTAACAAAGGTTTTAACTTAAAAAAAGAAACCAATCATATAGAGGCTAATGAACAATCAGAAGGACAGAGAGATACATATGTCCATGTATTGATTCACTTCGGAACGGTGGATTATGAACGCTATTCTGATATAGTATTGTATGTTTGCATGATTGACAAACATCACTAACTATCAGTAATAGTAGTGTATACATTTTTCACTACTGTGTAGTGCAGTGTAGTGTAGTGTATTGTGAAAATTATACACAAATAATATGCGAATTAATTTCAATTAAATGTTTAAATTAATATGACACAAAAACAAACATTTACTTTGGTCCCATCGCAGCAAGAGCGTATGATTATGTGGTTTTCTAACAACTTTTAGATGCCTCTTAGTATTAACCAATGATTAAGACTTCTAAATGAAAAGCATTATGTTTGTATGTATGTATTTAATAAATTTATTGATTTAAATAATTAAAGTTCTTCTTCAAAGTTATTCAATTCTCCAGGTATTACCATAAAAATATCCTATTGATTTCTTTATGTTCGTACAACATTATCAATTCAATTTTTATCCATCATATCACTAATGCCTTATGGCATTAATTACACGTAAAATACATACACACATATGGTAGTTTTGTCAATTATTCGTACTTCATTGTTGCTGATAGTACGTGTATTTCTAAATTACCATAGTTGAGTAAAATTATGAATTGAATTGAGATGAAATATTAGACTTTTAGATACATTGTACATATTGTATATGGTATATAAAATAACAAACACATTTATTAAAAATCATATGTATGTTTGTACTAATATTTTTTAAAAAATCGAAAATATGCAATGTAAAAAATTTAATAAATTTTATTAAAATGCAAATATCAACTAAACAACAAAATACTCACTCACTCATATTTGTTATTTATATATGTATGTATTATTATTATACCGTTTGAACATATATATGTATGTACTTATGTGTGACCTACTATAATCTCTTACTTAACTTATAAATCACGAATATTTTGGAAACAAAAAAATAATAAAACATTATAATACAAAATATTGGAAAAGAGAAGAACATTTTTTTTATATAATAAAATAGATAAACATGATGGCTAACACAATATGTAAAATCTTTAATGAAAAACTGTGAAATTACATTTTCTGTTGTGTTCACCATTTGTTTAGTTTCCTTTTTGGGCATTCGGTTGTTTTTCAATAACATATTTTCAAAGAGCTACAACTTTGTTGGTCCATTGTATTTAGGCAAGAGTTTGTTATACATATGTGTATAGGTATATATTAATAATAAAAGGTCAAGGATTGAAAGTAACAAAACTGCAAAATCAGAACAATTTGATTAAGCAGATATTCAAGATATTAAAACTGATAGATTCTATTTACTTGGTTAAGAACAGTTCAGATTTATAAATTAAATTAAAATTTGAATTTATCATATGCATAGAGAAATTTCGAAAATTTGTTGTTGAGAATGTTGATCCAGAAGTTTTAATGCACTAGGGACTGGGATCATAACTCCTTGTTAATCAGTCACAGGAATGGCAATAATTTGTTTCTCGACCATCATTGTAATACTTTCCTCTTCACGCACCGGATATATATGTACATACATATACATATGTTGTATTTTGCTCTTTTGATTTTGATTTTATTCTATTTTATTATTGTAAGGATACTTTTTTATCCGGTAAACAGCGATAACCGTGAAATGCGTTTAAAAATCAAACGATTTATTATGTGATAGAATGAAAATGATAAAACGCCAAAAATAATGTTTGGTAAAAACAATAAAATAAATATATTTCAGTAACAAAAAATCGCAAATCAAATAATTTATTACATATTTCCGGTGCCATAGAACATTTAAGTATTGTACGAGAAATAGCCAAGAGGAATAGCCAAAATGCAATAAAACCAACAAACTCATGCCATTTATTTAAATCACATTCATTTACTTTACAATAGTATATCTCAGAGCACGAGTACTATATGGTATCCCATATGTAAATATAAATATTGTTTTTTTTACATTTTATATCTTACACACAAGTGTGAATAAATAATATCAGTCGTTTATGCAATATGTATATTTGTAACATATTTGTGTGTATAAACCGAAACGTCCGTCGTATGATATATGTATGTATGTGTATTGGGTAGAGCATCTAAAATCTATTGAATTATTGTATTGTATAGTAAGTAAGGATCTACATTTTTTTTATAATTATCTTCAAAAGAAATGTACAATATTTTTCTTATACTACTTATACAATATATTGTACAATTAGTGAGATTTATCCAATTATTAAGTCTAGTATATTTTCACCACTTGGCTGGGAGCATTTCAATAATAGTTTCAGATATTTTTTGTGTGTCAGATTGTTGATCCATACATATGACGAGCTCCAAGACTTGAGATTAAAATGGTAGCAGTATATCATTTTAGATCTCAGATCTTCTAATGCAAGGCTTTAGCGAACTTGTGCAAACCAACTTAAGTATGTATGGTATATACTATGTGTATCTCTTATATCTTATATATAATTGCAGATAAATATTGTATAAATTTGTGTTCAATAAAGCGAGATTTAATTATCAAATACTAGTATTTAATTGTAAATTAGTTTTATATAGTAAATTATTTTTTTTTTGTATCTTAAATCATTGAATTTAATTCCATTGTAGTTTTTCCTGATTACTTAATAGAGCAGTAACTTTGAGATATGCTAACATATTGTATTTTGTCTGTATGCCTGTTGTCAGTTGGTCAGTCATGTCAGTTAGTCAATGAGTTCTGATTCTTGGTTGTGTTCTTTCATTTTACCAACATTTTTAATTCTCAATTAAATTGCAGTTTTGTGGCTATGATTTTCCTTTTTCTTTTTTGTTTTTTGATGCTGTTTGCATCTGTTTTTTTGTACATGTCTTTAGTTCGAGTGGAATTTAATTTAAATTGATGGTCAATACAATTTTTTCACATTATTTTCTTTTTCTGCATTTCCATTCTCACTCATCCTTTATCATTATCTCTTTGTTTTTTCACTCAAAAGTTTGGTATTAAATGATTTTCATGTAAAAACAAATGTTGCTTGTAACAAAATAATTTTTGATTTCCATAAAATTATTATGAACAAAATATATGTATATAAACGAAGGATTTTCACTTCTGGATCCCGATGAGCCCAACAAAGCTTTAACTTATTCATTGACAGAGGTCAGTTAGTCAGCTGTTAGCAGATAGACAAACAGTAGTTGTAATTTAGTAGAAAATATAAAAAGAAGGCTTTTCAGTTCAGTCAGGTTCAGTTGAACTCAACCAAAGTTTAAGTTATTCATTGTCTCTTAGTCTGTTCAGTCAGTTGGACAATGAGTTAATTAAACTGTCCAACAGACAGATACAGTAACTTAAGCACGACAGAATAATTTCAAACATTTTTTTATGTTTACATTTTGGTTTCGTTCATTTAGTTTACGTGGTTCATTTTTACTTTGGTTCGGTTTTCAAGTTGTTTCATGTTTGGTTACCACATTTGGTTGCTGCTAACTTTATATGCTCAAATGACATCAGTCGTTAACCATACTAGATTAATGATCCGGAAAAGCAACAACAACAAAACAGCAACAACAATAATAATAATGATGTACTAGAAAAGCGTAACAAAAACAATTACATTCTCACTTCATTAACTCTTTCTTGCTATTACATTTTTTAAGTACTTGTAAGTACTTTCAGTGGAATTTCATTTCAATTATCGTAGGATTTTATTTCTTTTAAGTTGGATTAAAATTAAATGAAATTAACATTGCTAAAAGTTAATAGGTGGTAACAGTATTTACTCTGAGTCTGAAATGTATAAAAGGTTGAACAAAACAAACAAAAAAAGATTTAATATTCTTATACTGTCTGGAATATACAATTATTGGCCTATTCATCTTGACTGCCATTTGTGATGCTATAGAATTCACTTCATGAAATTTTGATAATGTTGCGAATTTTTATTGTGGATTGAATTTTTATTGTTTCTTAAGGCGGCACAGCTGGCGTTACACAAGCAGATATTGTATGTAAGAAGAGAATAAAAACATAAAATACACAAGATCACTGGTTAATGCGTTCAAAAATTCTTAAGATAAGTTTACACCATTTGTAGATCTAACAATATTGGTGGATTTATAGTCTTCTACTGACGTTGGTAGACAAATCATTGGCAGGGAGGGCATTTGTACAGTGTCATCTGAAATTGCAATGTGATGCCAACAGTGTAAACAGCAAATTTTGAATATTAGTAAACGTTTGCATATATTGGTAGGCAGTTTGTCAAATGTTTGTATATGTTCTTGCAGCAGGCTTGCCAACTTAGAGGTATTTTTAAGTCAGAATCGGAAGAAAACGCAATTATGCAATATTTGAAAAATAGCTATGCTATGTCTTTCCACTCAGATGGCATCGAAGAAGCCTAGAAAAACCATAGAGAATATATGATCAAATACAGCAACAGCTTTAGGACAATACTTTCAAAAATTTATCAATGAGGACTTCATAAATAGCATCAACAACTTTGGGAATAATTTTCGAAATAGTAGAAGTGCTGATACGAAACAGATATTGAAGAGAATGGAAACTGCCACCAGTTGCAAGATAGCGCACTGTGATTGCAAGTCGACAAATGCTTCAAAACTTTAACAATTCTGCTAATGAGTCTCTTCCAATATGCAAAAATGAATAGACGGCAAATGGTGTGAACGGCAAATTTTCCATCTACCAACATTGGTAGACAAATCATTAGCAGGGTATTTGTCAGCAAATGAAATTGGTAAATAAGCTACCAACAGTGCATTGGGAGTTCTTATATTGTTTGCCTATCGTTTGCTGAGAATTTGCTGAGTTTTAAAGCTCTGCAAACAGATCTACCAATGGTTTAAACTTAGCTTAAGTCTTCCTCTTCGTTATTTTCATCGCCATCATTTTTCTTCCGTATCTGCTTTTCTACTACTAAATTTTTAGAAATTAGCTGTGGTAATCCGGTTGAAATAGACTAACTATTCTTGATGGTTATCTTTTCCATACTGAATCATTTTACGATATCTCGAATATTATTAAATATTATTCTAAGCTGCAATTGATAACATATGCGTCTGTGGTTGCATTCATCAATAGGTTGCAAAAAATAAAATAATTTTGTAAATTCTTAAACACAAAAGTGACTTTAAATAAATTTAATCGATTTTTTTCTCTTTGCCATGTTAATAAATAAAAAATTATCCATCTAAACATCGTAGATTGAAAGTGTTTATGCACGCATCATGTCAAAGCCACTCATTGGATTCAAAATCGAATTATTGTAAAAAAACAAGCTTTATTGTGAGTAACATATAGGCATACAGAAACAAGCGATATTAATTGAAAATTAAATTAAACAAAAGACAATATTTCTTCTTCTTGATACATATAGAACGCAGGACAACGTCTACCCGGGTCAATAATAAATAAATAATGTTGAACTTATGTTTTATTTAATTTATATTTGAAGTAGTACCAAAAATATATGTTCAAATTTTGACGTATTACAACAACATTTTTAACATATTTAACACTAATAATTTGGATAATATTATGGTAGATTTTGAATAGCAATTACGAGATAAGCCCAATAAATAGATTGACATGTCAAAATATTGGTGTGATTGTGAGGCCGATATTTGGAGTAAGTCGAGATTGTAGCATTTAATATATTAAGAAACCATATTTATCAAGAGAAAATGCCAGTAAAGTTAAAGAAGTCCAGTGATATGATTCTGAATCAATTCTTAAATTTTTTTTTTTTTTTTTAGTTTTGATTACAAGGTGGTAATCTTAGTTATAATTCCCCATCAAAATCGGAAGAATAGTTTGTTTCTGGCTCGCTATCTTTAGTGTTATACAACCATTTTGTTGAACACGGTATGTTGCATATAATTTCATTTAACTGTTTTAGATAATCTTTTTGTCTTTCAAGGTAGTCCGCACAGAGCTCATAAGATACTTTCATAGATTCTGATATATAATTCATGCTTGCTTTATGGCGAAATTCACAAATTCTGTGAAAATTTGTCCAAATCTCTCTGTAAGGCTCCTTTAACTGACAATTTAGCTGCTCTTTGAATAAAGGAACATGTTCCTGTGATGCAATTATGTCATCATAGTGACTCTTTAAATTTTCCATTTCGTGTTCGTGATTTGCTTTGTATTCTTCAAGTTCTTTTACCTTTTTTTTAAGTTCATCCAACTCATTTTTATGGCAACATTTTAAGCGTTGCTTCACACAGTGATCATTCGATTTCTTAAGTATGTTAACCATATTTTTTATTTCATCCAAATGAACTCTCGGAATATATATTTTATCACTTTGATTTGTCTCAAACAGCATTTCATATCCTTCAAGTTGCTTTTGGTAGGCCTGGTTGGACTCTTTAAGTTGTTTATTCATTTTTTCGAGTTCTTCTAACTTAGCTTTCGGAATTTGGATGAACACTTCACCAGTGCTGTCAAGGTTCACAGCTTCCAAATCTTTTTTGTGTGTTTCGTTAAATTCATTTTGGGTCTGGCTGCTGTTTAAAAGCATTTCATCAAACTGTTCATTTGATTCCTTTAATTTAGAAGTCAAGATTTTAATTTGTTCCAATCCTTGACATGGATTTGCTTTGTTTTGGGTTTTTATCTGATTTTTTACAGCCATACTTTCAGTTATATCTATAGACGATACATACAAAATATATGTACAATAATGTCGCATTTCTAGGTGGTTTTGTGTGAATTTCTAATTTTTACAGATTTGTTTTTGAGTACAGCGAAACTTAAAAGAAATTCATATGATGCAGAGCATGAATGTCTGCGATCAGTGAAGAAAAAGATTCATTCCTGAAGCATAGGCGATGACAAATGGTCAAAATGTAGCATAATGTTAACCAAACAAAAAATTGGAATAGATAAAATTCAAAGATGACACTTAGACAAAGAATGTTATGCTTTCAATCTAGTGAAAATTAGCTGCTTTCCTAGAACTAAAGCGCTATAGAAATTAAGTCTTCTGTTGTACAGAAACGTCTTAGGGTAATCAATCGTAAGGGGGTGTGATAATTTACCATGCCATTGACAGACTTATAGGTTGGGTTGGTGTTCCAGACTTGCCGCCTATCTTTGCAACATACCTTGAACGTATGCACGAAGACCTCATCAAACTGCACCTTGATAAGTTTTAATGGGAAAAGGGTTTGTATTTTTATGAAAATGGTATTAAGCAGTTGCCCGAGAGGTAACAGAAGGTTATCGAACAGTACAACCGATACATCACCTATAAAATGCGACAGTACTTATGTGTTAACCCAAAATTTATACTTACCACTTTCCGCCATATTAATCGGTGCTATATACTCGTATATTTTGAATAGAACAAAAATTTTATTTTTCTGTTCACTCAATAGATAGATAGTGTCTGTGATACTAAAAACAAATGTATCTAGATTGATTTCAAGTAAAGAAAATGTAAGGCAAAATATATGTATTTACAAAAACTATTTCTATTTCACAATTTTATTTTAGATTCTTGACAGCTTCTACGGAGGATGATGCCATCTACAGAACTGTGAACTGAACTGGACCAAACTATAAGTGTGGTAATTTTTTTGGTCAAAACAGCTTGGTTTTCATATATGTATGAATTTCTTTGTTTTCAACATAACCATACTTCATCGTCAAAACAAATTTTAAAAAATAAAGAAATATTTGGTAAATTTATTAAATATCAAATTAACATTGAAATTTCGTTAGTTTCGCCTTGAATTTATCAACTTCCGACAAGTTTCTAAAGGAACATAACTGCGTTTTATCTTGGCACACCGTCTTTGAAAATTCACGTTTAGATTCACTCCAGAGGTTTTCAATAGAATTGAGGTCTGGGGATTGGTTTGTGCCACTCAGGGACGTTCACATAATTCTTTTGGAACCATGCATGCGTTTTGTTTCATTAACCTGCTGAGATGTCCACAAAAGTGGCATGTTATAATCGGCATATGGTAGCATTACCTTTTGTAATAAGTCCTTGACAATGAATCTATCCAATGTGCCATCAATTCGATGTATCGGACCTACGTCTTGTCACAAAAAACAGCCCGATACCAATATGCTGCCACCTCCGTGCATCAATGTTTTCTGTTATACCTAATGTGAAATTCTTGGCCTTTCGGTCGACGAATGTTTCTTCCCGCATCGTTACCAAACAAATTAAGTTTTGTTTCGTCACTCCAGAGGATATTGCGTCATTTTTTTCACCTTTAGAACCACATCAGGTTTTATGAACCAATGCAAAATTTTTCCTCATCTTCAAATTTGCTGTTCTAAGCACAGGAACTTTTCGGGCTATCCTACCGGGTAGGTTTGCACTTACTAATCGTCGTCGAATGGTTCATGGTAACACAATATTCCCAAATTTTGCTAGTAATTGTCACAGATGATTCAAACGGGTTGCGTTTAGCTGCTCAAACTTTTCAATGGACCAGCAACTGTAAAAGAAATAAGTGTGGGCATGTCTGCATATGATCCATACGGATCCAGTCGATTGAGTTGCAATATTTTTGTTTTGTCTCATATAGCAAAATCTAGACCCAGGTTTCAATTGATGTTTTTTCTATTCTTCGATTCAGAGTCTAATAAACAGCACCAACTGATTGGGGTGAAAGGTAGTATACTCGTACAATATAATTTTAAAAGAAAGAAAATGAAGTATGTCGTTGTTGTTGTTGTTGTTATTGTCGTTGCTTTATATTGTAATTTAATTAATTGAATTGTGTAAAATTGAATAAAAAGTAAATATGATAATAAGAAAAATTAAAATATATTATTATATTACAGATTTTTTCATTAATTAACACATATTTGAAAATGATGTAAGTAAATATGATGCAACAACAACAAAATCATATACAATACTACATACATGCATACGTACATGTGTGTATATACAATATGTATACATATGTATGTATGTGCAATATAAAAACAAAGACAAAAAAATAAAAAAATTATCGCCACAACTGCTTAAATAATGAATTAATGCCATAAATAAATAAATAAATGAATGAATAAATGATTTAATAAATGAATGAATGAATGAACACTATAGTATGTATGTAAATGGATTAATTAAAAGCTATTTTTGCAAATGACTACAAATAAATATTGTAGTTTTCTTCTTTAATAATTTTTTTTTTTTAAATTCATTTTACTCGAAACCATTTTACGATAGTTAACAAATAAAATAAGCAATAATGTTGTAAGAAGAACAACAGTATGAGAAGCAAAATCGGCATCATGAATATGGTACAAAACATACTTACTACTTATAAGACAACTATAATACCAAAAAAAAAAAAAAAAACATCAGCATCGGAATCAGCAGCAAAAGCATCATCAGCATCAACATCAACATGAACAGAAGCAGAAGTAGAAGTAGAAGCGGCAGCAGCAGCAGTAGCACTAACAGTAAAATAAGCAACAATAGACATAAAATTATGCTCATAATTATGCTGAATTAATTGTCCGATGATCCAACAAAATTCTTTGCCATTGTCATCATCATCATCATCAACAGCAGCATCATCATTATGAGCATTATTCTCATTCTTATTGTCATTTTGCCATTTTAACTATTATGATTTTCTTTTGGACTTTTATACACAGCAGGTGAATTTTATGCATGGCGCCATCATGGCGCATCTTATTTGAATTGTATCTTTGTTTCTACTGTTAAATGCCAGTGACGGATTAAGGGGGCATCCGGCCTTGCAAAAACTATTAACAAATGATTGTTACATTGTTTTACATGTAGAGTCACTACACCTCATTCTTATAATATCTTTGGTAAACTGGGCAAGTTTCTACCATCGGTAAATGCAAATTCACTTTTAGCCCACGTCACAATATATTGTATATATCAGCGTACTTAGGGTTGTAATGGCAGCCAATGGCGTAGGAGGTCTTCTGCGATTGTATTTAATCTATCACCCGCACACATATACATATATGCTGAAATGTTATATAAATTCATTAAGATATCAAGAGTGCATCTGACTACGACCTCCAGCAAACTTAGTCCGCCACTGGCTACTTCTAGATTTACTGGTCCTACGACAACGGCTGCTGATGCTGTTGTTGCTGCTGATGCTACTTTACATAATCAATTAGTTTTTGCAATTTGCATTATTATTTTTCGTCAAGCGTCGTCGTTGTCGTCTTCTCATTTGATGATGTTTAAATATTTAATACTCTCTCTATCTCTCTCACTCTCTATCCATCTGACTCTGACTTTAACTCCATTATTGACTCTGACTCTGACTCTATCTCTGTTCTGCTTCTCTTTCCACTACCTACGTTTCTCTTTTCGAATTCGGTCTCACGGTACTGAAGTAACGAATGAAGTAACTAAACTGTGAATTTATCATAATTTCTTGTTTGCTTTGTCACACTTTATTGTTTTCCCTTCTTTTTTCTCTCCCTCTCCCTCTCTCTCCCAATCATGCGTTTGTGCTTTTCTTGATTTCACTGCTAAGAAATTTCTTTCATCGCTTCTTTTAATGATAGTACGTACTTCCATCGAGCGAGCGCCATTTATCAACTCAACTCATTTTCACATTAAATTATTTACAAAAAATATATTGTAAAAAAATTAAAATAGGTAAAAATAAAAACTCCAACATTGTATATGAAAATATAAAAAGAAAGAGCGAAAAACGTGAAACACAAAAGAACGAACGAATGAAAAATATCATGCGATAAATGTTGCAATTTTTATCTTTATTTTTGCATTTTATTGCTGTCATGAGCGCATTAAATGTTAATTCCAGCCGGTTGCACCTTATTTACTATTTTTCTTCATACAATATGAAATAATGAAACCTATCAAGGAAATAATTTACATTTTTTTTTTGTATTTTTGAAATAATTATAATTTTAATACTGAAATACATGAATGTTTCAATCTCTCTAAGGTCCCTGCTGTAATTTGAACTTATTTGTGTTTATATAGTTTGTTAAGTTGATAATACCAATAAATACTTTATTAACTTACTACACATTCAGATCATGTTCCATTATCTAAGGACCAAATGAATTATGAAATGAAGAGAGACTACGAGATGATAGGCAATATTACAAATTAGAAGACAATCTACAAGATTGAGTGATGACAAGACATAATTAGAAAATTCTAAACGAAGTTTGGAGGTGTTCCAGTGTGCAAAGAAATGTATAAATAATGAAAATTATGACAAACTGCAAAATTTATAGAAATCTATAGTTCTTATTATAATTACAAGTCTATCGAAATTATCATAAAATAAAACATGGCTTTCTTGCAACAGACTTATGCGTTTAGACGGCCAACTATCATTATTTAATATCCATGATTATCAACGGATTCAGAAGTAACAAGAATGCACTAATGATGATGTTTCATACATAGTTTTTGATGAACTACGACTGACTAATCCAAAGTTTCATTGATTTCATTACAAGATTGATTAGTATTACTGCACAAGTACATAAGAATTTCTTATTACAATTCGACTAGTTTATGTTTATAGTTTATGAAAAAATCGTTTATTACTTACTAGTTTTCTGTTGGTCGATAGAGAGTCTGTGAAGTTTCCTATTGCAAGTTGTTCATCTTCATGTTTTCAAATCAATTTTGTAAGTTGCATTTCACAAAAAAAAAAAAAAAGAAATCCTAATATATCTTTCTGAATAAATAAAGTATTTGCTACTCTCTTTAATCTAACCAAACATATTTGTTGACATTTTGTTTTGCAAGTTAATAATTTACGATGAATCTCTTGCACTGAAAATCTCTTAACGCTCCGAATGAAAAATATCAAGCGTGAGAAAGAGGAAAAATCGTTAGATTAAGTCGCATGGGGTCGTTTATTATTGTTATTAGGGTGGGCTATCAATCATTTCGAAATAAGTATAACGTAACGATTAAAGTGTCAAATTGCTTTTGAGTTGTCAATGAGAAATGAGTTCCATAATGCGGTTAAATTGTTTCAGTTAATATGACATTAGATGTTGACAATATTTTCAGTTGAGTTAAATTGAAGTACTCAACTTCCAAAGAATTTTTCGAATGGCTAATAAATCTATGAACATAAACTAACAATATTATCTGATTGATATGTGAATAAATGAATGTTCATTTAAATTACCTAAATATTTTAATTGATCATAACTTTCTCCCAAGCATGTTGGATTGCCACCTTATGTGTTTTTGGTAAAGACACTTACAATGGTTATGGTCTTCGATGCCGGAAAGGTCAAAGGTAAATCCAAAAAAGGGATCACAATTAGCTTCTGGGTGAATTCATTCCTATTACGAATACCCTGTCTACCCTATTTTAATTTTGTTTTTTTGTAGAACAGTATTGAGACTAAAGAAAATCTATGCGAGAACATTGTACTTATTACAAATTACGACGCTTTAAAAATATTAAAGTTGAAAAATTTTCAATATAAATTAAGCATATAATGATTGAGAGAACAATTAGCATAATTACAATATAAAAGCCAGGAAACTACTACACGATAAATGCCTCGTATAGAGACTATATTCGAAACTGGCAGAAGTGGCGGTGGTGGTGGGGAGGAAACTGAATAATAACCAAATGTGAGAGGATAATAAACTATTACTATTGCATAGTAGATACATTTGTAAATATGTACATACATACATCATAAATATACAAACCAACAAACGATAAAAACAAAACAAAACGAAACGAAAACAAACAAAAAACGAAACGAGACAACAAAAAAATTTATTATTCCATGAGCCAACAAAACAAATACAAAAATTAATTAATTTAATTACTGTTTACATAATTTCAATGTACGACATGAATATTGCAAAAATAAAAACCATGCAAATGGGAATGGAAAAAATTGTAATGGTAATGGAAAATTTGAAATGTGAAAAAAGCAAACCATTATCATCATCGTCACATCACGTTGCTGTTTATGATAATTGCAATAATGACAATGATGTTGACGATAATTATGACGTTGATGATGCTATTTATGAAGCAATTATAATAGCGCCCCAACAACAGCAACAATAATTATTCAAAATAATATTAATAATAATAAAAACCAAAAAAATGTAAAATAAAAATATTAAAAAAATCACCAAAAAAATGTACACAAAATGAAAACAAATTAAAAACAACCATCAAATCAAATTAAATTATGCAACTTATGATGAGCAACACATGAAAGGCACGTGAAAAAAAAAATTAAATAAATAAAATATTTATAAAATTATACTTATTACTTAAAAAAATAAATACATTAATTAACAACAATAATAATAATAGTAAAATAAACTGTAATTTCAAATAATACAATAATTGTATGTAACAAAATATGGGATAAATATATTTAAAAAAATGTTTGCGAATTTGTTAAACTATTAATTAAATTTAGGAAAAAATAATAACAATGAAAATATTATTAATTCATTTAGAGCTTTAATAAAAAAATAATCAGCTAATTGAAATTTTCCATACACACGCAGTGCGAAAATTAAGGATCGGATAAAACGAAACGTCAGGAATTTTTTAAATTTATTTTCATTTATTTTTCTCTTCAGGCTGCAATACAATTTTTTACATCGATTCCAATCTGCACTTTGGCGCTTAGTTTATGGATCGCTTTATCGTATCTCCCTTGATAATTGTTTTTCAGGAAGTTTTATCATTTCTGACCTCTATCGAAGTGATTTCTGGTTAAATCAGTTAAAATGTGTGGAGCAAACTTTCGACAAGCCTTTGTTATACCCAAATTAATTCAAAGCCTCATTATTGTAGGATAGTCAGATTATGGTATAGTTGGCAACCCGTCGAGGTCATTCGTGTTGCGGATGAGCAGTGAGAGAGTCGGTTAGTTGCAGTAGAGCAGAACAGTCGCAAAGTAACAGCGTAGTTGTGGAATCAAACGGTTGCTCGTAACTTTTATATCTTTAACATAGCTTATCATATCTTTGAATTGTAATAAATATATTTGTGTGATCTTATCTATATTATTAGTGAAATATGACACTGAAACTTTGAAATGACGAACATTACTTTTACCATAAACTGCTACATAACTTCAGTACAGAATAATTAATTGTCGCACCTTGTATTAGTTAAAAATATACAATAGAAACTTATTGGAAATTTATATAAATTAGGTAGAACTACGACTGCGAAAAGTGATTCTTGGACGACTGCTGAGCACAAATATTTTCATGCATTTTCGTTTCAGATAAATGAAAAAAAGCTATGCGTCCTGATAAATTGACATGTTGTATGAAGTCTTGATCAAACAAAAGAGCAGAATATCACAATATGTTCGGCTCTCGAAGATATGAAAGGACCCTCCTTTTTGCTACAGTTGACTAAAATTTAGAGTGGATTATATTTTCGGCAATAGAATGGGATCTAAATATTTTCTTACATTAAAACCGGGTTTTTCTTTACCATATGTGTATAATTCCATTCCATCATTATTTTCTTTTAATTTTACTTTTTTTTGCCACAAACATATTACAATTTTCCACCTAATTTAGTCTCTGAAATATAAGCGATACTTTCATAAGAAGGACCTTGAACAAACTACTTAGTAGAATAATATGACACAATCTCATTAAATTAATAAGTTTAAATGTATTTATAATATTGTACGTACTTATATATTCATACATATGTGAGTATTTTTCATTTGTTACATAAAAATCTTAATGAAGAAAAAAATAAAAAAGATGATTAACGACCAATTGAATTTTGGTCTGCTATTCGTCTTAATTTTTGGAATTTTTGTTGATTATTATTTTTTGTATTTTATGGAACAAGAACAAGTTCAGAAATTAACTAAATATTTATTAAGGCTTCAGTAAAATTAGGAAGAACAAAAAAGAAAAAAATAAATAAATAATAATAATAGAAAAGCGAACATTTTTTTTTTCGTTCATCAAGTCACGCAATTAATTTTGCACGCAGTTCTGATAAAAGATTTTATTTTATGCACTTCAACGGCATTAAACGAGTTCATTCTTATTAGCCCGCTCTCATTATCTCCATTACTCTTTTATACTTATTATTTATGTATGTAATTACTACGAGGTGCGACCTCGAGATTGATGTATGTACAGAAAAACTATGGATGTATGTTTCCAAGTCACAGCACCGGCAACTATATAGATTGAAGCGTTCTTTTTGGATTCTGTGAATATAAATTGGTCTCACCATGGTCTTAGATTGTATAAGACTTAATCAATCTTTTAATGGGGCAACGAATTGTCTTGAAATTAATTGTACCGAAACTGTAAGAGTATATGGTTTTGAACAGGTTTAAGCATTTAAAAAAGAAATCTGATCATATGATCCAATCTAATACCTCTGTAATTGCAGAAAATGAAAGAATTATCAAGGAATGAGTACTATAATATTGTATAAGTACAACTTATGTAGCCTACACCTCACACATTGCATTGTCAGTCAAGACGTTTATATCCAAGCATAAAATTCCAAACGCCCAAAATCCCATTAGCCTTATATGCCATGTACACCAAAGTACATCACGTTGATGGGGTTTTTCGTTCACACCGGATATTTTGCATCACGAACAGCTGTTCTTTGTTTTGGTTATACACACACGTGGAACTTGCGAGCACGTTGATTAAATAAAAACTAAAAATTTCTGAAAAATACATGATTTAGAACATTTTGCAGCATATGCAAATAGTTCTTGCAATTCCCTTTTTCATTCCTGATACTTATTTTAATAAATTCTTTTAAAAAAATTGAATCGAACTTAAATTTGAATCTATAAGTTTCTGATCTATACCCATCAACCATGTAAATTTCATGATCCTAGGATTACGTGGAAGGGTATCTCCAATACAAACCCTCCTTTAAATTAAAGTTCTTAATAGAAAATTTTTTTTTTTTTTTTTGACGTATCGAACTGAAATTTGGATACTATAAGTTTATGATCCTAGGGTTACCAGGAGGGGTACCTCCCATACAAATTCACATTATATAAAGAGTATAAGTACAATAAAAATACAATGCCACTCAAACTGTGTTCTTTGTTGATACTCAAAATATGTTCTTTGTTGATACTCAGACTGTAACAGAGAGAATATAGTGATGCTAAGAAATGATGGTTGGATGCAACCCGGAGGAGCGTGAAGAGTATTACACCTTTGGCATAGCCAATGATAGCCTTCTCTCTAGTTTTTACTTGTTCTTGGGTGGGTCACCTAAATACTTTTGACATAAACTTCCTACGTACATACATTGTTAAATGTTTAGGTTTGTAAATGAGGTCAGCAGATAAAAATTTGTTCTACATGGGTTACATAAGCTTAAGAACCACTACTCTAAGCTCTCGCTTTTGTATGAAACACCATTAAATCCTTTCAATATTAATCCATTACCAATTTGATTCCATTCCATTCGTTTCGATTTACATCATTTCGGATTCGAAGCGAATGCGTTTCGCATTTAAGCATTTGTTTATATACTAAATACTTAGATGCAAGTACAAGCACACGAAAGTAGGTATGAAAGTACAGGAAGTAGTACTCAGGAATGTTTGTACATATTTAGTTAAAAAACTTCTTATTTTGTTGTTGCTGTTTGAAGATGTTTGTCGTTATTATTAGAAAAGTTTTATTCACCTAGTATTTCCCACTCTCTTGATTCGTTTATATACTATGCGAAGATGATGATGATGGTGATGATGATGATTATAAGGTTAATATTGTTTTTGTTTTATGCTGTCACGATACGGCATTTTCATTGTCATTTTCCTTTTTCTGCTTTTCTATTCTATTTTCTTTCCCTTTGTGCGTGACTTGTTTTGCAAATCAATGCAAAAGATTATATAGAAAATGAGCACAAAATGGGAAATGAGCTTTAGACCAAAGACAAGCGAAGAATTGGCGGAACTAAAACACACACATACACAGAAACAAGAATAAAGAAAATATTGTACTCAAGAAGAAGGGAATAGAAAAAGGAAAAAAACTAGTAAAAGAAGTTGAAGTATAAAAACAACATCATCGTCATCTTTAAAAGAAGCTGAAATAATAATAGCCAACAACTTCAAGTAAAAACACAAATAAAAGTAAAAGAGAAAAAGAAAAATAAAAGAAAATCCTCAGACTTTAACCATTCATTCATTCAATCATTCATTGATTCCATGTTAATGAGAAATTTGAACTGGTTGAAATAATAATGTGCGGCATTAAGTATAATTTTTGCATGATTAATAAAAAACACACATGTTAATCACTTTATTGACAAATGTAAATTACTAAAAAATATAAAAAGATACCAGAACAATAACAATATATACTTAGTAAGTAGTACAAGAAAACTACCAATCAAACAAAACCTGAGGGTCGAAATTCTTCATGTAAGTGTAAGAATTTTAAGTAGGAAAACCAAAGCAAATATTCAGTAGTATAAATGACATTTATAAGTAGTAAGATAAGCCAAAGGGTTCTGCCTTCCTCACTTTCAATCAAGAGACTCGTATTAATATTTCCATAGAAAAGAAATTTACAATAAATATTCGGTTCGCTCATCGATGCGTTTTAGCAAAGAAGAATCTACAATTCTGTGCAAAATAAAGGCAACAAATATAAGCCTAGACATGCATATCCTATTCAAAAATGTAACGATCATCACATGAAAAGTAATCGATGTTAATTTTTTATGTAAACTAATGTCACAGGTTTTCTGATTTCGTGATTGAATTATGTAGTTCGATGTTAGATAAGTCTTACCCTTATAATTGTGGACAATATTATAAGTATATTCTTTTGCACTACATGTTTGTACAATATTTATATCTCTATATAAATAAAATTGGATGTATTTTTATATGTATGTATCTACCTAAATCGTTTATGGATTCCGAAACTGCTGAACCGAGTTTGATACAAATTTAAGGGCGTCTCTAACATAGTCGTGATCACTGAGTCACTACATCAATAATGTAGACGCAGTTGCTATCTTATCTTTCTATACTCTAATTTTGGACTCTTTCTAAAACTAAGAAATCTTGTGAATCAGACTCTGTTTTCTTAAAAACATATATTGTAGTAAGTAATTAACACAGACGACTGTTGCTGCTTATCTTATCTTAACTTATTTGCTCTAATTGTTTATGAGACCTTATCAATTACATCAAAGACTTCTCAACCAAATCGAAATTTTATCAATCAAGTCTAAAACTTATTAATGAATTGATTTTCTGTTTGTTTTCTTTTTTTTCGCTGTTTTGTAACTAAGGCCCGCGATCCACCGAAGCGAACAAACATGTTTTTCAGTTAGGTGGAAACGTGAGTGTATTATTTCTTATGAGAGCGTGTACACCAATGGAAACGGAAACGGAACAGAACACAATGTCTTTGTCTGCATTGCTATATGACTGGTTGTGCACAAATACACATCATTGCATACTGCGAACTCAAACCGAATCGAACACTGCTCGATATCGATAATTGCATAGTTTCTTATCGCGTTATGTAAGTACGAGGATTGCTACTTAAGTTTTAAGACAGACAAATAATAACAAATATGTATCATCGAAAATAACTTTATTGTTTTTCAAAATATTCTCCATGAAGATCAATACACTTTTGCATGTGATTGAGCCTATTTTCGATGCACTTTCCACTCGGATTGAGGTATCTCCAAAACATGTGTTTTGAACGCATCAACCGCTTCTCCAGGCGTCGAAAAACGTTGACCTCGCAATTTATTTTTGGTGTGCGGGAATAAAAAGAAGTCATTGGTTGCCAAATCTGGACTATAGGGTGGATGACCCATCAATTCGACGTTTTGAGTGTTTAAAAAGTCACATCTTTGAGTCGATGTGTGAGAGCTCGCATTGTCGTGGTGGAGAATGATTCGTCTTCGGCGGTTGATTTTTCTTATTTCTTCGAACACTTCTGGCAAACAAATGGTGGTGTATCATTCAGAATTAACCGCTCTACGTTTCTCTAATG
>JBAMAV010000954.1:0-13377 GCA_037043315.1 Amiota communis
CTGCTCTGATGATAAAAATAAGGCTTATGATTCCAATGATTTTGATAACCTTCAGGCACTGAAGATGTTTCATTATTTTGTTTCGCGTATTCAAAATTAGTTAATTCGTGAAATAATTCTTCACTGATAGGGGTACGAGCTAATTTGTGTAGAGCAATGGCGATAAAATAATTAGGTGGTGTAACTTGATTACCTTGTACTCTTTGCCACTGTCGAGTTTGATTAGAGTATTGGAAATAAGCTTTTTCTGTTGGTTCTATTTTTTCTTTTGCGCTTTGTTCTATTAGAAAATTCTGATCTGCAGGGTGGTTAATTTGAGCGTGTTTTATATCTCTTTCATGCTCCAACATCTCTTGGTGGATTTTATCAGGGTCGTTGTTAGCTTCTTCGATGATTGATAAATCCACATATTTCATCATGTGCTCGGCTAATTCTTGGATGTATTCTTCTTCGTATGTGGCATTGATTCGATCGAACTGGTCTTCATTCAATGTTAAATACATTGATTTCATTCTAATCTTATTTGGGAATTGCTTTCTTTGCTCTTCAAAATGATCTTGTTTGTATTGACCTTCGTAATACGTAGCGACAATTTCAATTGGCCCCAAAAAGGCATGGAGTTGCCAATCATCTAAGACATTTGTTAATTTCCAAATGGTTCTAGGGTCATAGAATCGAAAAAATACAGGCTTTTCTGATATTGGAATCATGGCAAAAGTATATTTGCGTAGATGGCTTCTTAATTTTAGAAAGTCTGTATCCGACTCTGTAACCAAATATAAGCCCCATGCTTTAGTTTGTTTGGCTAACCAAGCCTTAACTTCATCAGAAACTAATTCGATCAAATATGGCGCTCTTTCAGCCATACCTTCTTGCAATGGAGGATTATATAAACATGATGCAGGCGGATTATATGTTTTGATCATTTCTAAAAGGTCAGGTGCATTACCTGCATCCACTACCGCATATAATTTCATTCAGCCGCCATTTTTATTCTTATTAAGATTAATTAGTTACTAGATTATATGATATTTAGAGCCATACATCTTATAAATTTCAGGCTCTGACTTCCCAATTGTTTCATTGGGATGGCGACAAACTATTTCATTAATGGTTAATTTTTCACGTTTAGGTTTCTGCTCTTGGTCTATCCAATCAACCGTATTTGGATCTCTTTTAGGTTCTTTCATTAACTCAACAAAACTAAAAGAAAAACCTATAATTTTTCGCCCTTTCTTGTGCTGTTCACATTCAATTCGGATATTACTGTGCTCATTAATTTGGTTAATTGCTACATCAAGAACCCTTTTTTTAAAATTTCTAATATCCAAATATTCATCAGATGCCACACCAAGAGATTCTCTGAAATGAGATATTTCAAAAATAGGAGTTTTATGAGTAGATTTCCACGCAATGATTAGTTCATAAAGCCTTATTGCATACGAACTACTTAATTTTGAAATATCTTTCAAAAAATAACTTGTAAAACGCTTTTCTAGTTCGGATATGAACGGAATTAATTCAGGGGAAAACAAAAGTGATAGAGAACCATTTTTGTCATGGTATTGGATGGAACTAATCCATCTTGATAATACTCTTGTTCCATCATGTTTTACATATCTAAATTCCCTATTGAATAACTGACGACACCCTTCTTTTATATTTTCGTAAACGGAATTACCTGAAATATTAAAGTTAGCAATATATTCATCAACGTTAATATTGATGTATTGAATAGGACTTAAAGGAACTTGCATTTGCCTACTTTTGGCTATAGCTAAAAGAATTATTCTTTGCTCTATCACGTTCATACTATAGCTAGCAGAAATCAGAGAGTTGTCTTTAACAATTATAGATTTATCCATTTACACCTTCAATATAAAGAGTAAGTGGATTGTACATTTAATTGTGTACAAATGAAATAAACGTACACATATAACCCCTAAAACGTACACATATAACCCCTAAAACGTACACATATAACCCCTAAAACGTACACATATAACCCCTAAAACGTACACATATGCTATTATATGTTGTTGTTTTGCAATGCTTATTGTTGGTCTAAAATCTTTTAAAAGGTTTAAAAGTATTAAAATAATAAGCGAAACATGGAAATTCATCTTTTGGCTTAGAAATTTGCGCCACTCTAAAACCTCCTTTATTTTTAAAAATCTTTTTTAAAACCCTTTTTCTAGTTTAGATTCCAAAGTAATAGTTGATGTTGTAAGATACATAGGGCAAGTACACATAAAGCCGTCTGCTAGCGCAATCGTTTTATGGATTTGCAAGGGAATTCCCTTGACCCTTTTTGAGAACTTAAACAGAGGATTATTATTGGATGTCTGAAATCAGAACTAAAAAAATAACGGTACGCTATACAGAGCAAGAGTTGGAAGAAGCCAATCAAAAATCTGTTGGTGCATTAGCTTCTTGGTTGCGTGATTTATCTTTAGACCAGCCCAATAAACGAAAATCAAAACCTGTAAATCCTGAATTGATTTATCACTTAAATAAAATAGGCACGAACTTAAATCAGATTGCTAAATATTGTAATCAGCAATCTATCTTTAAAAGTGAGGATAAGCTCGATTTATTATTAATTTTGGCTTCTATGGAAAAAGAATTGCAGGAATTAAGGGTTAAATATGATCGTTAAAATCTTCTCCAATAAAGGTGGTGGAAGTCCAAAAGCTTCTATTGATTATTTGTTGGGGAAAGATCGTCAAAGAGAGGGCGCAAAAGTTTTAAGTGGAAACCCTGAATTAAGTCGATCTATTGCTGAAAGTTTGGAATTTAAAAACCGTTATACAGTTGGCTGCTTAAGTTTTGAAGAGCGAGAAATTAGCCTTGAAGCTAAAAATGAAATCATGGAAAAGTTTGAAAAAACGATTTTCGCTGGCATGGAAAAGGATCAATACAACATTACTTGGATTGAACATTCAGATAAAAATAGAGTAGAACTAAACTTCTTTATTCCTAATGTTGAATTAAGAACAGATAAACGATTACAGCCATACTATGACAGAGCAGACAGACCCCTTACTGATAATTTTCAGACGGTTATTAACCATGAATATGGTTTGAGTGACCCTCATGCCTTTGAGAAAAAACAATTATTAAAAATAGATTTAGACACACCTAAGCCTGTGGCTGAATTTAAAAAAGATGTGCATGAATTAATTTTAGATCGAGTGTCTAAAGGCGAGATTCAGAGCCAAGAGAACCTTATAGAAATTTTTACTAATGCAGGCTTGGAAGTATCAAGAGCAACAGGTAAAAGCATTTCTATTAAGAATCCTGATGGTGGCAGAAATATTAGATTTGATGGCGAGTTATACGGAAAGGAATTTTATGAACAAACAAGAACTCTTGAAGAATTTAAAGAATACGTTGGAAGAGAACAAGGCGGAAAATTTGAAGCAGATGGAAATGATTACCAAAGAAATTATCAACGAGCTATCTCAGAACTTGGAGAAGCAGTTGCAAGACGTACCGAAAGGCATAACCAACTATATCCTGAACAAAACCGTATTAACCGCAGTATTCACGAGCATAACCATGATTATTCTAGCTATATGGTTAGTAGGAATATGGCAGATCAAAGGGCAGAGAGAGAAATTAGAGAGATTACAGACCGCCCAAGTGAATTACGCATCATTAGAGCCCTATATCAATCTCGACAAGATACAGTTGAGCAAGGGAGAAGATGGAACGATGTACATCACGAGTCAATCGAAGAACGCCAAAGCGTACAACAACAAAACCTACACAGCGATCATGAGCCTAACAGAATAGGGGTATTTTTGAATGAACTATCAAGAAGAGCTAAAGATGCTATTCAAAACGCAAGAGAACGAATTACAGCGTTTACAGAGCGTTTTAGTGCAATACAAGACTACAGCGACCAATCAAATGTTAGAGATCAAAAGGCTGTCGAAATTGAACGAAGCATTAGCGACCGAAAACGGGCAATTACTGGACTTGGGGAATCGGTTGAAGATCACGAGCGAATCAGCACTCAAGAACAACGAACTATTGGAGAAGCAAAGCAGAGCATCAACGATTGTTTTGAACAAACAGAAAGAACAAATCGAGAGTTTGGAGCAACAGTTAAAGCGGTTAATCAAAAGATAGAGAAAGAATTAAAACAAGATAGAGGTTGGAGTATGAGCAGATGATTATACTTCTGTTGAACTTCATAGTTTCATGATTTTGTTATTTTTTAAATTGGTACAATATTTTGGAAGTTTATAATGAGGCACGCCAATACAATGCCATTCAAATATTGATTTATCTTGTGTAAACGATGGATATAAGTAAATTAGAATGTCATTATTAATAGTCGTGATTATTACGCCGCCATTGTTTAGTAAATAATTAACATATTGATGTTCATTTGTTATTTTGAATCTATCAACAACTGGTTTTTCATTACTAAGCACGGACGCCTCAATTTTTTTAGAATATTCATTAATTATTTTTTTAATATGTTGATCGTTAGATTTTATGTATTGCAATCCGTTTATCTTATAAAAATATTCTGTCATTAGTGGGGAAACAATTAATATTAAAGTTACTAATGTAATTAAGACCATCATATCGAGAAAAAGTCTAAACAATTTAAATCCTATTTTTTTCACGACTAAAAAAAACATATCATCCTCATATTATTTGTATTTTGATATTTCAAAATTACTATTTATCTCTCGGCATGACGATATATTTTTATTTAAACTACCCGAATAAATACCATAACAAGACCATTGATATTCATTGTCTTTAAAATCTGATAAGAAATAAATATTTAAATACATTTTATCCTTTGAATAAACAATAACACTATTATCAATGCCTCCGGATTTAATGTCGTATAGATTTTTTAAAAAAAATTGTTCTGAAATATCTTGTTTAGTCATAGACGGTAAATTTTCATCAATTGTTAATATTTTTCCTAATATATTGTGATTTATAGCAGAAATTTCAGTTATTGGTGATGATGAAAATTTTTTTTGATATATAGCATAACTTATAATTGAGATAATTAAGCTCAGTATAATTTGTATTATCCAGTATTTTTTTGTTTGAATTTTTTTTGTCATAATTAAAATATATTAAATACTTTATCTCTGATTTTTCTAGAGAAATTAAAAATGGTATCTTTTGTTCCATAACAAGCATCACATTTTTTTCCTATTCCCATAGATCTTGCCCTAGGATCCAATGTTATATAAGGGTATTTTTCATCTTTTTTTATATTTATAGAATATTCATTAAATTGTCCTTTCCCATCATCTGGCCTAGAGAAGCCAATTTCTACATATGTACCATCTCTTTTGTAATAACCACTTTGGCTAAACCAGTGTTCATTTAAAAAAGCTAGCACCCATGTGTGACCTATACCGTCTATTAAGGCGAAATTCCATTTATAATTTAAAAAAAGAGAATCCAAAAATTCAACAACAGTAAAAGATTGCTCATAACAATCCTTGATTCTACTATTTAACACAATAGCTTTCTGAGTATTATTCATAATTTTTGATTCTAAACGTTCATCTGATAAAGTCATTATATTTGTAACATAATCTGTTGCTATAATAATTGTGGCTATGTCATCCTGATATTTTTCATCTGAAATTATCTCTAAAAGAGCAGGATTAGTATCCATAATGCTTTGTGTATAAATTGGATCATCCATCCACTCTTTTATTATTACATGACCTTTAATTCCTTGACGAGAAAGAGCTACAGATAATCTTTGTTCTCTAGTCATCATATACATATCTAATTTAAATCGAATATCGATAATATTACGATTATTAGAATAATGAGTTGACTTAGATATCAGGATGGATTGATTTTGACATGATTGTTTAATAGAGTTGTATTTTTTAAAGAGCGACTTTATATTTAAAATTTCATTTAATTCTCTACCCTCGTATGACGGTTCAGGAATATCATCAATAATCAGCTCGTATCTTTTTTCAGATAACCCCTCCACTACAAAATATTTATCTATATTGTAACTAATTAGAGAATCCATTAAATCTGTTAAGACTAGAGGTATGAATTTTGTCTTATCATTTGTAGTTTTCACTACTTGAGTATCACATTTTTGGCAAGATAGTAAGGCGGTTTTTGAAATATCATCATTGTAATACTCATCTTTAATGCCACAAATTTTACAATTAGAAATTGCCATTATTACCTCGTCTGAGAATTTCAACACTAGTTTCGTGTTCATTAATTATGTTTATAAATAAATTAGCTGAATTTTCATCACCAGAATAATTATTATTAGACAATTGATCGATCCATAATAATGGAAGATCTTTGAATCTTAAATAATTTCTTAAAATAAAAAGATGAGATAACCCTTTGTATGATCTATCATTTTCGATACCATGTTTTTTACCAAAATCAATAAAATCATGCGCAAACTGATAAACTACTTTTTCTAATTCTTCCATTGAAGTTACTTCGAATTTATCTTCAATAATTTCTTCTTTGGTCAAATATGCTAAACCTAAAAATTTGTTATATCTTCCTTGGGTGACTTGATGGAAAGCATCTTCAAATATTCTATTGGTATTTAATTGTTTGAGTGCAGATACCCTTTCATCTCTTATTGGATGAGCATATTCTTGTTGGTCAACGTAATACCAGATACTGCTCTGATGATAAAAATAAGGCTTATGATTCCAATGATTTTGATAACCTTCAGGCACTGAAGATGTTTCATTATTTTGTTTCGCGTATTCAAAATTAGTTAATTCGTGAAATAATTCTTCACTGATAGGGGTACGAGCTAATTTGTGTAGAGCAATGGCGATAAAATAATTAGGTGGTGTAACTTGATTACCTTGTACTCTTTGCCACTGTCGAGTTTGATTAGAGTATTGGAAATAAGCTTTTTCTGTTGGTTCTATTTTTTCTTTTGCGCTTTGTTCTATTAGAAAATTCTGATCTGCAGGGTGGTTAATTTGAGCGTGTTTTATATCTCTTTCATGCTCCAACATCTCTTGGTGGATTTTATCAGGGTCGTTGTTAGCTTCTTCGATGATTGATAAATCCACATATTTCATCATGTGCTCGGCTAATTCTTGGATGTATTCTTCTTCGTATGTGGCATTGATTCGATCGAACTGGTCTTCATTCAATGTTAAATACATTGATTTCATTCTAATCTTATTTGGGAATTGCTTTCTTTGCTCTTCAAAATGATCTTGTTTGTATTGACCTTCGTAATACGTAGCGACAATTTCAATTGGCCCCAAAAAGGCATGGAGTTGCCAATCATCTAAGACATTTGTTAATTTCCAAATGGTTCTAGGGTCATAGAATCGAAAAAATACAGGCTTTTCTGATATTGGAATCATGGCAAAAGTATATTTGCGTAGATGGCTTCTTAATTTTAGAAAGTCTGTATCCGACTCTGTAACCAAATATAAATGCCAGATCCATGCTTTACCCGTATTGTTAATTGGCTAACCGAAGCCTTAACTTGCATCAGAATACTAATTCGAATCTATAATATGAAGCGCTCTTTCATGCCATACCGTATCTTGCAATGGAGGATTATATAATACATGATGCAGGCGGATTATATGTTTTGATCATTTCTAAAAGTGTGCACGGTGCATTACCTGCAGTCCACTACCGCATAAAATTTCATTCATGCCGCCATTTTCTAGTTCTTATTAGCAGATTAATTAGTTACTAGATTATGATGATATTTAGAGCCATACATCTTATAAATATTCAGGCTCTGTCTTGCCTATAGTTTCATTTGGATGACGACAAACTATTTCATTAATAGTTAGCTTTTCTCTTTTGATCTTTGATTGTGATTCTTCTACCCAGTCTACAGTATTAGGGTCTCTTTTTGGCTCCTCCACTAGCTCAACAAAGCTGAAAGAAAAGCCTGTAATTTTCCGACCTTTTTTGTGCTGTTCACATTCAATTCTGATATTGCTGTGTTCATTGATTTGGTTGGTAGCTACATCCAATACTCTTTTTTTAAAATTATGCATTTCGGAGTATTCATCAACGCCAACGCCTAGTTTATTTCTAAATTCTTTTAGTTGAAAAATAGGGGTTTTATGAGTAGAGCGCCAAGCAATAATTAATTCATATAATCTTATCGCATATACGCTTGTCATATTTGCAACATCTTCAAGAAAATAGCTTGTAAAACGTTTTTCCAACTCAGAAATGAACGGTATTATTTCAGGAGAAAAAATTAATGAAAGGCTACCTTCATTATCATTGTACCTAACTGTACTAACCCACCTAGACATAACAACAGAGCCTTTTTCTGTCACATAACTAAATTTTCTCTCAAATAATTGAGATACAGAATCTTTTATATTTTTATATGCAGATCTCTTATCGCTAGAGAAAGTTTTTACATAGTCTACAACGCTAATATCTATATATTCAGTAGGAGTAATTGCTAAATTTACCTGCTTGGATTTATTTATAGCCATTAAAATAATTCTTTGTTCTATTAAATCAAGTGTATAACTAGCATTAATTAAGGTGTTATCTTTTACAATAAGGTCTTTTCTAGTCACTCCGAAACCTCAAAAATAAAAACATTCTACACCATTAAAAGTACACTAACAAACAATGTACGCTTATAACCGCTTTTTTGTACGCTTATAACCGCTTTTTTGTACGCTTATAACCGCTTTTTTGTACGCTTATAACCGCTTTTTTGTACGCTTATTGTGCTATAAGTGTATGTTGTAAAAGGCTGTTTTAACGCTTAAAATCTTCTAAAAGATTTAAATTTATTAAAATAATAAGCACAATATGGAAACTCATCTTTTGGATTGTAGATTTATCCTACTCTACAGCCTATTTTATTTTTAATAATCTTTTCTAAAACCCTTCTAACAACTTAAATTTCAAAGTGGTATTTAATAGTGTAGTATTTTACAGGGCAAGTACACATAAAGCCGTCTGCTATCGCAATCGTTTTATGGGCTTGCAAGGGAATTCCCTTGACCCTTTTTGAGAACCTAAACAGAGGATGATTATTAATGGCTGAAATCAGAACTAAAAAAATAACGGTGCGTTATACAGAGCAAGAGTTGGAAAAAGCCAATCAAAAATCCGTTGGTACATTGGCATCTTGGTTGCGTAATTTATCTTTAGACCAACCCAATAAACGAAAATCAAAACCTGTAAATTCTGAATTGATTTATCACTTAAATAAAATTGGAACGAACTTAAATCAGATTGCTAAATATTGTAATCAGCAATCTATTTTTAAAAGTGAAGATAAACTCGATTTATTATTAATTTTGGTTTCTATGGAAAAAGAATTACAGGAGCTAAGGGTTAAATATGATCGTTAAAATATTTTCCAATAAAGGTGGTGGCAGTCCAAAAGCTTCTATTGATTATTTGTTGGGAAAAGATCGCCAAAGAGAGGGTGCAAAAGTTTTAAGTGGCGACCCTGAATTAAGTCGATCTATTGCTGAAAGTTTGGAATTTAAAAACCGTTATACAGTTGGCTGTTTAAGTTTTGAAGAGAGGGAAATTAGTTCCAAAGTTAAAATAGAAATCATGGAAAAGTTTGAGAAAACGATTTTCGCTGGCATGGAAAAAGATCAATACAACATTACTTGGATTGAACATTCTGACAAAAATAGAGTAGAGCTAAATTTCTTTATTCCTAATGTTGAATTAAGGACAGATAAACGGTTACAGCCATACTATGACAGAGCAGACAGACCTCTAACAGATAATTTTCAAACAGTTATTAACCATGAATATGGTTTGAGTGACCCACATGCTTTTGAGAAAAAGCAATTATTAAAAATAGATTTAGATACGCCTAAGCCAGTGGCTGAATTTAAAAAAGATGTGCATGAATTAATTTTAGATCGAGTGTTTAAAGGCGAGATTCAGAGCCAAGAGAACCTTGTAGAGATTTTTACTCATGCAGGATTGGAAGTATCGAGAACAACAGACAAAAGCATATCTATTAAGAACCCTGATGGTGGCAGAAATATTAGATTTGATGGCGAGTTATACGGGAAAGAATTTTATGAAGAAACAAGAACTCTTGAAGAATTTAAAGAATACGTTGGAAGAGAACAAAGCGGAAAACACGAAGCAGATGGAGCAAATCACGAAAGAAATTATCAACGAGCTATCGCAGAACTTGGAGAAGCAGTTGCAAGGCGTACCGAAAGGCATATCCAATTATATCCTGAACAAAACCGTATTGACCGTAGTATTCACGAGCATAACCATGATTCTTCTAGCAGCATGGCTATTAGGGATGTGGCAGATCAAAGGGCAGAGAGAGACATTAGAGAGATTACAGACAGCCCAAATGAATTACGCATCATTAGAGCCATATATCAATCTCGACAAGATACAGTTGAGCAAGGGCGAAGATGGAACGATATACATCACGAGCCAATCGAAGAACGCCAAAGCGTACAACAACAAAAACTACACAGCGATCATCAGCCTAACAAAATAGAGGTTTTTTTGAATGAATTATCAAGAAGAGCTAAAGATGCTATTCAAAACGCAAGAGAACGAATTACAGCGTTTACAGAACGTTTTAGAGCAATACAAGATCACAGCAACCAATCAGATGTTAGAGATCAAAAAATTATCGAAATTGAACGAGGATTTAGCAACCGAAAACGAAAAGTTATTGGACTTAGGGAATCGGTTGAAAATCACGAGCGAATCAGCGCTCAAGAACAACGAACTATTGGAGAAGCAAAGCAGAGTATCAACGATTGTTTTGAACAAACAGAAAGAACAAATCGAGAGTTTGGAACAACAGTTGAAGCGGTTGATCAAAAAGATAGAGAACGAATGACAACAAGATAAGGGGTTGGAGTATGAGCAGATGATTATACTTCTGTTGAACTTCATAGTTTCATGATTTTGTTATTTTTTAAATTGGTACAATATTTTGGAAGTTTATAATGAGGCACGCCAATACAATGCCATTCAAATATTGATTTATCTTGTGTAAACGATGGATATAAGTAAATTAGAATGTCATTATTAATAGTCGTGATTATTACGCCGCCATTGTTTAGTAAATAATTAACATATTGATGTTCATTTGTTATTTTGAATCTATCAACAACTGGTTTTTCATTACTAAGCACGGACGCCTCAATTTTTTTAGAATATTCATTAATTATTTTTTTAATATGTTGATCGTTAGATTTTATGTATTGCAATCCGTTTATCTTATAAAAATATTCTGTCATTAGTGGGGAAACAATTAATATTAAAGTTACTAATGTAATTAAGACCATCATATCGAGAAAAAGTCTAAACAATTTAAATCCTATTTTTTTCACGACTAAAAAAAACATATCATCCTCATATTATTTGTATTTTGATATTTCAAAATTACTATTTATCTCTCGGCATGACGATATATTTTTATTTAAACTACCCGAATAAATACCATAACAAGACCATTGATATTCATTGTCTTTAAAATCTGATAAGAAATAAATATTTAAATACATTTTATCCTTTGAATAAACAATAACACTATTATCAATGCCTCCGGATTTAATGTCGTATAGATTTTTTAAAAAAAATTGTTCTGAAATATCTTGTTTAGTCATAGACGGTAAATTTTCATCAATTGTTAATATTTTTCCTAATATATTGTGATTTATAGCAGAAATTTCAGTTATTGGTGATGATGAAAATTTTTTTTGATATATAGCATAACTTATAATTGAGATAATTAAGCTCAGTATAATTTGTATTATCCAGTATTTTTTTGTTTGAATTTTTTTTGTCATAATTAAAATATATTAAATACTTTATCTCTGATTTTTCTAGAGAAATTAAAAATGGTATCTTTTGTTCCATAACAAGCATCACATTTTTTTCCTATTCCCATAGATCTTGCCCTAGGATCCAATGTTATATAAGGGTATTTTTCATCTTTTTTTATATTTATAGAATATTCATTAAATTGTCCTTTCCCATCATCTGGCCTAGAGAAGCCAATTTCTACATATGTACCATCTCTTTTGTAATAACCACTTTGGCTAAACCAGTGTTCATTTAAAAAAGCTAGCACCCATGTGTGACCTATACCGTCTATTAAGGCGAAATTCCATTTATAATTTAAAAAAAGAGAATCCAAAAATTCAACAACAGTAAAAGATTGCTCATAACAATCCTTGATTCTACTATTTAACACAATAGCTTTCTGAGTATTATTCATAATTTTTGATTCTAAACGTTCATCTGATAAAGTCATTATATTTGTAACATAATCTGTTGCTATAATAATTGTGGCTATGTCATCCTGATATTTTTCATCTGAAATTATCTCTAAAAGAGCAGGATTAGTATCCATAATGCTTTGTGTATAAATTGGATCATCCATCCACTCTTTTATTATTACATGACCTTTAATTCCTTGACGAGAAAGAGCTACAGATAATCTTTGTTCTCTAGTCATCATATACATATCTAATTTAAATCGAATATCGATAATATTACGATTATTAGAATAATGAGTTGACTTAGATATCAGGATGGATTGATTTTGACATGATTGTTTAATAGAGTTGTATTTTTTAAAGAGCGACTTTATATTTAAAATTTCATTTAATTCTCTACCCTCGTATGACGGTTCAGGAATATCATCAATAATCAGCTCGTATCTTTTTTCAGATAACCCCTCCACTACAAAATATTTATCTATATTGTAACTAATTAGAGAATCCATTAAATCTGTTAAGACTAGAGGTATGAATTTTGTCTTATCATTTGTAGTTTTCACTACTTGAGTATCACATTTTTGGCAAGATAGTAAGGCGGTTTTTGAAATATCATCATTGTAATACTCATCTTTAATGCCACAAATTTTACAATTAGAAATTGCCATTATTACCTCGTCTGAGAATTTCAACACTAGTTTCGTGTTCATTAATTATGTTTATAAATAAATTAGCTGAATTTTCATCACCAGAATAATTATTATTAGACAATTGATCGATCCATAATAATGGAAGATCTTTGAATCTTAAATAATTTCTTAAAATAAAAAGATGAGATAACCCTTTGTATGATCTATCATTTTCGATACCATGTTTTTTACCAAAATCAATAAAATCATGCGCAAACTGATAAACTACTTTTTCTAATTCTTCCATTGAAGTTACTTCGAATTTATCTTCAATAATTTCTTCTTTGGTCAAATATGCTAAACCTAAAAATTTGTTATATCTTCCTTGGGTGACTTGATGGAAAGCATCTTCAAATATTCTATTGGTATTTAATTGTTTGAGTGCAGATACCCTTTCATCTCTTATTGGATGAGCATATTCTTGTTGGTCAACGTAATACCAGATA
>JBAMAV010000960.1:0-76906 GCA_037043315.1 Amiota communis
TTGTCGAGATCGTGGGTAGACTTCCACACAAACAATGTGTGCAGATTATAAATTGTAAGAATATGCGTTAAAAAGCAACTAGCAAAAGCAGAAAACCGTCGCCTCCAATTTCTATCGACCGAAAGCAGCAAAATCAAAAATCATAAAAACGACGACAGCGACTGCCCTCAACTTGCAAATTCTGATCACTTGCTGCTGCTCGACTTGCGCTGATGACTAAAAGCAGAAGCAAGACAAAATCAAAAATTACAAAAACGACGACTGCGACTGACGTCGATTTGCAAAATCGGATCACTTGTTGCTGCTTCAACTTATGCCCATGACGAAAAGCAGAAGTAAATCAAAATCAAAATTTTTAAAACGTTGAGTGCTGCTGTTGCTTTGATTTTTGTCAGAGATTATTTTCTTCTGTTGCTTTGATTGCGACTTTCGTTTTTTTCAGAAGCACAAGCAGAAGTAAAAGCAGAAAAAATTAAACTTATTGCAGTTTTTTAAACGCTGATAATTCGTAATGAAAACGTAAAAAAAAAACAAATCGTTATCAGTTTACAGTTTTGTCGCCTTCATGTCGCCTTACAGGCTCCACTTTGTTTGTTTTGTTCGTTTTTTTAGAGCTTATTGCATTCAAAAAATTAAGCTGTAACGTCAAAAAGTCAAACAAACGCACGCATAAAACCTTCACAATTTCTCAAGAACAAAAAATTATTGCAGCAATTGACAATGGAGCGAAAAAAAGAGGTGACGAAACAATACGAAATCGCACCATCAACCCACATCAATTCTACAAAAAAAAAAATTTATTATGGGAGCATCTTCGTTCAGTAAAGTAAAGCGTCAGAAACAATCTGAAAATCCTGATATAGCTAAGTGTCTACTTTTGTGGCTGACACAATGCCGGCAAAGCAATGGCGGCCAGTTATTTACCGAGAAGGCTTTGTGTTTTGCTAATGCAATGAAGATCAAAAACCGACACAACTTCACATTTAAGAAATTGTGCGGTGAAAGTTCTGCTGTTGATGAAGGAGTTTGGGTGATTTGACTAAAGATTACGATGCTAAAGACATCTTTAATGCAGATGAAACTGGCTTGTTTTATAAATGCTTGCTAGATCGAACCTATTGCTTCAGAAATTAAAAATGTCATGGTGATAAGCACAGTAAAGAACGATTTACTTTATTATTTGCTGTGAACATGGATGGCACCGAAAAACTTGAACCACTATTAATTGGAAAGTCTACAAAACCAAGGTGCTTCAAAAACATTCGCAGCTTTCCAATGCTTTACTGACATAATAAAAAGGCGTGGATGACAATGGATCTATTTAACGAATGGCTTCAGATGTTGAATGACACCATGAAAACTAGAAATCGAAAGATATTGCTATTCATGGACAATTGTACGGCGCATAATAGGTCCCCTGATCTAAGCCACATAAAAATAAAAATTTTGCCAGCAAACACCACTTCCAAACTGCAGCCTCTTGACCAGGGTATTATAAAAAATTTTAAATTATTATTCCGCAAGGAAATGGTTTTAATCTTGTTAATAGCATTGAAGACAAAAAAAGAGTTTAAATGTACGCTATTTACTGCAATGCAAATTGCTTATAAAGCGTGAAAGCTTGCGGTTTTAATAAAGATACCAACGAAAATTTAATTCAAGACGAGCAAGATCATCTATGGAATCGTATATCTGAGAACACTGAAAATATCGCCCTTTTCGATGATTACGTGAATGTTGATAATGACATGGCTGTATCCGGTATGTTGACAGACAACGATATTTTGGATAACGAATAAACAAACAAAATCGTCCATTCAACAAATTCGATACTATGTTTCAAATCATGATGCCCAAAAAAATGTTTTTGATTGTTTAATAAGTTTGGAAAACTCAATTGAAGAGATAGGTGAAAAGAACCTCATCAAGCAATCAAATATTACAACGAACTTCTTTAAACCTTTATCTTTGTAATTATTTTATGTTATTGTTTTTATTTTTCTATTAAATTAATAGTATGTAAGATTTAAATACATATGTAAATGGAGTTGTTTTAATAAAGTTAAAAAATAGGTGAAAATCAACTTAAATGTAAAAGCCCAGATAATTCGTATTTTTCTTTTTTTAACCTTGATAAATCGAAATCTCGATAATTCGAAAACCTCAATAATTCGTAAAAAATTCTGTTCCCTTGCAATTACGAATTATTGCGATTTGGCTGTATTTGGTTATTAGAATATACAGTAATGGGCAAAACTAAAGCACGAAACTTACCATGTCAGTACTTTGCTCAATAAAAATGTAAAATAGGTCCCAAACTTTTTCTTTTTCATGAATTTAATTACTTTATACATTTGTTGTTCTAAATGTAAACAAATTTTACTTCATATGTTATTTCGAAGCAAATTATTAATCAAAATGTAACAAAATCCCTAAAACCGGGATAAGTGAGAAGAATGAAATAGTTAATGCAGAAATAAGTTAAGGCGTATGTGTGAGTGCATGGGCATTTTCAATGATGACGTCGTTTACGAATTTCGTACTTTTAATTTTGTTTTTTTTTAATTTGTTTACATTTGTAGTGCTCCGAAGTACTGTTTTGAGTTTCCTTTTTTTTCCTCTCGACTCGCATCTGATAAAGAATGCTGATTTTCGATGTGACAATAGAATTAGCAGTTGATGTTATTAAAAAATTATCGTTATCCTTCTTTCCTTTTGTTTCATCTCACTTATTTAAGATTACTCTTATCTTAAGAAAGATTTAGTGGACAAACAATTTTACTCCTCTCTGTACCAAGTGATTTTTAATGTAAATATACAATTAAAAATGAGCAAAGGAACAAAAGTTACAATTTGCCACTTTACAATCTTTTTTCTCAAAATAGTTAGTAAATACAGTCACGACAAAAAAAAAAAAAAGCCGCACACACGAAATTTCTGAAATTCGGTTTTTACTAAACTGAGGTTTCTCCCAATATGGTTTTGACAAGCTGATTTTGTTTTTGGGGTGATTACCTGAAATGTTTTCTTTTAATTTCACTCATTTAAGAATTCAGTTTACGGGAGATCTAGTTTTGTGCGTTCGTTTTGTAAAGTTTGACAAAACCACGCCAATAGGAACGCAATTGTCTTCGGCTCAAGAGGGTTTTATTATTGCATTGGCTGATCAAAACATATCCATTCGAAAAATAGCACGTATAATATAATTTAATGAAACTTCGGTACGCCATTTTTTAAAAAATTCCGTGAAACTCGGCAGTTGGAAAGAAAAAAAGGACCGGGTAGAAAAAAGTGCACAAATTCTAGGGAAGACCGAATTATTAAGAAGCCTTCAGTATCATTTTAAAAATGCGGAGCAGATTAGGTCAGAAGTCCAGCAAGAATTTATCAACAAGATCTGTTAAAAATTGGCTGACTGAAATGGGTATGAGGGAAAGGAAGCTTGCAAAAAAGAAGCCACTTCAGACCAAGAGGATGAAGAAAAAGAATGGGCTAAAAATAAAAAAATTCGACAGAATCCAACGTCACGTGTCATATTTTCGGATTAGTCCAAGTTCAATCTTATAGGACCCGAAGGCTATCGCTCCGTTCGTCGTAGAAAAGGTGAGCGTTATGCAGAAAATTGCATTATACCCGTCGTCAAGCATTCCCCCTATGTGATGATATGAGGATGCCTTTCCAAATACAAAACGGAGTCTATTTTGATGGTGGAGGGTTCCATTAATGCGGAAAAATATAAAAATATTATAATCGAAGGAAGAAGAAAATCCAATTTTTCAGGATGATTCCGCACCTTATCATTTTTTGAGTTCAATACAATATTTTTTAACGTTAGGTTGCAAAATTGAAGGAAAATTTGGGCATTATTTCTTTGAATTGAAAATGTTTGAGCCATGATGTCAGCCAAAAGAAATAGTCGAAAACTATGGCTTCAAAACGCTTCAAAAAGTTTGGTTTGAAGACATTTCGGCGGAATATTTGAGTTTTTTATTTGCTTCCATGCCTAATAGGGTGAAAAATGTTGTGTTTCCTCATTAAAAATAAACTGATTTGAATAAACCTAACAAAAATTAATTGTTTATTTCAATATTCTTAGATTTTCTATTATTGCAACGATCCGTTTAAGAATGGTTGAAATTTCCCAAAATGACGAGATGAGGAATTTTTTTTTCCAATAATGTTTTGAATACTCCAGTATCTTTCACAAATAATTACAATCAAAATTTTACCAAATTTTACTAATTTTTATAGCGTTTCTACTACCTCAAACAACGAAAAAATCAAAAAAAAACTGCAATGTGGCTTTTCTTTTGTCGGGGTTTGTACTTCTGAAATTTGTTTAATTTATTTAAATTTGAATGTTTTCGTATAATAATATATTAAAATAATGCGATTTTAATAACTTTTAATTTTTTGGTCACGGTGGACCTTTTGGTGGAAATTACCTACGCCTGTCGGAAAAAACAACATGGTCACACACAAAATATCAATCCTACTTCAGTGCAATCTGTCCTGGTTACAGCTGTTTTTTGCATATAATCTGTCAAAGTGAATATTTGCGAAAAAAAAGTGCAATTAATGTTTAGTAAAGGTATTAGTTTAATAAATTGAATAATTAAAAGCAAAGCCACCTTAGTCTACTACAGCACAGCGCATGGCGACCGCGATGATTATGGAGAAGGTTTTTATGCTATCCATGTTGTTGTAACTCAGCACTAGATGGCGCGGTAGAGATCTTCTTCTACACCCTTGAACCGATAATAATTTATAGCTTTATTATGGCAGAAACATGAGAACAACGCAGCGAACGACTTGATACCAATCGATCACGTTTAACTCATTCCAAAAGAAAGAACCGATTTAATGTTGGCAGCATACAATTATGAGAACAATGACTTCAAAAATCATGCACTAACATCACGTCGGGGTCGTAGCAACGCGCGCTGTGCAACGCTGATAATTTAATAAAATTTTAATATATAACAAAAGAACTGAATTTGTACTAAAAAATTCTGCGTATTTTTTCCTTATCCTAATATTTCCTATAAAAATAAATGAAGATTTCACACAATTTGTCATTTATTTAAAATATAAAAAAAAAAAAAAAAATTTTAACACCCTTTTTACCCGACTGTCAAGAAAGGTTATGTTTTTCGCGCCTATCTTGTAAATTTCTTTATTACCACGTTCCTTCCAAATGGCTCGATGGATTTCGACAGATGAGGTATCGTTATATTTGTTTTGAAAATCAAAGAGTCCTTCTTATAAGATAAACTTTTTTGTTTTTTGTCTTATCGAATTGAAATTAGGACATTATAAGTTACTGGTACATATTTACTAACCATGTAAATTTCAAGATCCTAGGATTAATACCTCCCATACAAACCCATATTCAAATTATTGTTCAAATTAGTGCATTACTTTTAAATTGTATTTTTTGCAGTCGGGTTTTTAATTTTTTCAATAATTTTTTGTTAACGGGACAGTTTTGTATGCATTAAAAACCAATAAAAAAAATAAACCATCTAAAAAAAGGGTCATCGAAATTGGTAGAAAAATGATTTTTAGAATGCATTTTTCCCCAAATTTATTACCTGTGCCCATACTAAATATTTTGGTACACTGTATACATTTATTTTTTTTTTTTTTTTGATAAGACAAAACCATCGACTTTCGACTACAAAAAATTGATTTAGGTGTGAAGTACATAATAAAAGCTTACCATTGAATTATGGGTCAATAGTTTTCTAAAGTAACAAGAGTGAATTAATTGTGTAGTGTCCTCACTTTAAATTAATCAGAAGTAGCAATAGTGAAATGCATATTTATAAATGTAAATGTGTACATATGTATATCCACAGCACTTCTTCCCATAACATCAGATGCGAAAAAGAACGCGACTACGAGACCATTTATTTCAGAAACAAATTATTTCCGCATCATACATTTACATGTTTTATAAACTTATAAATAAATAATGATATGGGCAAAAGTACACTTCTTCTAAACTAAGTCACTGTGTAAACTACAAAATTTATATAAAAAAAAAGTTAACACATAAAATGGGGAATATTTGGAAACTCGAGTAAAAGTAATGCTATTTTAACAAATACTCAACTATATATTAAGCGAAGATTGATTACCACATTTCAATTTTTTCAAATAATTAAATTAATTATTATTCTATATAATTCAAACTCAAAACTTACAATTGAAAATTATTTAAAAGGGACACCACAACAGCAAAAATGATAACTACAAATATTTTCCACAAATACAACTAACTGGAAGCAAGTACTTCAAAACGACTACCAAAGAATAGTAGCAACTAAAAAATAATTCTTCAGTTACACGCCACGCGTCCACGCAGTCAACGTCAGAAGGAAATTGAACGGTATTGATTCGTAATCTGCTGTTACACGCCATGCGTCAGTTTGCGACCGGAAAAGGAAGTGTCTTGTGAACCGAAAACATCTGTTTTCGAACCAGAAATGAACAATTTGATGCTGTGGTGAATGATAAAAAACTGATTTGGTGAATAGCAAATTGTATTTTGATGTTTTTGTGAACTCCAAACACCTGTTTGTTGTTTATATATTTTCGTTTATTATAATATTATTTTGTTTTGTGTTAAGCACAAGTCATTTCATTAAATGAATACATAAAAACTTAATATGAAATGAGAAGTTGTTTACTTTTTATTTTCGAATTAATCTATTTATTAAAATAAACTACTTATAATGCATTTGTTATTACAATAATAAAATCAAAATTGGATCGAACCAACCTTTTGTATATATTTTGTTAAAAATACAGTAAAAAATTTTAAAGCATGATTATTATTGTTGCAATTTAAATGTAATTTTAAATAAACATACTTAAACTAATTATTTGCAAGATTTCTTTTATTTACTTTTTTTTTATTTCACAACAGTTGTTTCTTGTTTACTAACAGTGGGCCATCGGTGGTATTGCATGTAACATACCATTTTTTGACGGACGTCAGCGCATGACGTATCCGTGGTGTGTAACTCTACTTTAGAAGCAGCCTGTCAAATAATTGCAATATTATACAAGGGCTTCACACGCTGCGTCAAATTGAACAACAAGTAGTATGAATAAAGTGGAGGTTCGTTTGTATGGTGCAACATATACGTACAACCCCGAATTAGAAAATATGTACTTAAAATGTTATAAAAAGCGCAGATGCTATTGCTTGGATTAAATTTAAAAAAGTAGAATAATATTAATTATCTATCTTCTATATATATAAAATTAAATGTATGTATGTAAGTCGCTTGTGGACTCCGAAACTGCTGCACTGATTATGATATGCATCTCTAGCAAAGTCTTGAGAGTGTTTCAGTAAAATTTGGTGCGAATCGGACTTACTGTTGTCGAGAAATTAGTGGAAAATAATTAACATACAAATCTTAGAATTGATTCGTCTCATTTTTCAAAAGTATTTCAATTGCTATGCAATGTACTACTACTAGCGAAAAAAAAATAAGTAAAATATTAAATAGAAAAAGCCACCAAAAAAAGCATCAATTGGCCGAAAAACATCCAAAACTAGACAAAGAAATGAACGTAGATTACGCTTTGGGGGAAACTGAGTAACTGCACAAATCACTCACGAAACTGTGTTCTGGATATATAGAATGGAATATTAAAATATGTTTATTCCTGTGATTTATTAATAAAAAACAATTACTACAATAACGCAGTAACAAGCACTAAGACAGGGGCGTAGCATGGCACTCCGAGTGCTGGTATCTATGTATATAGTTATACGGAGACTAGATTCTGTTCGCACAGTTAGTAAGGAACTTAACGTCCACGTTTTTCATAAAAATTATTTGGCTAGATTGGTAAGGTGCCAATATATTAATGTTAAGGTTGCAAAAAACAGGTGGAAAACTAAACGTTTATGACAACAACAACATGCATTGCAAACACCATACGGCTCACTGCTTAAGGTACCTGTACACTGTTGAGTAGACTTAGTCTAGCTAGACTGCTCTAGTTGTGTATGTACACCATCTAGCTAGATTAGTCTTTACCTTTACATTTGTTCATAATAATTTTGCCGAGAGCGCTTAGAACGTAGTTGACGACAAAACTTCGTACGAAAAATGTGTGACCGAAAACGATTTGAAGCTGCAGTTATCAATATTGATTATCGCTGAATAGGTAAATTGTTGATAGTGTGTTTGCCTGCGCTCAATTTACTCTATTTATCATGTTGTACAGAGCTAGACTACTCTAACTAGAGCGTATTCTCACCGTGTGCATTGTCTGTAACACTATCTACAGTTTGTTAGTCTAGCTAGAGATTAGATTGAAAACTTCTAGAGTGCTCTAGGTGCTGTGTACACTACGTATACTAAATGTAAAGAACTCAAACTAGAGTTACTCTACGAAAAAAATATACAGTGTATTTTTCAAGCGAATAAGTACATACCTACGAACGATTGTGTACATACAAATGAAAACATATGAAAACTACAACAATCAAGAGCGAGAAAACAATATCGCGCACTCTGTCTAACAGATTTTAAAAAATGAAAGCCATACGTAAAAGAGAAAATATCTTGCCTTCACAAAGAGCGTGACCGACTAAAACAAAAAACCCACCCTCACACACACTTCATTGGCTGTGTATGATATCCCAGTTGACCAAAACATCCGAAAGTGGTATTACTCTGAGCGGGTTCAAAAACCGGTTTCGCATCCGCAATCGGTACGTAAAGTAATCATCTGTCGCTCAGTTTTCGGCAGCAAAACCTACCATTAACGGCCCGTTGACGTAACCGTTTATGGGCCGCCAATGGAACCGTTTTCGGCCCGTTGACGTAACCGTTTGTGGGCCGACAATGGAACCGTTTTCGGCCCGTCAATTAAACCGATTTCGGGCCGCAAGTCATGTCATTTAATGAAAGCAACTATTTACAATGAGCACAATTTATTTATAATAATAATTTCTAACTATTTCAACATGGTAGACAATAGAAAAAAGAAATATAAGAAATAACAAATAAAAAATACTACTCCTTTCTCCGTTTGCCGATGATTTTTTCAGTTCCCGTCATCGTATCTTGAGGATGAAAGAATTAGAAAATATAAAACTTCACTTCTTGCAATATTTTTTTGTTTACTCACCCTGTTAAATATTGCCACTTGGAATCAATTTGATTGGATGAGGAGAAAGATGTGTTATTTTCTAAATGATGAACAAAAAAAGAAAAAGAATCATTAAATAAATGCACCACACACTTCACTTTGTTTTCTTTTCTACTTACTTTGTTTTATTACGCCAACAACAAATAATTTTTTTATTTCACTTTTTTTTTCTGCGCACGCGACTGCTGCACTAAATGTATACGCAATAAAGAATAATAGCGCGAACGACAGCAAAACAAATACCGAAAGTTTTGTGTTTGCGTCGTTTGTCGGTTATCCATTGGTTACCTCTTTTACTTATTATTGCTATTTATCTATGTATCCGTTTCATGTCCGAAATATTTCCGCGAACGTGAACGTTTCTGAGCATGAAACGGATATTGTTGCGACGCTGACTTTTTGTTGTTGTCTTGTCATCTCTTTTGCCTATTTTTTCTCGTACATCCGTTTTGTACGGACGAAACAACAATTTCTGAGCCCGTTTCAGATAGTTTCGACGGAAGTCCGCACGACATTCGATGCTTGGTCAACTGGGATAATACATGCACTACAATTTTGTATCTATCGTTTTTTTTGTTCTTGCAGTCAAATCATTGTGAACAGATGAATGTGCGATGTATATTGCAGAGTACCGAAATACTCACTCGCGCTCACTCTCACTCGTGAGCGAGAGCGTTTTGTTTTATTTTCTTTTGCTCATGAAAAAATTAAAAATATCATTTTCTTTTCACTCACGAGCGATCGAAAATTTTTTTTTTTGTTTCCTCGTACGCGAACGTGAGTGATTTCGATCATGTTCATAAATGAATCGCACTTTAATGAAGTGTTCATTTTCGAACGGCTAGCATATATGCATGTGTAGCGAGAAGCATCAACCAACGGTTGAATAAAACGAATAGAATAGACAAAACGAAGCTCTTCTTCTTATTTTAAATTTTTGCAAACCCAACAACAAATTATGTGTAATTTTGTTGTTACATATCTCGAAATGGCACACTCTGAAATGTACATGAGCAGAGCGCATGAGAGCCCGTGAACACACATAAATGAATTGTTATCAGCAATGAGCTGTGAGTATTTTATATTTTTTGAAATTTTTCATAAATGAGCGCTCATGAGCGTTCGCGTATAAATATTTTTGACCTCTGGTATATTGCTCTGTTAAACATTTTTCTGCCGAATATACGGGGAGGGATCCCTAGAACTTTACTTTGAGTTGCCAGAAAGACAAAGTTTTTTTTTACCATCGTTGCCTCAGAATGCATTTTTCAAGAAATTATATGATGATCTTCGTTCTCCGGTCCAAAATGAAAAAATACTATCTAAGAACTATTTTCAAAAGATTCGTTGTTTGCAATAATAAGTTCTGAAGTTAAAATTGATGAACAAGTTGCACAAGGTCTTTACCATTTTAAAATCCACGACTGATTCTATCATAGAGCTGGTCCTTTGACTGCTGCTTATGGTCGTTCACCTTCTTATGCACAATTATATTTTTACGACGTTGACACTGCATTGGCATGCTGAATGCGTAATGAAAGCAATACTAATTTTATTGTACATTTATTCTTTAAACTAGCGAACCGACCTGCTTTGCACGGGTGCAATTTAAAAAATATCAATTTGGTATTGATAGCATGAAATTTTATTAATTAATTTTTTAAAAAAATTTTGTTTACAATATGTCTGTGTAAAATTTTTACAGCTTTTTTGTCATTACACAATACGAACTGAAGTGACTCGTGAAGGAGCTACATATAACTGTCCATGGGAAAAACACTGAATGCTCAGGTCTAATCCCACAACGTTGAATGTTTGACCTTGTGATTTGATAATTGTCATTGAAAATGACAATTTTATAGGAAATTGCAATTTTCTAAATTGGAAAGGTAGATCCGTTAGTATTAATGGAATCCGGGGAATAAAACCGACTTCTCCAGTTCCACATCCGGTCAGTATTGTACACTCTATTATGTAGTTTTTTTTAATGATTTTATCTGTAAACGTGTACCATTGCACAATTTTGGTGGATTAAGGTTCCGTAATAAAATATTGACACCCTACTTTTAGAACTAATTTATGTGGGCGCAAACCAGAAGGCTGTAGAGAATGAAATTCTGTTGGGAAATGAACAGCCTCTTCCAGATCAATAGCATTGTCTCCAGAGTAGTATGTTTGTGTCAGTCCATTGATCTTTGACAGAATTAAATGATTTACTTTACCTAATTGATCGTTGGTAGGGACATTTTTTCCTTATATTGCAAGTAAACAAATGTTTTCTTTACCTTAAAGTATGGCTTAAATGATAATAATAATTACTTTAATTTAATTCTAAAATCACATTTGAAGAAACTTTGCTGTGTAAAGAATGAAAACCTGCAATATTGTAGTAGCAGCAAATGCTTTTTCCATAAATTATAACACTATTTTAATTTTATAACCGAACAAAACGGGACTCGTCCGCAAAGCCAACCTGTGAAATTATCAAAATACAGTATTGGTAAATGGGGAAAGAACTACTTTTTGAACTGTTTTGTGAACCAAAAAGAACTATTTGATGTTGTAGTGAATTACAAATACCTGTTTCGGTGAATGTCAAACTTAGTGTTGCTGTCTTTAATGAATGACAAATATGGATAATTAATGATAATAATCATAATTGCTTTTATTATTGAATCAATTATTTATGTACATGCAAACTTTTCTAAGGAAATTCTTTAATTAACAGTGAAAACCGTATCAAAATACGTTGCGTGGTTTAGAAGTAATCAGTATTCTAACTTCTTGAAATTTCGACTTGCTTTATACTATGTAAAGAAGCTTGCCATTTAATTTGGGTTTGTATGGGAGGTACCACTCCTGGTAACCCTAGGATCATGAAATTTATATGGTTGATGAATATATGTAGATCAGAAACTTATAGTGTCCAAATTTCAGTTCCATATTTTAAAAAACAAAAAACTTTTTTCAATAAGAACATTAATTTAAAGGGGTGTTTGTATGGGAGGTACCCCCCTAGTGGCCCGATTCGGCTGATTCCGACAAATGTGCTGCGTATGGTAACAAGAAACCTATGTGCAAAATTTCAGCTCTCTAGCTCAAAAACTGAGGGACTAGTTTGCATACATACAGACAGACAGACGGACATGGCTAAATCAACTCGTCTCATCGAGCTGATCACAAATATATATATTTAGAAATGTTATTCAGACACTTCTAAGTAACAAAATACTTTACGACTGATTTCAATTGATTATATACCGAACTTTATTTAAACTAAAAATTAATATTTTCAAGTGATGCTTAGGATTTTGCGGGATTAAATTTATCGCGTGCGTCTGCGATGCCGACTCAACAGGAAAGGGCAGAACCTTGAGTCAGTGTTGGCAAGCTCGCTTTCCTGTCCCCATCTGGTCGCTGGGGTTGCCACAGGATCTTCAAGGAGCTGCCAACATACTCCACAGAGGGTTGCCACATTTACTTTATGTGGTCTGCGATGTCTCTTTCTGTGTGTTACAAACTTCATGGCAAACTTATAATACCATTCACTCCCGTCAAGAGTATAATGAACACATATTAATAATTATAATAAATATTAATTAGAAACATACTATGTATTATTATAATTTACACAAAATGGTCGCTGGGTAATATCTGCTTTGTTGTCCAGAGAGGGGCTCTTTCTGCCAGTTTCTCCACCACTCTTTCTATCACTCTCTCTCTCTCTCCTATACTCGTGTTATACAAGAATAAAAGAAGACCTTTTGCTACCTACATTGCATTGCATTGAACAATAAAAAAAAATAACTGTCTTTACGAAATTCGTAACCGTCGCCATCATTGAAAATGCCAATACACACACTCACACATACGCCTAAGTTAAGTTAAGTTAAGTTAAGTTAAGTTAAATAGTTTCTATTAACTATTTCATTCTTCTCTCTTCCTCGACTTGTGCGCCATCACATTTCAATTAATAAGATCTGCATACTCATACATACACCTTTACTTATTATATTAATTTCATTGACCTACAGCTCACATCTCTTTGCTAACACATGTTCCTTAACTTATTTCTGCTTTACTACTTTATTCTATCTTATGCATTCTATACACATACTCACACATACACCTTAGATTATTTCTGCTTTACCAGCTCTTTAACACTTCATTCTCCTCACTTGCTCTCTTGTTTTCATTTCATTCGATGCTTGCCTATACACATACATACACCTTAACTTATTTGTGCTTCATCAGTACTTCATTCTTCCTCTCCTCGACCTCCCCGCCACCCTAACGTAACATAATTTTCGTAACTCAATTTTTCAAAACAGCAGCCCTTAATCATATTCAATGGTAAAAGAAGTAACACTGGACAACAGCATTTTTTTTCATAGAATATTTGAAATCATTGTAAGCAAATTTGTCATGCTAATTTCAAATTGTTTTCAGTTTTTTTTTTTTTAACTACTTCATTCGTGTAGCTTAGTAGAAAGAACTGAGCACAGATTCAGATTCAGTGATCTTGTATTTTAATACAAACATCAAATATTCTTATCTGCATTGTTTTCCATTGTTCCCCTCTTCCAGAGATGTTATTTATTAATGAAAAACATATATTTTAAATGCAAAATACCTATTTTTATTTTGCATTTGAAATACTTTTTTTCAAAATGAATTCCCATTTTATTTGAAATGCTTTTATTTAAATATTTAGCATTTTAAAATGCAAAATAGTTTTGTAAAATTTTTTAATAAAAAAAATTTCTCAAAGTGTGTGTTTGCGAAAGAGCAAAACGAAATAAAGTGTCATTTCATTATTGTTGTTTAACATGAGAGTACAGAGTCAGAGGGAGGGAGAGAGAGATTAGGGTGCACAACCAGCGAGTCGGCTCAGATCTTATCTTATCTCTCACAACAACAACATTGCGCCACACTTGGCCGAGGCGACTCTTGCGCTCTCTGGCATCGTTATTATCTAGTACGATCATAGCTAAACGGTAATCTTCTTGTTTGCTTTACATTATTCTTTGATTGAATACAAAAATTATTAATATGCAATTTACACCAAAGTAAATCACGTTGATGGGGTTTTTCGTTCACACCAGATATTTTTCATCACGAACAGCTGTTTCTCGTTTTGGTTATACACACACGTGAACTTGCGAGCACGTTGGTTAAATAAAAACTAAAAATTTGAGAAAAATACATGATTTAGAACATTTTGCAATACATGCAAATAGTTCTTGCAATTCCTATTTTCATTCCTGATACTTATTTTATTAAATTCTTTTAAAAAAATTGACAATTTATGGTTTACTTAACAATGTTTTGTGCCATCAGCTGCTGTTTTTGATGCCACAGGCGGAAAAACACAAAAAAACTTAGAAGCACTAGGAAAAACTTGGCGACACTGTCAGAAAGTGTCTAGAGTGACCATGATTAATTTTCATATCAAGGCACATCAGTTCTTGATGCGACTATTGATCCCCAGCACATTCTACAATAACGACCCGTGAATGACGTCATTTTCCTTGTGGTTGTTGTCGAATCTGATACGTATCAGTACGCACATCAATGTTGATGTTGATTTGCTTTGGTTAAATTGCATATGACTCTACTTAGTCTACTTATCAATACCCTACAATTCTCCGAGATACTTATTTTTAATATTAAATACAATTATAATCTGATCTGATATTTCATTGTAATAAAGACGTGGTGATGATTAGGTTTATGAATCCTATTATATGTTTGTTAAAGAGTCTGATTCTTCAGCAGACGGTGCTAAGGCCAATACTACAATAGACTTGGAAACACAACAATATTTAAAAATTGAAGACTATACTTTAGAATCCTTGAACAATTAACCAAGAGTAAAGAAATTCTTCCTTAAATATAATACTTTCTTACCAAGTTCTGCTCCTGTTGAATGACTATTTTCGTTTGGTGGAATGATTATGGGGCCACATAGAAGGAACATAAAGATGAACTCTTTCAACAAATATTAGTTTTAAAATCTGTGAAATGTAGCCGAAGACCAAAGCATCCGCACTTTTCTATGTATTAGTTTTCAGTTCAGTTTTTCAGCACTTAAGATTAGAACTACCATTAACAACAAAAAAGAAAAAAAAAAATAAATCTGTGAAATAAAGCATTTTATTTGAAAAACCTTTTTTGAAAGTACATACATATTTTGCATTTTATATTTAAGTATGTACTTTTTTTTGCAAATCATTTTGCATTTTTCTTTGAAATGGAAAAAAGCCAAACATATGCATATAAATGCTTTTGATAAACCATTTTCAACATCTCTACCCTCTTCTTTCCTCCCTACGACGCAGTTAACTCACGTCACACAACAACAAAACGAGACCCTTTCGCGTGTACTTTTTTTTCGGGACAACATTGCCATTGCCCAAAATAACTGGTTGGTTGGTTGGTTTCCGTGGCTGGGTCGTATAGTCCACTACGAGCCACAATTAGCACTAGAGTGCCGTTTTGATACCGCTTCCTCGCCGAACGCAATCAGTATTACTAAATCCAACCTGTTGAATTTAGGTATTTTAATAAATCACTCAGACATGTGACTGAACAGTCCGAGGGGTTGTTGATGATTTATTTGCCCAGAAACTTATTTCTAGTCTTTGCCAAGGCTGGGCATTGACATAGAAAGTGGGTGAGTGACTCCTCATCCTCTTCGTTTCCGCAGTTCTTACAATGGCTTCTAAACGGAATACCCAGTCTCTCCGCGTGAGTCCCTACACACCAGTGACCGGTAAAAACCACTGTGAGCCTTGCGGTATCCGAGCATCTTCTGTTAATGAGTCTAAAAGACCTATTTTCGTTGTAACAAGGCCAGGTGGTACGTGCCGCTCTGCAAGATTCAATATCTTTCCACCGTCTGTTAGCCAGCTGGCGAAAAAACAGGAAGTTACTTCTCTTGACGACCGCCAGGGGAATTGAGACCTGTTCCGCCAACGATACATCAAGAGGAGCACCAGAACGAGCCAATTCGTCAGCCTTCTCATTCCCTTTTAAGTTCCTACGGCCGGGAACCCATAAGAGAGTGATATCAGCTTGACGACTTAGCTCGCTCATCGTCAACCTGCATTCCTTAACGAGCTTTGACTTCACAGTGGTGGATTGCAGTGCTTTGAATGCCGCCTTACTATCAACGAAGATAGCTATCTTACGACCTTCCGGTACGTTATCTCTGGCCAGCCGACATGCTTCCCTAATTCTAAGGACCTCCGCCTGAAAGACTGTGGCCTCGTCGGGTAGCCGGAAAGGTTGGTTAAGCTTATTTGTGGTGAGTGCACCTAAGCCGCATTCCATGTTCGACCCATCCGTGAAGATTGAAATGTCAAAATCACTCTGAAAGTTGTTCTCTTTCCATTCCATCCTGGTCGGAAAATTTTCCTTAAAGTCGCTATCAAAGCTATTGCGCTATATAGTCTGTCGTTCTCTTGAACATAGGATTATTAACCACTCCTAGTATTTTACTATGTCCATATGGTCGTTCTGCCCAGCAGCCGGTTTCTTTTAACCTTACCGCGCTGTTGCAGACCATGTTTTTGATATGGAGGTCAATTGGGAGAAGATATAGCAGCACATTCAGAGCTGCCGTGGGGAACGTGCGCATGGCTCCTGTGATTCCTACACATGCTGAATTCTGCACCCTGCTAAGTTTGTGCACTATATAGCTCTTTCCTAGAGCTGGCCACCAAACAATGGCCCCGTATGTATGAATCGGACGTACTATCGCTGTGTATGTACCATGCTGTTATTTTAGGGCGTGGGCCCCATCTCTTACCAAGCAATCTTCTGCTAGAGCAATAGGCCACAGTGGCTTTCCTAGCCCGTAGCTCTATATTGGATTTCCAACTGAGTTTTGCGTCCAGCATAACTCCCAGGTACTTGGCCTTGTTGGAAAGATGAAGCTGTTGTCCATTCAGAAGAGGAAGGGGAAAAGTCGGTATTTTGGTTTTCGTTGTGAAAAGCATCAGTTCTGTCTTGCTTGGGTTAACGTTAAGACCACATCCTTTGGCCCATTTTAACAGTCTCCACAGAGCTCCCTGCATGATGTTGCTTATCACACAAGGAAACATCCCTGATACCATGATAACAACGTCGTCCGCATAGGCGACTACCCTTGGCCCCGTCTCCTCTAATACATTGAGGATGACTAACAGCCACAGCAGTGGAGAGATTGATTGAGTGCGTGATTTTGTCCTCTGTGAAGATCGAATCAACGTCTTATGAAGATTGCCATAACCGTAAAGGTACATCTGAATCGGTAGTCACATCGTTACAGTCAGGGAAGTGTGTTTTAAGTAGGAGGTCAAGTGTCTCTGCAGATGATTCCGTCCATGTTCCATCTTCTCTTTTTCAAGAAAGAGGGATTTAGCCGTTCCTTGGCCAGAACCTTTCCTAATCTTGCTGAGACAGAAGTAGATTCGATCCACTCACAAAATTCCTTCCAACCATTATTTTTGGCGTTCCTGATGGCTTTTTTGTAAGTCTTGAGAGAGTCTTTGTAAACTTGCCAGTTGTTATCCATGTAACACTGATTGAAGAGCTTTCTCGTTTTCTCTCTGAGTTTCGAGAGCTCTTCGTTCCGTGAGAAACTTTTATGGCTCCTTCTAATTGGACAGGATATCTTGTACGCTTTGCCGAAAGCTTCCTCAAGATATTTAACCCTCCTTTCAATTTCGTCCCTGGAGTCAATGTTTGAGCATGTAAAGGTATTCTGTTCCGATTTAGCTACCCTTGTAAAATCATCCCATTTTATATTGCGTGGGTTTCTAAATGGAACAGAATCCGTTGTCCTCAAATTCAAATTGTAGAGAATCCAACTGTGATCCGAGAAAAATCTTTTGTTGGACACTCTCAAGTTTTCAACCAGAACCTCTGAATTTTCGGACAGAAGAGTTATATCTAGTACCTCTTCCCACCCCGGAAAGCCTTCTGTACTAGGGAATGTGATGGTTGGAGTATTTCCTCTATTGCAAACTAGCAGACTGGAACTACTAATAAATTAAAAGGCGACTCACCCCTTTCGTTATCCTCGGTTCTTCCCCATAGCGTATGGCGTACGTTGGCGTCGCATCCCAGGAGTAGGGTAGTGTTGGTGGATGTTGCACTGGCGGACAACTGCACAACCGCGTCCGGAGGGTGCATCCCTGTCGTGCGCCATGTAGACGGATGCTACCAGCATGTCATTTTTATCTGCCACTTCGACTTTTACCACTGTCAAATCACCTGTGCAGAATTGAGGACAAAGGAAAGCATTGATAATGTTTTTAACTAAAATACATGTTCTAGGCTTACCACATACCTTAGTGTACAGAAGTTTGTACCTTTGTTTTTGAGCCCTAGAATGTCAGTGCCTCTGACCCAGGGCTCTTGCACGATGCAGATGTCGAATTCATCCTCAGCTAGGAAGACAGCAAGATTATCCGAGGCATTCTTAGAATGCTTAAGATTAATCTGCTCGATTTTCAGCATCGGGAGGTCTCTTTGGTGTACTGGTGGCTTCATCCTAAAGCACCAGGTCGTCCATCAGCCTGTTGGCAACATGCATGTTATCAAGCTCTTCGTCTGACGGCCGGAAAATCTTAAGCTTGGCGTACCTTACGCCAAACCTCAACTTGTAGTCAGACTTCTCCAACTCCTTAATGGAATCTTCATTGATGGAGAGGAGCAAAGACATGCTGCTCTTTTGCTGACCTTCGTCTTTTAGTAGAGCCCAATCACTCATGCGCGTGGAAGGATTCTGTCGCTGAAGAAGCTGTAGTACCTTGCCATGCTCATGATATGTAACCAAATGCGAGCTCTCGGCCGCCTTGTAATGTCCTGAGCCGGGATGAGCTTAAGCCTTAAGCCCTCCCAAACATTGCTAATCTTAGCAATGCAATTACCCAGGAACTCCATAGACGGTCGATCGTCGCACCTGATCACCCTGCAGCCACGGATTACCTCAGAAGAGTCGAAACCGGGTGGTGAAGAGCCCAGATCAGAGTGGAGGTGTTCCATCACCAGCTCCTGGGCTCAATCTCCACCCACTTTTCTAACACCTTCTTACCACCGTTAGTGGCTTCATCAATTAGTGCCACCGTAAGCTCATCCCGAGCTAAGTCGCTAAAAAGCCTCTTGGCACTTACTGAGGGACCTTCCTCGTTAGTAGTTTTGGCGACTTTGCTTTTCCTTGCTTTTGTAATGGTCTCGTCTTGAGACCGATTTCGTGTAGTCGCCTTTACAGGCTTTACGTGAGTGGCCACGTACTCCTCGTACTCGTACACCACGGTGGTATTTGGCTTTGTCCGCGAGGTTGAACTCGTGTACCGTCCCACTCTCCTCATTCTTAGCAATCTTGCTTAGGATGAATCGAGCTTTCTGGTACATGTTCTTTCTGACCATCGCTTCCGTTTTGCCTTTTTTTGGCTTGGATGCGCTACGGCTGACGCTATCCTTAGCCGCTTTTGTTGATGTTGTCGGTTTTTCACTACAACCTGTAGCTACCGACGTTGTTTTTGGTACTTGCGCTACAGCTTGCCCGCTGTCAGCAGTGACTTGCTCCTGGCTTGAGGCCAGTAGATCGTCCTCAGAGCTCGTCCCGAGCTTCATTTCGTTTTGTTTTGTAAAAAATGTTTTTGTGCTTTCAATATTTAAATTCATGTTTGGTCCCACGAGTGTAGGGGAGAGTAGGTCCACCGAGGCATAGCCCCCTGTACCCCGACAAGGCTAAAATTTAAACCGGAGGTCGCCAGGTATCCGGGGTTCACCGTTATAAGACACACTCAAGCAGTGCCATTCATCCCATGGCCATGGTTGATAGACACCCGGGATTGCGGGTTTTATCGAGTTAACCTCTCTAGATCCGCCATATTCAGTCAACAGCAGGGACACCTCTGACAGGATGTGTTTCTTCACCACGTATGGATAGTCTTGAGCACTAAGCTCCTGGCTCGTTTACACAGAACCTTGCCCCAAAAAAAACTAACTGTAATTTGAGACCTTTACTTTTTTATCGCAATGGAAATGGTTGACAACATACCGAAAAAAATGTGAAATAAATGTAACGGTCAGTGAGAAACCGAAAACATTGAAAAATAAGTGGAACGATCGGAGAGAGCCAAAAATTTACTTTTTTCGAGTTCTCTCCGACCGGTCCACTTTGAAAATAAATAATTACAGTTATTTGCGAAGTATGGTTGGCACGCAAATATGGCTCATAACATTGCAAGTACGTCCACATCGGCGATGCCATGAAGAAAAGTTACCATGCTACAGTATGCAACTTATGCAGCGTATTGCACCCTGTGTCGATGGCTGATGGGAAGGATATAAAAGGAGCAAAGTCGTTGAAGAGGTTGAAGTCGTTGAAGAACGTTGAAGCTGTCCGTTTGAAGTTGTATCACAGAAGCTGTTTCGAGTGTTATTACTTCCTAATTTTGTGTTTTATTATTGCATTACTTTTATTATACCAGACACTTATTATACCGAAGATAATACATTTACATTGAAACTGTATAATTAAAGAACATCTTTACATTTGGGAGCTCAACCGTTGAGAAGTGTATTAAGTTCGGAAAGTGTGAAGAATAAAAGTGTAAAAACAAATAAAGGTACGGTCAATGAACTCAGACAGAAAGGAACCAAAAGCTTTAATGAGTGCGAAAGAAGATATATCGGAAGAAGTGAGAAAGAAATACTCCACGCGAATGAAAGCCCAGGTGATTGCGGAACAAACAATTGCGGGTAAAGAAAACGGTGAAGTGAAAACGAACACTGAGAGAAATAGTTGTGTGGTTGCTGCGAGTGATACATTTGAAAACAATATGTCGCAAAATAAAGTGGAACCATCCAGTGACGTCGCCGGTGGTAGTGGCTCCAATGATAATGATTTACGTGAACTAATAAAGTTGCTGACTCTAAAGATGGCAAAAGAGGAAGCAAGTGACAATAAAGCAAGTGTATCAGTGGCGGATTTCGGGAGGGTGATTCCGGAGTGTGATGGTGAATATATACCAATTAAAAAGTGGTTCGAAAACTTTGTTCTCAACGCGGAAGCATACGGGTTGAATGAGAAGCAAATGTTTGTGCAGGCAAGGAGCAGAATGACGAAAACGGCTCAGTTGTTTTTGGAATCAACTCTCGTGAGTGATTTTCTGACATTACGCTCAGTGTTAGAGGCTGAGTTCCATAAGGATTATAATAGTGCAGAAATTCATAAGCAATTAAGTGATAGAAGAAAAAGAGACGATGAAAGCTTTCATGAGTGTGAATTGCATTTGAAAAAGATTGCTGCTCTCGGGAATATTGAAGACAATGCAGTGTTACGATATATAGTTGATGGACTTAATGTGAAAGCTGAATTTCGATATGTGTTATACGGTGCAAAGTCATACTCACAGCTAAGAGAGCAGTATGGCATATATGAAAGAATAAACGGTGGTGGAACAATGAACAAAGTGCAACAAAAAATTGACAGCAAAGTTGAGAAAGTTGTAATGAAAACAAATCGAAGTAAACAAATACATTGTTTTAATTGTGGATCGCCTGATCATAAGCGTAGTGATTGTAAAGATGAAATGAAATGTTTCAAGTGCAACAAAAGTGGACATATTTTGCGAAACTGCCCTGTTAGCTCAAATAAGCATGATGTTGCGAGGAGTGTTCATTTCGTTATTGACAATAGTCGCGTGAGAACAATAATTTTAAACGATGTAAAAATTAAATGTTTAGTTGATACGGGCTCGGATGTAACGTTAATGCAGGAAGGTGTATATAAAAGCCGATTGGGATACATACACTTGATGAATGATGAAACCAAGTTGTATGGCTTGGGAAATGTGGAAACATCGGTAATAGGCAGCCTTACTGGTAATGTTGTGGTTGTTGAGCAACGGACGGAGCAGACTTTTTTGGTGATTCCAGACGATAAAATGAAATATGAAGTTATATTAGGTTTTGATTTCACTAAGAAATTCAGATTCGTTTCAGACGCCGATGGCTTTAAGTTTGCAGCTCTGGACATGCAGGACGAATGGCTGCAACCGCATATTTATAATATATGCAAAGCGACCAATGAAATAAAGGTTCCTCCTCGATACTCGATGGTGCTTAAAGATCGTTTTCCAGTACCGTTGGTGAATGATGTCATTGGAAAGTTGGTTAAGGCGAAGTATTTTTCAGTTATGGACATTGAAAATGGATTCTTTCATGTGCCTATAAAAGAATCAAGCAAGAAGTATATGGTTTTTATTACGAAAGAAAGTTTGTTTGAGTTCAGTAGAGCACCGTTTGGTTTTTGTAACTCACCGAATGTCTTTATGCGGTACATTAAACATGTTTTCTAATGTTTACACATACAGAAGGCGCTGCGTGCTGTGAAGCAAACGTATTTTATACCCCATTTAGAGGCCAAGGTTAACAAAGTTATCAGTAATTGTGTGAAATGAATCATTTTTAACAAGAAGCTGGGGAAGAAAGAAGGGTTTTTACACTGCGTAGAGAAAGGTGAACATCCGTTGGACACATTGCACGTTGATCACCTGGGTCCAATGGATATTACTTCAAAACAGTATAAGTACATATTGGCAGCTGGTGACGCGTTTACAAAATTTGTATGGTTATTTCCGAAGAAAACTACAGTCAGTGAAGAGGTGATACGGCGACTGGAGAATTGGTCTGACACTTTTGGTACTCCATGACACATTGTCAGTGATAAGGGGCCAGCTTTCACATCTACAAACTTTGCTGAGTTCTGTAGAAATAATTCTATTGAGCAGGTGTTGGTGACGACGGGTGTACCGAGGGGTAATGGCCAAGTGGAGCGTACTAACAGACTGATATTGTCAATTATTTTGAAGATGTCGGTAAATGAACCGTCTAATAGGTTTAGACATGTGGGTGCAGTGCAGAAGGCTATTAATTGTAACGTGCACAGTTCAACAAAATATACCCCGTTCGAAGTAATGTTTGGTGTCAAGATGAGAAGTGACATTAGTAGTGGATGAGCAACTACATGAATTCGACAGCGAAAGACGTCAGACTGTAAAAGCTCAGAATTTATACAAGAGCAATTTCGACAAGAAGCGCAAGAGTGAGATTGAGTACAACTTGAATGACCTGGTTGCAATGAAGCGGACGCAATTTGTTGCTGGGAAGAAATGGGCGAGTGAGTTCATGGGTCCATATAAAGTAGTGAAGGTTAAGAGAAATGGGCGATACGACGTTGAAAAAGCAGCAGATTTTGAAGGGCCGAACAAGACGTCTACCAGTTGTGATTACAAGAAGCAATGGAGAAGAATTTGATTCATCTGAGGCAGATGAATATCAGGATGATCGAGTGTAAGATGTGGTACCGTTGGTTTGTGAGTCTAACCCTGTGTCGATGGCAGATGGGTAGGATATAAAAGGAGCAAAGTCGTTGTATTACAGAAACTGTTTCGAGTGTTATTACTTCCTAATTTTGTGTTTTATTATTGCATTACTTTTATTATACCAGACACTTATTATACCGAATATAATACATTTACATTAAAACTATATAATTAAAGAACATCATCTTTACATGTATGTGCGTATTGAGGGCACACGATTGCATTTTGTTAGACAAAATCAAGATAATTTGCACTGTGAAGTTTTGCATAATCTAACTGATTATTTACAACAAAATCTGATTAATGGTGCAAATATATGTATCAACCCTCTGTGGAGTACGTTGGCAGGTCCTTGAAGATCCTGTGGCAACCCCAACGATCAGATGGGGACAGAAAAGCGAGCTTGCCAACACTGACTCGAGGTTCTGCCTCTTCCTGTTGAGTCGGCATCGTGGACGCACGCGATAAATTTAATCTCTCAAAATCATTAGCATCACTTGAAAATATTAATTCTTAGTTTTAATAAAGTTCGGTATATAATCAATTGTAATCAGTCGTAAAGTATTTTGCTAGTTGGAAGTGTCTGAATAACATTTCTAAAGTGGTGACCCCGACGTGATTGAACCGACCCGATCGAACCAACGTGGTTTTAAAACGAAACGCAGTGGTGCTTAAGCGCGGTGAACGAAAAAAACACGTGTTTTTATAAAACCGAATTGATCGAACCAACGTGGTTCTCGTGTAAAACGTCAATTTAAACCAATATAATAAACCAGCGCGCACCGGGTATTGCTATGGCTGCCGAGAACGTCTCCGCCGGTATATCGCCCGCACCAAGCCAGGCACCGCATAGCAGAGTGTCGTCGCCAAACCAGTCAGCACATGCCAGCGTGTCTGACGCAAGGTTGCCAGTTCCAACAATGACCAGTGCGAATATTGAAGCATGGTTCACGACGATGGAATTCTGGTTCGAAGCTTCTGGAATAGTCAACGATAAGCAGAAAGCGACAACGATTCTGGCATCGTTGGATCCAAACGTTATCGGACAGCTCGCGGACGTTATTTCAACGCTACCAAGTACCGATCGCTACCCGTTTGTCAAAGAAAAAATTATCGGACACTTCGCCGACGGCGAGCAACGTCGTCTCAACAGGTTGCTGTCGGAATTGCCCCTCGGAGACAAAAGACCGTCCGAACTTTATTTCGAAATGAGGAGAGTTGCCGGTACCACGCTGGGTGAAGCAGCTTTGAAAGGGCTATGGGCTAAAAGGTTGCCTGAGGCTGCTCAGGCCGTAATCGCAGCCACGCAGGTCGAGTTCACCAAAGTAGCAGATTCAGTTGTAGACGCTATCACCCCACATCAGAAGTTATTCAGCGTTGCTCAGACCAAACGATTTGATGTTTTGGAGGCAGCTGTGGTAAAGCTGACCAAAAAGTTTGAGGCAACGACAGAGAGATCACGATCACGCAGTCGCAACAGTTTGAAACCAGGCCAACGCAACCAATCCCGTCAACAGCAGTCAAGATCAGGAGCATGTTGGTGTCACCATAACTTCGGCCGAGATGCTAAAAAGTGTCGCAGTCCGTGCAGCTACGTACATCATGCCGCCAACGTGGTAGCCGCGGAAACACCACCTTTATGACTGTCAACTCACGCTGCTAAAGGTGACGAACCTGTCTGACGAACGCAGGGTATTTCGTTTGTAAGTTAGCGACAAGGTATCCAAAAGAACGTTCCTTGTCAACACCGGTGCAGATGTTTCTATTCTGCCACTCACTGCCAAAACCTTTGATGTTCGTCCAACTTCCACCATGCTGTACGCCGTCAACGGATCTCCGATCAAGGTAATCGGCGAGAAACGAGTTAAACTGGATCTGGGTCTACGAAGAGAATTCTTCTGGTCGTTCCTCATCGCAGATGTCACTACCCCGATTATCGGTGCAGATTTTCTACGCCACTTTGACCTGCTCAGCGATATGCGACGCGATCTGCTGGTCGACAACGTGACAAGTTTGAAATCATCTCAAACGCTTGTGATCCGTTTGCGGATATTTTGGCTGAGTTTGCAGACATAACCAAACTGCCGCCCCACGGCTCCATTACCAAATCCAGCGCTGTCCATCGAATCGAAACTAGGGGCCAACCAGTATTTTCGGCACGAGCTGAGTTTGACTTCTTGCTGAAATCTGGCATTTGTCGACCCTCAAACAGTAATTGGTCAAGCCCGCTGCACATGGTTCGCAAAAAGCATGGCACATGGCGACCGTGTGGAGACTATAGAGCTTTAAATGCTCAAACTGTGCCCGACCGCTATCCTTTGCCATATCTGACCGACTTTACTTCCAACTTGCACGGTAAGTTAATATTTTCTAAAATAGACTTACCAAAAGTTCCGATACATGAGGAAGACATACCGAAGACTGCTATAACGACACCCTTTGGTCTGTTCGAATTCAAGTTTTTGACATTCGGCATGTGCAACGCTGCGCAAACGTTTCAGAGGTTAATCAACGAAGTGCTGCGAGGTCTCGACTACGTTTTTCCGATCATCGACGACATTTGTATTGCTTCCGTATCAGCTGAGCAGCATCGTCATGATCTTCGTGAGGTGTTTCGTCGCCATCATCTGGTGATCACCTTAGCCAAATGCGAGTTTGAGAAATGCGAAATAAGGTTCCTTGGTCACCTCGTCAACTCTCAAGGGATTCAGCCATTGCCCGAGAGACAAGAGGTCATACGAAATTTCCCAAAACCTTCAGTGGTTAAAGAACTTAAAAGTTTTCTAGCGATGACTAACTTTTATCGTAATTTCTTACCACGTGCAATTTCATATCAGCTTATACTACAACAAATGATACCTGGCAACATAAAGAATGACTGCACTCCTCTAAGTTGGAGTCCAGCAGCTGAGCAGGCTTTCGAATTAACCAAAACGGAGTTGAGCAAAGCAGTAACTTTATCACACCCTCTGCACGGAGCCCAATTGGTGCTTCACACAGACGCGTCAGCCACAGCGGCCGGTGATGCGCTTCACCAGATTGTCGATGGCCATTTACAACCACTTGGTTTTTATTCGAAGGCGTTCACTAAGGCGCAACGTAATTACAGTACATACGACCGTGAGCTAACCGCCGTGTACCAGAGTGTGTGGCATTTCCGTTTCATGATTGAGGGTAGAGGGTGTTATATAGTCACTGACCATCGGCCGCTCAATTACGCATTCCAGCAAAAGCTCTAAAAGGCATCTCCCCGTCAGGTGCGTTATCTTGATTTTATTGGTCAGTTCACGACTAACATTCGCCACATCGCCGGTAAAGATAATGTCACTGCTGATTTGTTATCAAGGATACAATCAGTCAACGAAGCGATTGATTATTCGGAGATCGCTGCGGCTCAGAAGGATGACGTCGAACTTAAGCAAATCCGAGACAAGAGTTCAACTCAACAAAATTCGCTGATACTGAAATTTTTTCCAATACCAGGAAGCAGTTTACACTTAATGTGCGATACGACCACGTCTCAGGTGCGCCCTTTCATTCCTAAACAGATCCGGAAACGCTTGCTCGCAACGGTTCACAACTTATCACATCTAGGCGTGCGTGCAACGACCAAGCTAATGACTGACAGATTTGTTTGGCCCGGAATCAGGAGGGACACCAGAATTTTTGTCCGATGCTGCCAATCTTGTCAACGAGCCAAGATACACCGGCACACACAATCTTCGCCGACAAAATACGTACCACCTGATGAACGTTTTTCACACATCAACATCGACATAGTTGGTCCGTTCCCATTGTGTGAGGGTCAGCGGTACTGTTTGACAATGATCGATCGTTACACCCGATGGCCGGAGGCTGCGCCGATTCCCGACATCACAGCTGAGACTGTCGCAAGAGCCCTGGTAACGCGCTGGATCTCGCGATTTGGGGTTCCGCAGCGAATTACATCAGATCGTGGCAGACAGTTTGAGTCCTTTGTCTTTGCTGAGTTGGTAACCATCATCGGAGCTACTCACTTACGTACAACGCCGTATCACCCGCAATCTAAAGGTCTTATTGAGAGGTGGCATCGGTCTTTTAAAGCTGCTATCCTCTGCAACAACGTTAATAGGTGGACTCATTGCCTACCCACCATCCCTCATGGCCTACGAGTGGTTTTCAAGCCGGACATTGAAGCATCCCCAGCAATGCTTGTGTATGGCACCACGCTTAGGCTACCCGGCGAATTCTACGGCACACAAAAAGTCTCAGAGCCATCGAATGACACTGTGGCTGAGTTTGTCAAAGCAATGCAGACTGCATCACACGTTTTCGTGCGCAACGACTCGGTGCGCCCATCGCTGACGCCACCCTACGACGGACCATTCCTGGTGTTGAAAAAATTCGACAAGTTTTCCAAACTGCTGATCAAGGGACGAAGGGTAAACATAAGCATCGATCGTTTGAAGCCAGCTTTTACGACACCAGATGAAGTAGCGACGCACGGCGTATCCAGCTACCAGCAAGTTTCAACAAAACCTAATGTGTCCAGTCGAATGGTTACGTTTACCAATGTGGCCACCAGTTTTGTCCAGGAGGGGTATACTGTGGCAACCCTCTGTGGAGTACGTTGGCAGCTCCTCGAAGATCCTGTGGCAACCCCAATGACCAGATGGGGACAGAAAAGCAAGCTTGCCAACACTGACTCGAGGTTATGCCTCTTCCTGTTGAGTCGGCATCGTGGACGCACGCGATAAATTTAATCTCTCAAAATCATTAGCATCACTTGAAAATATTAACTTTTAGTTTTAATAAAGTTCGGTATAAAATCAATTGTAATCAGTCGTAAAGTATTTTGCTAGTTAGAAGTGTTTGAATAACATTTAGAAATGTTAATATATACCAAAATTATTTTGATGCAATGTCTATTGTTCAACATTTTCGTAAACCGTATTTGTTTATCACAATGAGTTGCAATCTACATTGGCATAAAATTGAGAATAGCATTGATGATATTGAGTCAATCAATTTTCGTCCTGAAGTCATTGTGCGTGTATTTAAATTAAAGTTGAAAGAATTAATTACTGCAATTGTAGACAAAAAAGTATTTGGTACAGTTGTTGCAATAATTTACACGATTGAGTTTCAGAAAAGAGGTTTGCCACATGCTCATATCTTAATTACAATGCATGATAATGATATGATAAGTGGTGCTATTGATATTGACAGAGCTGTTTGCACTGAACTGCCTGATCCACATACGCATCCTATGTTGTATGGATACGCCACTAAACCTATGATGCACGGTCCGTGCGGTGGACTTAATATGCATTCCGTTTGTATGAGAGACGGTAAATGTACCAAAGATTTTCCAAAAACTTCTACGAATTCACACGTGAATCTGTGAATGGGTATCCTCAGTATAGAAGAAGAGATAATGGCTGTTTGGACTTATGTTATTTATTTGTTTCAAGAAGTATTTGTATATTTTAAGTTGTTCTTTAAAGTATAGTTCTGTTAAGTTATTAATGCTATGTAAAATGTTCATGTTATGTGAAAGCTTTAGTTTAAGTTAGTATAAGTAATTATATATTAGTTAAGTTTTTTAGTCTGCAATAAACGCCTAATCAAAATACTAGCTTGTGTACTCAACTATGGCTTTAGTGCTGAAGTCAGGGGTGCAACAATCGACAATCGGTATGTTGTACCATACAATCCATACTTGCTCGCCAAATTTAATTTTCATATAAATGTTGAAGTATAAAGTACATTTACAAGTATGTTTACAAGGGTTACGATAATGCTACTACTCAATTAGGTAATGTTACTGATGATCAGAAACAACAAGTTCCAGTTCAAGTCGATGAAGTTCAAAATTTTTTGAACGGCCGACTGAAGCATATTTGAATTTCCTATGCACTATCAATTTATAGGCTTGACCTTCATTTGCCACAAGGCCAAAATGCCTCATTAAGACGAGGTCAAGAGCATCAAGCCGTCCAAAATGTTAAGAATACTAAATTGTTAGCATACTTTACATTGAATTCTGTTGATTCACACAGTATTTTGAAATTCTTTTGCATTATACTTGGCAAAGTGTGGAAAGAGTGTGGCAAAGGAGGCAGTTAGGTGCCGGAAATGTTATTTCTCGCATGTACATACTTATGTGGTTTCGCCCAAAAATATTCAATTGTCTCATTTGCGATAATTTTTGGTGCATGTGCGTGGTTTTAGATCTTTCGCAGATGTTCGGGCTTATAATGACATTGTTTACCCAACTTTTATTGAAGCTTGCGATGCGCGCGGTATCACCTCTAATGATAATACGTGGCATGTATGTTTATATGAAGCTGCACAATTTAATTCGCCCAAGCAAATGTGATATTTGTTTGGTTCCATATGTGCTCTAAATGTGCCGGCGAATGCTTTAGTATTGTGGAATGAGTTCAGAGAGCATTTATGTAAAGATTATTTAAACACTTTTGATCAAAATGTTTCTTTCAATCGAGGTCTATTAGAAATGGAAGAAACATTGATTGCTCATAATTTATCTTGTGATGCACTTGGTTTAACAAGTCCTACTGTTTTACCTGATGTTGATCAATTTGATGCGATAGATCCGCACGAGCAGCAATTTTTGTTTGATGTACTCTACAGATCTGCTAATGTTGAGCAAAAGAATATAAATGATTAAGTTATTCGTGAGGTTCAACATTATGATACAGGATCTACTATTTTTTGTTTGACTCCACATACTGGATGCGGTAAAACTTTCACACAAACCTCCATAATCCATGAAAAGTATGCATTGAAGCCTTCAGTGGTATTACTTCAACTCTTTTGATTGGACGGCGATCATTGCATAATGCATTTAAGGTACCCATTCCTATTTTGGAGAATTCATTGTCAAGCATTACAATAGTAGTTATGGCCGATATTTAAATTCTTCGTCACTCATTTTGATTGATGAAATTTCTATGTGCCCTCTTTTGGAGATGAATGTGGTTATGGTTGACAGATTATTGAGAGATTTGTGTACCGATGAAGACAATAAAATGAAAATATTTGATGGGAAAACAATTCTTTTATGTGGTGACTTTCCTCAAATTTTACCAGTGGTTCCTCACGGTTCTCGTGCCGTTTTGGTTGAAAATTGTGTTACCAGTTGAGAAGAGTTTTCTACTTTCCATCATGTGACTTTAACACAAATCAAGCCAGCTTTGCCACATGAAGTTAAATTTATCATTACAATTTTTATCATCATTCCAACAATTTAACGTTTATCTTATTATGATTTCATTATTATACAATACTAGCGAACGCGGTGTGATGTTGATTGCAAACATAATGTCTGATCCGGTCAAACTATCTCTAAGACCATGTTGATAGTTAGCACACATACAGACATACATAGAATTATATGTATGTAGATAGATATAATATGCCTAAGCGTTCATTCGTTTAAATTGAGCTGCAAATAAATTTCGTTTGAGCGGTATCGTTTGAACTCGATGACGTCTTGATATGTTATGTGTGGTATTGATGTTTCTTCTGATTATGTGGTAATGTTGATTTTTCATTCAAATTCAACTGAATTCAACATTTCAGTTGTGTTTAGGAAAAATTTGCATTTTACAAAACCGTATATGATATCTCAACAAAAAGAAACAAGCAGCAAAACAACATGCAATGCTGGATATGCCATACTGCTCGCATATAATTTCGGTCATTTTTGAAGATTCGAATTTGTTTGCAATTCAATTTGTTGATATGATAAAATAAAGTACAAATGTTATTAATAAATGTGTGATTTTTTAAATTTGTTTTCAAAATGTGTAGAATGTAATTAGTTTAACTAAAAGTTTTAATAATAGCATTGGTGAAAAGTGGCATGTCTGCATTTTGTGTTCGTGCTTGTGAATGCAAGAAAACAAAAAGAAGAAGAAAAGTAAATAAAAGAAGTAAACAGAAAATATGTAAGTACAATTATTTGATTAAATATACGTAAGTAAAATTGCATTCACAATTGTAACGAAGCAAATAACAAATAATTCTTACGTGGCGTCTTATTTTGTGTTTGTTACAAATGACATGCTTGCCAATCACACGAATCGAACATCTATGTTCGAAGAATAAAATCTCGTGTTGTTCTATGACACCGATGATTTATTTTGTCGAGTTCGGATAAAAACCGTGGCAAACCCGTTAGCGATTTCCATGACATGGCTGATAGATAAAGAGCGAGCGTATTTATGCGGCTGGTCGAATTGCGACCACTGGGCGATATTAGTTAATGTTATTACTATGTATAAAAAATTACGTATAACTTTATAACTTTTAGCTTTAGCAACTTAAGGCCTTAAGCTTACTTATAACTAAATATTGGTTTAATCAATTGCTTAATTGACTTATATCTAAATTATTATTTTTTGTTTGTATAGACTATTATTTATAGTTATTAACAGGTAATTAAAAAGTTTAAAGTAAATGGTAGAGGTTGACTGATTTTAAAAAGCTATAGTTTGGGTCATGTTGTTGTGTGAAGTTATTTGGTCAATGGTAAGATTTTTTGGTAGGTATTTGGATTACGTGACTGGAGAACTGGACAAGCAGTGAGGATGTGGGACAGTTAGGATTGTGTTGCAACTTTGGCAGGTGGGTGGGGGAGCCTTCAATGTTTTTATCGAATATAGCCGTCGAATACAATGGTGACATTATTACCATAATATTTATGTACGTCATGTACATATGGATTCAAAATTATATTAAATGTTCCTCCCCCATGCCATACAACACGGTGTAAATCAAATCCTGCATCAATGTGTAAGTAGCATTAGAAGTATCTAATTCAACATTTACTTGTTGAAAGCACTTATAAATAGAAGACTTTTCATTTTTACGCATCCCATTCTCATCGAAAAGTGATAATAGATAGAAAGCAAGTTCTTACTCTAAAAAGTTTGATGATCGTCAAATCTTTTTGTAATACTTATGCGTTGGAATAGTAATAAAGGATCAAAGGTACTTGTTCATTGTAAACGTTCATAGAGCTGGATACTGTTAGAAGAGGAAGTACTCTGTCAGAGCGTTTCAGTTTAATGCTATCAAATTTTTGACCAAGAGGTCTAGCAAATATATGTTAAAAAGCAATGTCACATTTACAGTGCCTTGCTGTAAGCCATTCGATATATTGAATTCTTGGTCACTTATAGCCACTGTGTCTCTGTGTCTAAAAAACAGGTGTTTTTTGTATTGGTTATACATACAAGTGGAACGTTGTGGCAGAGTTGAGAGCTTAAAATTGAAAATTTGTGAAAAGTACAATACATGATTTAGAACAAAATGCAGTGTATGCATAGTTCTGGTCGTTGCCTTTTTTATACTCTTCACGGGATTGAAGAAGACATCGTAGACCACATAAAGTATATATATTTGTGATCAGCTCGATGGACGAGTTAATTTAGCCATGTCCGTCTGTCTGTCTGTATGTATGCAAACTAGTCCCTCAGTTTTTGAGCTAGAGAGCTGAAATTATTTTCGGAATCAGCCGAATCGGACCCCTAGGAAGATACCTCCCATGCAAACCCCCTTAAAATTAAAGTTTTTATTAAAAAAAGTTATTTGTTTTTTAACATATCGAACTGAAATTTGGACACAATAAGTTTCTGATCTATATCCATTTACGGTGTAAATTTCATGATCCAAGGGTTACCAGTAGGGGTACCTCCCATACAAACCCAAATTAAATGGCAAACTTATAAAGATAAATGTACAATAAAATTGCCACTCAAACTGATGTGATGCTAAAAAATGAAGGTTAGATGCAACCCGGAGGAGCGTGAAGAGTATTACATCTTTGGCATAGCCAATGATAGCCTTCTTTCTGGTTGTTGGAAGCATGCTGTGGTGAAGCATTTGTCGTAGATTGCACTTGTTGCTGCATATACTGATTTGGATAGCCAGAATTCCTCTGACCATAGCTACTGAGCCGATTACTTTGTGACTGCTGACCTAGGTTCTGCGCTGTGGGCTATGACGATGTCGAGTACTGCGACATAGGTCCGCCCACACCCGTCGCGCCATGAGCACCGTACTCCGGTGGACTTCTAGGCGGTTCAGGTGGTTGAACTAGTGCCGGTGGCTGCTGTGCCGCTGCTGCACTAGCCGCACCACCACGTCGACTCGATTTGGTAACTGGATCACGGGCCGGGTGATGATGCGCGGATATGAGTAAAGTGGCCGGATCAGGCTGTCCGCTCGACTTAACGACATTCTTATGCAAAGTTGTGTTATAGTGACGTTTTAGGTGACCTGAACTTACTTACTTACTTAGCTGGCCATAACAACCCGTTTACCGGGTTACGGCCTGCTTCAGCACATCTCTCCAGGCGCCTCTGCTTTGCGCGCGCCTCCTCCAGTTGGTCACACCAAGCGTCGACAGGGCTCCTTCAACTTGGTCCTTCCAACGTAAATTGGGTCTTCCTCTCCGTCGACGTCCGCTGACTTTCGCATCAAACACACGTTTTGCTGGAGCATCTTCATTCATCCGAACGACATGACCGAGCCAGCGTAGCCGCTGGCTATCGATGCGCTGGGCAACGTCAATGTCGTTGAAGCGCTCATACAGCTCCTGATTGGTACGAATGCGAAAGTCATCGCCAACCCGAACAGGACCGAAGATCTTGCGCAGTACTTTTCTCTCGAACACTCCCAGGGCATCTACATCATTGCGTGTAAGTGACCATGCTTCCGCGCCATATAGAAGCACAGGTCGGATGAGTGCCTTGTAGAGTGTTAGTTTTGTCGCTCGAGAGAGGTCTCTACTACTCAATTGCCTATTGAGACCAAAATAGCACCTGTTGGCAAGAGTGATTCTGCGCTTGATCTCCAGGCTGACGTCGTTATCGGTGTTAATGGCGGTGCCAAGGTACACGAACTCCTTGACAACAGCGAAAGTATAGTCGCCGGCTGTAACTTGGGATCCAACACGCCGCACGTCCCTACTAGTTGACAACATATACTTCGTCTTGCCCTCATTCACCGCCAGACCCATTTTGGCAGACTCCCGTTCAATAGCACTGAAAGCTGCGGTGACATCTCGCTTGGTACGCCCAATGATGTCGATGTCGTCGGCATACGCAAGGAGCTGGACACTTTTGTAGAAAATAGTGCCAGTGCGATGTACACCCGCCTTCCGCAGAACGCTCTCCATGACGAAATTGAAGAGGTCGCATGATAAGGGGTCGCCTTGTCTGAAACCTCGCACGGTATCAAAAGGTTCGGAGAGGTCTTTTCCTACCTTGACGGAGCTGCATGAATTACTCAACGTCATCCTGCAAAGCCTTATCAGCTTCGCAGGGATACCGAGCTCAGACATTACGGCATACACGCGATCCCTTATTGGGCTATCGAAAGCTGCCTTATAGTCGACAAAGAGATGGTGAGTGTCGACTTGGTACTCATGGGTCTTCTCCAGGATTTGGCGCAATGTGAATACCTGGTCGATGGTGGACTTACCAGGTCTGAAGCCGCACTGATAAGGTCCAATTAGTGCGTTGGCGTGTGGCTTCAATTGTTCACATAGTACGCTCGTAAGAACCTTATATGCGATAGGGAGTAGGCTTATACCCCGATAGTTGGCGCATATCGTGGGGTCTCCCTTTTTCAGGACAGGACATAGTGCGCTGAGGTTCCAATCGCTGGGCATGCATTCATCCAGCCACATACTGCAGATGAGCTGGTGCATGCACCCTACCAGCTCATCACCTCCGGCCTTAAACAACTCAGCAGGGAGGCCATCGGGGCCTGCAGCTTTGTTGTTTTTGAGTCGCTGAATCGCGACCCTGACCTCTTCATGGCTGGGCGGCGGAATCTCCACGCCGTCATCGGCAATTGGTACGCTATCTTCTCTAGTGGCGGAATTGGTTCCGTCGTCGCCACACAAAAGCGTAGAGAAGTGCTGTCTCCATAACCTCAGCACACCTTGCACATCTGTAACCAGGTTACCGTTTTCATCCCTGCAGGAGGATGCTCCGGGCTTCAAACCTTCCGTCAGACGCTTGACGTACTTAAAGAATTTTTGAGCATCATTCCTGCTTCTGCACATCTCGACTTCCTCACGCTCACGCCTTTCCTGCTCTCTTTTCTTGCGTCTGAAAAGGCGTCTTTCTTCCCCTCTCTTCAGACGGTAGTCCTCGACAATGGCTCGCGTAGCGGCAGACTGCAGCGTTCTTTTGTAGGCGGCGTTTTTCGCTGCAGTGGCCTCGCGACACTCCTCATCGTACCATTGGTTTCGTTTTAAGGGCCGCTCGAAACCAAGGACCGTTTCCGCAGTCGTGCGTAAGGAGTGGGAGATGCTGGCCCACAGCCCACCAATGTCGTCGGAGGGGGATTGATGGAGCCTATCGGAGAGTTGAGCGGAGAAAGCCTCAGCTGTCCGTTGTGATCGCAGCTTTTTGACATCCAGCTTTCTCTGCGTACTAGTGCGCGCTACCCGCGATGCGTTAATGCGCAACCGCACCTTGGCTGCGACAAGGTAGTGGTCCGAGTCCATGTTTGGGCCTCGGAAAGAGCGCACATCTAGTACGCTGGAAGCATGCCTTCCGTCAATCACAATGTGGTCGATCTGGTTGCGTGTTGATCGATCGGGGGACAGCCAAGTGGCTTTATGGATGTCGAGGTGCTGGAACCTGGTGCTACCGACTACCATGTTTCGCGCCGCGGCGAAATCGATCAGCCTTAGACCGTTGGGCGAGGTGGTCGTATGAAGGCTGAACTGCCCGACAGTGGGGCCAAAGATACCTTCGCGCCCGACCTTTGCGTTAAAATCGCCGAGGACGACCTTGATGTCATGTGCTGGACATTTATCAAACACGTCCTCGAGCTTCGCATAGAAGGCATCCTTGACCGCATCGTCCTTCTCTTCCGTCGGGGCGTGTGCGCAAATCAGGCTAAGATTTTGGAACTTAGCCTTGATGCGGATCATGGCCAGCCTCTCATTCACCGGGGTGAATCCCAAGACTTGGTGGCATAGTCTTTTGCTGACCACAAACCCGCACCCGAACTCGCGCCTCTCCGCATGGCAGCTGTAGTAGATGTCACAGAGTGCTTGCCTTTTGCACCCTTGTCCTATCCATCGCATTTCCTGGATGGCGGTGATATTAGCCCTACATTTCATGAGGGCATCCGCCAGTTGGGTAGCGGCACCATCCCTGTTGAGGGTCCGGATGTTCCAGGTGCATACCCTTAAATCGTAGTCCTTTATCCGTTTGCCGTGGTCGTCATCGTTATGAGGGGTTCCATCCGAGGCATGTGCTTTGGCCTTCACTGGATAATTTTTTTACGTGGCGGGTTCCAAGCCCTGCGCACAACCCAGATTTTATGTCCAGGGGATTGGACAGCGCTGCACACATTGGTTCACAGACTAGCGGGTGCTAGTCCGCTATCCAGGAGGGGCCACGAGGAGGCTGTGTATCAACTTGGATAAAGCAAGGAAACAAGGATCGTTCTGGCGGTCGCCATGTTGACCACGATCAGAGACTTTGCCTTGTATGCGATAACCCATCCCATCCCAAGGTGACCTGAACTAGTAAACCATTTATTGCAAGCAGTACAATTATAAGTCATTAGACGCCGGGCTTCATTGGACTTCCAGGTAGCAGCTTTTGTTGTCAAACTCTTGGCGGGTAATACTGACGATGAGCTAGATGGCTCGAAGGCACGATATTGTTGTTGTTGTTGAGCGTTGTCCGCCCGTTGTAGTCGAAGGAAACTCGGCGGGACTGGTAGCTACAGGCATCATTTGCTGTTGCTAACCATTCGCGGCTGATGTCTGTTGGCAAATATCTGCACTATCAGCAGTCGGATCGATTGATTTATCCACATAATGCTGGGAGTCTGGATATTCAGATTTGATCATCATGTCGAATTCATGCTTCATTATGGTACCACTTGATTGTTGATGACTGTCTGTTCAATAGTATCGCAGATGACCCGCATGAGGACGTTTGGTGTCCAGCTGTCCAAAAATTATCTATTCCAATTGCGTGTGTTGTGCAATCGGTTGACCTGGATGCCCTCTTCTAATTTCTGGAAGCATTAGTTGCGGAATCATGTCTACACCAATTAACAAGTCGATACGATTGGACTGAGAAAAGGTGGGATCAGATAAAGAAAGATCTTTCAAATGATGACAGTCCTGTACGTTAAGCCTTGACTTCGGCAACCTAGAAGTAAGGGATCGTAGTACAAAAGCGGTGTCAATGAATATTTCAAAAGCCGATTGAGTACATGATTTTATAGTGAATTCAGTACTATGTTTGCATTTATTATTGGAACGTTCACCCACGCCAGTGATTTCAGCCTGCACTGGGTACCGCTTGAGACCCAGGGATCGTACGACAAGATGGTCCCTTCCTTTAGTCCGTTGATTCAATATGGATGTCGTCTCTCCACATCCAACGGTCACCAGCAAAACTCAAAGTTTCAAAAAAGTTCCATACAATACAAATGTCATTCACCTTTGGTTTCTTTGTTTTGGTTCTTCCTCTTCCTTATTTCCCCATGCCCAACAGCTGACGTTAGAATATCGATGCGTTATCGGTAATACAGTGTTGGCGAACGAACATTGCCAACCACACTGTAGTTCCGACAACGCCCGTACATGCTTTTTTTTTTTTTTTTTTTTTGTGTTTATAAATATCGGCATAGGCAAAAATTGGCCATAGACGAAAAAAAATATAAAAAACAGCAATTGAAACGTGGCGGTAAATTAAGGCACCTGTATCATCCCCCCCTGTGCGAGGACTTCAACAACGGATCAACAGTAGCGGAAAAATAAAGTTAAGTAAAAAAAAAACATAAAAAAAATATTACATTAAGTTAAAGAAATAAAAAAAAATTTATATTGTGTTAGAATTAAAAATGAAATGTATGAAAACAATTGTAAAGACCAAGCGGTACATTAACTGCTGGTCTGTAGAGTACAAAATTAACAATCTGTATGTAACCGATAGGTAGGAAAAAATTATAAAAAAAATCTTTGAAATTATAATTATTAAAATATAAGTAAGTCTTATGAAAAGTTGTAATTAAGAAATGAATATATAATTTTTTTCAAATAAACATTTAAATTTCCTGAATTCCCATTAAAATTTTAATATATTGTCGTACCATACATAGTACAATATAATAACATTTAATTTTCAATTTTAAAGACCCAAATATTTTGATCATGCGGTCTATGGAATCAAAAATTAAAACCCAACCGCAAATATTATAAACAAGGTTGAGGTTATAGATCATACAGAGGATTTAAAGTACATTTGGATTCTTTTACTCGTGTTGGTAATATTGTCAAGCGTGCAGCTAGTTCTAAAGTTATATGTTATGCATAATAAAAACTTAAAGAAACGATACACCAGTCGAGCGGATGCACTTAACAAAATTTAAAACATTGATTTCGATTCCAATAATAGGTACATTTAAAACAGTCTTTGGTGACGTTAACGGCTATACGCCACACTTAAACTTAACTTAAAACTGCAAATAGAAATATTCAATAGGTCATATAAATGTATAGCACAGAATAGACCAATAACACAACAGACACTTAATAGGCACTTAGACATACTGTTTGAGTCAGGAGATAAAGTAAGGGTAATAGTAAATGTAAACTATGGACGGCTTACAGTAGCACATAAAGTAGCAGCGGACGGATTTTTCTTTGATGTTAGAAATAAACTCGTTAACATTGTTAATAAGTATAATATTAACATAGAAATACCGGATTGTCATAGTATTCCCTTTAAAAAAGAAGCCTACAATAGAGTAGTAGAAAAAACCAAAATGGCTCAAACTCCGGTAGATTTCTTAAATACAGCTTCCCGTCTAATACAAGAACTCGATGGGAGATGAGGCCATATCCAAATTTGTCAACAGCTGTACGGAAGTAACTGGTAGGCAAGAACAATACTGGTATATACCCATAATAATAGAAACGGTAATCAATATCGAGGTAATAATAGATATCGTGGTAATAGCAACTACCGAGGAAGTAATAATTACCGGGGAAATAATGACGGAAATAGCTACCGAGGAAACGGCAGGGGACGAGGCCGTGTGGGTAGAAACAATGGGGGTAACAATAATAGATATTATAATAATCCCTACAACAATAACTATAACAACAGCAACAGCCGGAATGGAAATAATGGTAACATACGAATTACTCAAGGTAATTCGGAAAACCAGCAAAGTCCCATAAGTACTCTAACCCAGTAAATTCAAAAATTCATACTAGCAATCTTAATTTCAACATATTTAAAAAAGTAAACAAGGAATACACAGGTAAACACCTTACCTTATTAATAGATACTGGAGCGGATATCTCCATTTTAAAAGAAAACACAGATAAATATCAAGACATGGATTGCAATGTGACAACACGAGAAATTGGTATTGGTGAGGGTTCTATCAATTCCACTGGATTAGCTTTCGTCGAATTATCGACAGGAAAGTATGCAACTCCACATAATTTCCACATAGTTAATCCAAATTTTCCAATACTAAGTGATGGAATAATAGGTATGGGTTTTATAAAAAAAATTAATTGTCAATTGGATTTCAAACCAAAACAAGATTGGTTTACCCTCAGACCAAATAATTTAAATTATTCAATACACATCCCTATTATTCATACAATTGACAATAACACAATAGAATTACCATCACGATCCGAAGTGGTAAGACAAATAAAAATAAATTCAACCGATTCACAAATACTTTTTCCAAATCAAAAATTTGTAAATGGTGTATATATAGGAAACACAATTTCAAATGGGAAACATATTTTCGTAAGAATTCTAAATACAACTGATTCAACCCAAGTTATAGGATTATGAAATCTATACATATAATAAAATCGTTGTCTTTGTATGATTGTTTTTCACGTGAACAAGTATCAATTAAAATGTACTAATTCCATTCAAAATCAAATTACTGAAACACAAGAATCTTTTTTTGGAGATGTGCGAAGACTTTATTTCATAAAAATAAAATATGAATTAATTTATAATTGAAAGAATTTTAAATACGTTTTTTCTAACAAATGTCATAATAAACCATACAAAAATGAAACCTCAACAAAACATTTTGTCGCTTCTAAGACCAATTAAGACAATAGCAGTCGTTGGCCGAGCGCGCTGAGGCGCCGTTGCAGTCTATGAAAACACTGTGTCACAGCGAAAAAAAACTTCTTATCAGACCTAGTGGAGGTTATAGGTCATAAAAAACTAAAAAGAATGGTATATATTAAATCTCTGATACACCCTCAAAATCTTGTTTTAGAGCCCAAAAACCGTTTTTAAGAGGTTCCTGTACATATTACCTTATAACTTGGAAATTTTTTATCGGATTTCAAATTTTTATTTTGTATTTAGAAGCTGAAATGTAGCCCTTTACAACCATGTATCATGTATTTTGTTATCATTTAAATTCATGAAGATACAGACCAAAAACTTTCCAAAATTTTGATTTTTCCATCGATTTTGCAACTTTAAGTCTAATTTGTGCCCCTTATCTTATCTTAATTATATTTTTTCTCAACGTTCATCGAAAGTTTAGTGATTTTAGCTTTAAATGAACCCTGTTTGAATAGAATCGGTTAAAAATTACTTGATTTATTGTACTTTTTGTAATTGCATATGACAATTGGGGAAAGAGACGGTTCGTAAAACTAAAACATTTTTGGGTCGTCGTGAAACACCTTGTCGGACAGCAATACAGAAATTGGTGGAAAAATTCAAGCTGTTGGGACAAGTTAGTGATGTGAAGAATAAAACCCGTGCACGCCACTGAAGAACATTTGAGAATATTGCTGCTGTAGCCCAAAGTGTTGAAGAAAATCCAGGTTTGTCTATTCCTCATCGTTCTTTGGAATTGGGCATTCTACAAACGTCATTACACCGTATTTTGCATAAAGACTTGGGTCTTAAGACTTATAAAGTTCAGTTAACGCAAGAACTCAAGCCGGCCTGTCATCAACAACGTCGTGTCTTTGCTGATTTGGTCATTGAAATGCTTAGAAATGATCCAGAATTCCATCGAAAAATAATCTTGACCCATTTCCACCTCGGTGGCTACAACAAGCGTGTCGCATCTGGGGCTCGGAAAACCCAAGAGTTATTGTTGAAAAGCCTCTCCATCCTCAACGTGCGACTATTTGGTGCGGTTTATGGTCCGGCGGGGTCATGGGACCTTACTTTTTCGAAAATGAGGCTGGAGCAACAGTTACGGTGAATGGATTGCGCTATCGAGAGATGATTAAGGTTTTATTATAGCCGCAATTGGATGGTATTAATCTGGACAACATTTACTTTCAACAAGATGGCACTACGTGCCACACAAGCAACGGAACCATTGATCTTTTATGGGAAAAGTGTCTGGACCGTGTTATCTCTAGAAGAGGTGATCGCAATTAGCCACTGCGATTTTGTGATTTAACACCTTGCGATTTATTCCTTTGGGGTCACGTAAAAGATAAGGTGTACGCCAACAGCCCAGCGTCGATTCAAGACCTCAAAAATGGAACTCGTGCATTTCAGCCATTTTGCGATTGGTTATGAAAAAATTTCATGAAAAGGATATGGTCCTGTAAGCGTGGTCGTGGTGGCCATTTGGCTGATATTGCTTTCCATTATTAACAGCATATATTCCTCTTTATAATGAAATAAGCATCCGATCATTTTTCTCAAAAGAACACCTCTTATTGGAAAACCCTGTATTTACTCTGTACGTTGGACAATTGGTTATAAATTAGATATATGTATCGATGAAGTTTTTGTCTGTGTATCGGTTTATTTTAACACTCTTCACGGGAGTGAATAGTATTATAAGTTTGTTATGAAGTTTGTAACATACAGAAGGAGACATCGTAGACCACATAAAGTATATATATTTGTGATAAGCTCGATGAGACGAGTTGATTTAGCCATGTCCGTCTGTTCGCAAAACTAGTCCCACAGTTTTTGAGCTAGAGAGCTGAAATTAATGTTCTTATTAGAAAAAGTTTTTTGTTTTTTGACTTATTGAATTAAAATTTGGACACTAAAAGTTTCTGTTCTGCATCCATCAGCCATTTCATAATCCTAGGCTTACCAGCAAGGGTACCTCCCATACAAACTCACATTAAATGACAAACTTATAAAGAGTATAAGTACAATAAAAATACAATGCTACTCAAACTGTGTTCTTTGTTGATACTCAAAATGTGTTCTTTGTTGATACTCAAACTGTAATAGAGAGAATATCGTGATGCTAAGAAATTAAAAGTAGGAGACAAGGTCTTACTACAAAACGAAACAGGTCACAAATTAGACAGAAAATATTTACGACCATATAATCTAGTTAGAATAGAAAAAAATAATAATGTAGTGATAAAAGATGATAAAAATAGAAATCAAAAAGGTCATCAAGATAGACTAAAACCGTTTCATTCGTAAAAAAAAGAAACAAAAAAAAATTGAAAATTCAATGTTATTAAATCAAAAATCAATGTTGTTAAATCAAAATTCAATGTTGTTAATTCAAAAAACAATTTCGTACTTTACGATATCAAAATTTCATTTCATTTAAAAGTTTTATCATAAACTAATATATAACATATATATAACACCAACAAAAAAAAAATTAAAATTATTATTAATTTTTAAATTAATAGATTATTAATTTTTCTTAAGATATATACATACTTTAATAAATAACTCCATAGATTACGTTATTTTTTTAAAAAAGGGAGGTGTAGTGTGCTCATGCAATGACATAAATGTAATGTTTGTAACACTTTATTACATATAAATATACAATTATTAAAAACCAAAAGACATAAACACTTATGTCAAAGCACATTCCAATCACACGGTAATATGATCGACCGTTTAAGTGATCGACCGTCGTATATGATTATGCTGTGCTTTCAGTCTAACCGACTGCTTATGTTAAAGTACATACGTGTTGAAATTACATAGCCATAAGAGCTTGTACACACTATAAACATACTTGCATAAACACACTAACACTCACCATTCTTAGTTTAATTAACTTTACGAATAAAGAAAAACATTCATCAAGCTAAAGTCAAAGCAAGCGGACGCTTGCATGTTTTATTTGAATTCTTTAATCCTTACCTACTACAGCAGTATTCGAATACGGAATTTGTATACCGTTAATATAAGGTGGAAATATCGCACTTTACTGTACGTGAAGTTACTATGCACAAATTTCGTTTCATTTAGTTTAATATGCCACTTTATCGTCCAGTCATATATTTCGTTTAGAGCGTTCTGTAATTTCGAGGTAGATTCCAACTCTGTTTTTCCAACCGAGAGAATAGCTGTATTATCGGCAAATGTCGCTGTGACGCAGTTTTGATTGCATGGCAGGTCACACGTAAAGAGTAGATATAGGAGGGGAACCAATACGCTCCCTGAGGAACCCCAGCCTTTATCTCTGAGTTGTGAATAATCATCTTCTTGTTTTCTCGAAAGTAACGGTCGGATAAGTAAGATTGATTGATTTCAGAAACCCAGCATGGTACACTTTGAACACCGCATTACAGGTGTTTTTCTCTACAAATGAATTTTCAATAACACGAGTTATTCTATGGACTTGGTCTATTGTTGAATGTTTCGAACGGAACCCAAATTGATGATTATTTTAATCAATAATTTTTCAGCCAATTTTGATAGGGGAGAAGCGAGATCGGTTGATAGGACGTTAGTTCGTTCGCTGATTTGCCTGGTTTATTAAACATAACAACAATAAATTGGAAAATATTTTATCTTAAATGTTGCGTAGATGATACATGTTAACTGCTTAATTATTTTTTTTTTTTTTTGGCAGATGCTTTAATATTTGAGCACTTATTACATCATACCCCGGCAATTTTTGTGGTCTCAATTTAACAATTTCATCGGTTACTTCGTCCTCGTTTGTCGAAGGAATCTCGTGTAAGGAATCATAATGATGACATTCCGTGTCAGTAGCTTTTAGAGAGCCATATGGAGTAGTAAAAGTATCCTCAAGATAGTCTGCAAAGACATCAGCCTTTTGGCTATTAGTTTTTGCCCACTTATTACCTGGTATTTTTAATTTTTGCAATGATGGCTGTTTCATTTTTCTTGTGTATTTCCACCGTGTGTAGTTTGAATTACAATCATTTGTTAGTTCTTGCAAATAATTCATTAGGGTTCTATTATTGTATTCTCATTCATGTTAAGTTTTTTTGAGTAATTGTTTAGCAGAGTTTTGTCAAAAGGCGATCTTGTCTGATGCCATCGTCGTCGCATTCTCCGTTTCTCCAATACCATTTTTTTATTTCTGTTGTATATGTATGTCCATTTGTCGTTTTCCTTGTAGCAGGAGTACTTTTCAAAGCTTCTCGTATTTCATTTGTCAATTTGAGAACTTCATCGTCAAATTGATTTATTGTGTTGATAGTTAGCGAATGGTCAATAACATCTTCCAAAATTTTTCGAAAATATTCCCAGTCTGTATATTGGTTCATAAGTTAAAAAGGACGCTCTTTCAAAATTACGTTTTTATGTACGGTCAAATAGATTTTCAATGCACAAGTAAGCAGTTGAAACTTTTTTAGCAATGAAAAAATCAATTAGATCTGGTGTTTTATGTGGAGCTGTTGGTCAATATATTTGATACAGTAATACAGGATGTCTCTCGAAGTGCGTCATACTTCCTATGTTCGTTGGTAGTCTTGACGCCTAATGTACGTTTTTGGCGTTGTAGTACCCATTATGAATCTATTTTATTGTGACTGTTAATAAGTTCAACATATTGTGCGCGTTTGATCTGATGCCTTGACTGTAGGACTGTACATCGCAGTTATTGATATTTTACTATCAGCATCTATTGTCTCGGTGGTTTGTAATCATTAAAAGACGTTGTTGATTGTTATGCTGTTTATTTGAAACTGATTCACTGATACAATTCATTCTTGAAATGTCTTTATAAATTATGCTTACCATCTATGTGGAGTATGTATGTGTGTATTAGTGCATTATATGATCATGCGATCAGCAACGTGACTTATGTTTGTGCTTGGGACACTTGGCATTTGATATCTTACGAATGTGCAAACGCTGCTAAAGGCGTCCACGTTAATCGTTCGCTGTCAACGACCAGCGACGGGTTTTCATGGCCACTTATGTTGCTTGCACTTATCCACACTACACCTCCCGTTTTTGAAGAATAACGTTATAAAGTTTTTGAAAATTTGAAAATTTTATGAAGTTATTTATTTTATCTGTTTAAGTAAAATTTTTTTTTTTTACTTTAATCAACTTATATGTAAATACTACATGCATATATATATAACACAGCACCGGTTTTTTTTTATTATTATATTCTTCATATTTTTAATCTATCCTTGTTTACTTTTTGGGTTTTCTTCCCTTATAATTGTATGATTACATTATTGTTTTCTTTTAAATCTATTACCGTGTAAGGTCCTGAATACCTATTTACTACCTTATGAGCACTTTCGTCTCTTAATTTATAATTTTTGAAGTGAAACTTCTTTAGCGGCGTTGGGCAAAAATTTAGTATGTAATTTTCAGTGAAAAAATGCAAAATGTAACGTTTTGAGATTTCTGTATCTCATGAACCGCACTAAGAAGAGACTTGAAATTTTCACAGAATGTGTATTTCTATTCCCATATCCCCAACAAATACTAATAATAATATATTTTTGGAAATTCCATCGGAAAAGTCTCAAAAAAGAAATTGCATTTCCACAACAACAACATGTAGTTTGTGTGTATAAAAATGCTTATAACAACACATGCAAGCAACCAGCATGTGTGTTGTTCAAAAACAAGCGAATGTACGAAGAAAAGAGAAGAAGAAACACACAGAAGCTCACAGTTTATCTAATTAATGGCAAGGGGGATCAACAAACGGCAAACGTAAACACATTGTTTAACACAACAACAACAACTATACACGCCAAAGAAACCAAAAGCAATATACAGACGGACAGATAGACAGAATGACAGACAGACTCATCGAGCTGATGAAGAATGTATGTATTTACTTTATTTGGTTTCTCTTTGTCTCCTTCTGTGTGTTATGCCAGCAACACATTCTGCGTTCGATTGTACGATCAAGATCAAAAGTTTTTGATTTTCCATGCAATTGTGCAATGATCCGTCCCCGTACACGTTGCGAGTGTCCACGAGCTATATGAAATTGTACAGTCAGTCGCATAATGTGTGGCCGGCATAACAAACTTCTTGACAAACTTATAATACTATTCAAGCAATAGTGCGAGAGCTTGACAATTTTTCTATATGACCATCAGAGAGCAAAACATTTTTTAAACCAATGAGAGCATGCAAAATCTTTATGCATATTCAATGTGTTTGGAAGTGCTCGAGCGGTGACTAAATTTCATAGTGAAAATAATAAAATTTTGAGATGATCAGTCTGTCTGTTTTTAAGAAGTTTCACTTCTATCACGTGTACGATGGCACACGCGCATTTTTTTTTATCGTAATATTTTTTGTTATATTCTTTGCTTTGTCTAACATTTTTCTTGCTCTTTTATGAGCTACTTCTAACCTATATTTTGTTTCTTTTGCATAATCATCTACGTTATAACATGGTGCTACTTCTAAATCTACGTTAAACTTTTGGAAATCTGGTGGTATTTTACAAAAAACTAGCTCATATGGACAATATCCATGTACTGATGATGGTTTTGTGTTAAAACAATACGTGAAGTATTTCAACCATTGGTCCCAATCACTCCTATCAACTGATATATATGAACGTATATATTCATTAAAGGTGCTATGATTTCGTTCCATTGTACCTAACGTTTGATGGTGATAGGCTGTTGATGTTATGTGTTTTATTTTCATCATGGTGCAAATGTCCCTTTTAATTGAGTTCTTATACCCAGTTCCCATGTCCGAAATGAACGTCTTCATTGGACCGTATTTGAGTATAAAATGCTCAAAGATAGCTTTTGTCACTGTATTTGCGCTTTTATTTGGCGTCGGTATTGTTACTAAGTATTTGGTTAGGTCACATATAATTGTTACTGTATACTCATTACCATTTTCTGTTTGTGGTAATGGTCCAATGGTATCTACCAATACAATTTCAAATACTTTTGTGGGTGTTTCTGTTAAAGTTGATGGTGTTTTTGTGTGTGTTGTTGATTTGGCCAGTTGACACTTATTACACCTTCTGACAATTGGTTCTGATAATTGGTTATGTCTTTAAACATGTTTTCCAGTGGTATTTTCTTTTTATTTTGTTTAATGTACGCGTGATGTCTGTGTGACCTCCTTGTATAGGGTCATCATGAAATTTAGACAGAATTGATTATATTTTCGCATTTTCTTTATTGTTTATTTTGGTCACTTTTGGCAGTAGCGCTACAGTTAAATGTTTTAAACATTTATTGCCCATTTCTTTAAATTGATTAAGTGATACGAAATCGAAAATTTGTTCACTAGGTGCCATTTGGAGTTGCTTGATCTTCAATACCTCTTTTTCTAGCCTTGGGAAGAATTGACCTAGTTCAAAACCTTTTTTTGAATAGAGATCATCAGCATTTATTCTTGATATTATCGCTTTCCCATGCTTCAATGAGCATTTAGTGGGTGTAAGCTTTAATTTCTTGTATTTTTAACATCATTACGAATAATGACTTCATAAACATTGGGCTTAATTATATTTTGCGATTTTAGTTTAGAATTTTCCGCGCAGACTTTATTCAGTATTTTATGTACTGTATTATTCAGATCTTTTAACTCATCGATTGTTACTCGAGATAGTGCATCCGCTACATGATTGTCTTTCCCCTTTAGATATTCTACCGTGAAGTCATACTCTTCCAAGTCTAGCCTCATTCGTGTGAGTTCAGAGCTTGGGTTTTTCATTGAAAACAAGTATGATAATGGTCTGTGGTCTGATTTGACCAAGAAATGACGTCCATACACATAAGGTCTAAAATATTGAACTGCCCAATGAATAGCGGTAAGCTCTTGCTCACAAGTCGACTTATTACTTTCTCCTTGTGTAAATGTTTTTGAGGCATATGCGACAGCCATTTGCAAGCCATTGTGTTCTTGACTCAACACAGCTCCACATGTGTGTTTACTAGCATCAGTCGTAATGCAAAATTGTTTATCAAAGTCTGGGTATTGTAATAGAGTAGGTTGTACTAGTTCCCTTTTTAAATATTCGAATGCTTTATTGTATTCTTGGTCCATTGAAACTCTACGTTTTTCTTACATAGTTTTGTTATATGACGTGAATGTTCAGCAAAGTTTTTTATGAATCGTCTATAATAATTGCGAAATGCAAAAAATCGTCTTGCGCTATCAGCACCCTTGGGTATTGGATACTTATAGATGACTTCATACTTTTTGTCATCGGGCCTTTATCTGTGCACTTGTGACCCAAGTAATGTAACCTCATGCATGAAAAAAGAACATTTCTCAGTGTTTAGTTTTACATTGTGTTTCCAACACATCTCGAACACGTCGGTTAGCATGTGCTTTTCGGAGCATCCGATCACAACCAAATCATCCATATAGAGAAATTCTGTGAAGGTTTTAACCCAGTAAATTCTATGGTTATCATAAGCTGAAATGAATTGGGCGCTATTTTAAGTCCGTAAGGTAGACGTTTAAAACGATATGAACCATTTATTTTTGAGAATGATGTTAAGTTTCTTGATTTTTCTTCTAATTCAATTTGATGGAATCCGGACTAAAGCTGTGCGTGAACGTTCGTGATTGTGCAAGACCAAAAAAAACGTGAATTTTCGTGATCGTGAACGAGTGCCGAAATTGCGTGAAAATCGTGAAAGGGTTCCTTCACGAAAATTCACGACATCACGAAAATTCACGACGTAACGGTGAATATACGTATGTGTATACAATTTTTTTTTTGACAGTATTTTTCCGCAACAGACGATTTCAACAATCCAAAAAAATAATTAATATTCAATTAACGTAAGTTTGGAACAATTTATTGTAATATAAATCAATTCAGTTCCCAGAACATCAAGAGACATCGTCATTACATTTTTTTTTGCCCGTGCAAATGAATTGAAATTTGCAATAATTTTGACAGTCACCTGCTTCAATAACCGATAACTGACTGGTGCTGCACGCAAAATATTAAACTCATTTATGATATTTGTGCAGCATTGACAATCTTCCAACTGAGAGCAAACCATATTGTAAAATTGGTTCAATACAGTTTGAAGAATTCTCCGATGTATCGTTTAATACCAAATCTTGTCTTACCGAAATCGATAAACAACTCTCTAATTATATTAATAAAAAAAAGAAATTCGAAGCATAACGCCAATCCTTGATTTTTGGAAATCGGCGTCGAACAGTTTGTGTTCCACTTTCGTCAACGACGAGTGAACGAGTCTTTTCGACTTCAAGTCGCATAATAGAGGAACGAGTTTACTAGGTAGTAATTTAGACAAAATACTATTTTTATACTCTTCATAGTATAATAAGTTTGTCATGAAGTTTGTAACACACAGAAGGGGGCATCGCAGACCACATATATATTTGTGATCAGCTCGATGAGACGATTCGATTTGGCCATGTCTGTCTGTTCGTCAGTCCGTCTGTCTGACTGTATATATGCAAACGAGTCCCTCAGTTTTTGAGTTAGAGAGCTTTTTACCATATCGGAATCAGTCTAATCGGACCACTAGGGGGAGTACCTTCCATACAAATCCCATTTAAGATAATGCTCTTAACAGAAAAAGTTATTTGTGTATTTTTGCATCAAACTGAAATTTGGACCATGTAAATTTCATGATCCTGGGGTTAAAATTGGAAAATATCAATTAGTAAATAAGCTACGATTATGTAAAATGAACAAATGAGAGTCTTTGTATGATATGATATCCTTCATTATTAAGAATGTTGAATTAAGAATAAATTTCAATAAATAATATTTATAAACACATAAAAAATAATTTACTACACCGAAGCCTATAATAACATAAATGCCTAGACTACGAGACTTTTAAATGTATCACGAATTTTCGTGCGTGAACGTGCGTGATCGTGAAAGACCAAAAAAACCGTGAATTTTCGTGAATGTGACAGAAATTTTATTTCGTGAATGTGCATGTTCGTTACATAGAATTTCGTCACACGCACAGCTCTAATCCGGACATCAGGTCTAAACGTGAGAAGTACTTTGCTCGCCCTAATTGATCAAGTATGTCTTCAATCCTTGGTAAAGGAAATTTGTCAGCTAGCAGTTTTTTGTTAATTTGTCTATAATCTACTACAAGTCGCCATCTTTTTTCTGTTGAATTCGGAAGTGGTTTCTTTGGAACCAGTAATATTGGGCTATTGCATTCGGATATTGATGGTTCAACAATTCCATTCTTTATTAATTTTTCGACCTGTCTGTGTACTTCTTGTTTATGTGCTTCTGATATACAATACGATAATTTTTAATATAGGTTGGTGTCTTATCACACAGTCTGAGTTATTGTTTATAAAAATTGTTTGCAGTTATTGGTTCTTCCTCCAAGCCAAAGATATTACTGAAGTCTGTACACAACTTTGTAAGCTTTTCTTTATGTAACTTGGGGAATGTTAGTTTTGTTAAATCCTTTTCTGTTCTATTCTTGTTGTCGACTACATATGGCAGTACTTCGTACTTGTCTATTGATTCATATTTAATTTTATTAAATTTTAGTGTAACGTCCTCTGCTGTAGTATTTAGTACCCTGATCAGGTTTGATCTCAGCTCCACGCGGTACTGGTATTGTATCAGCCCCAGTTCCCAAGAAGTTACTTACAATTGATGGTATTGAGGTATTGGTTGCTACTTAAGTTTTGAGACAGACAAATAATAACAAATATGTATCATCGAAAATGACTTTATTGTTTTTCAAAATATTCTCCATGAAGATCAATACACTTTTGCATGCGATTGAACCAATTTTCGAAGCACTTTTTCCACTCGGAATGAGGTATTTCCAAAACATGTGTTTTGAACGCAGCAACCGCTTCTTCAGGCGTTGAAAAACGTTGAACTCGCAATTTATTTTTGGTGTGCGGGAATAAAAAGAGGTCATTGGGTGCCAAATCTGGACTATAGGGCGGATGACCCATCAATTCGACGTTTTGAGTGTTTAAAAAGTCACATGTTTGAGCCGATGTGTGAGATCTCACATTGTCGTGGTGGAGAATGATTCGTCTTCTGCGGTTGATTTTTCTTATTTCTTCGAACACTTCTGGCAAACAAATGGTGGTGTACCATTCAGAATTAACCGTTCTACGTTTCTCTAATGGAACGGAGGCGACATGTCCGGTTATTCCAAAAAAAAAACAGGCGATCATTTGCTTCGAAGTGCTTCGTGCGCGAACAACTTTTGTTGGATTTGGCTTATCTTGAAAGACGCATACAGTCGACTGCTGTTTATTTTCAGGCTCATATGCATAGATCCATGATTCATCACCTGTCTTATAGACGTCTTTTGAAGCACCGCGATTGAATTTTTTCAACATTCCTTTGCACCAATCGACACGAGCCTTTTTGCACGCGATTGTCAAATTATGCGGTATCCAACGCGAACAAATGTTCGTGCAATATTGAATGTATGCAAGTGGAACTAATACCCAAACATGCCTAAATCTCGCGATAAGTCACATGGCGATCTTGCAATATCAGTTCACGCACAGCATCAATGTTTTGTGGCACAACAACCGATTTTGGATGACCTTCACCAAATTCGTCCTGGAGATAACTACGACCACGATTGAATTCAGAAAACCAGTGAAACACGGTGGCCCTGGATGGTGCTTCATCACCAAAAGTCGAAGCGAGTTGATCGGCACACTCTTGTTGACTTAATCTACGTCGAAAATCATAAAAAATCATTGCACGAAAATGTTCACGATTTAATTTAATTTAATTTTTTAGCCGAAACGAATTTTTCAAGTCACTGTAAACAATACAAATAGCACTCGTATGACAAAACGTTCTGAGTACATTTATCATTAAAAACGACAAGCTTTACAATACCAATGTCAGATTTGACATATCTCAAGACTTAAGTAGCAATCCTCGTATATCTACATATGTTATGTTATTAATATGTTTATGTTATTAATATATATAATGGATTACATTTAACAATTTCAAAAATTGGTTTACAATATAGTTTCATTACTTAAAGAAAGTTTACTCCATTATATATATATTTTTTTTTTTTTTTTGTTTGTTTATTATTTAGTTTATTTAATGTAGTACATAATTATGTCTAACAAAGATCACATACCATATGTAATAAGTATGTATGTATTTTAATTATTATAATTATTACTACATAAATAATTATATCGTTTTAATTTATTTAATTTGAGGCATTTCTTTTCTTTTTTTTTTTTTCATTTAAAAAAATCAAATATTTTACTTGGTGTTTTCTGTAAATATTTTCCTTTTAATTAATTAGTGCATGCATCCATCACCATCATCATCGTTTTGTTTGCCTAACATTGAATTTTTTTTGTTTTGTTTTGTTTTATAAACTATTTTTTTTTTTTTATACATTTTTTTTAATATTTCTGATAAAAAGAAGAACTAGCGTACCAAGCGTAAAACGCCGTGAAAGTACTAAAAACAATATTGAAAGTAACGTGCAAATTAATGCAGTGTTTACTTCTTCCTGCACCTGTGTAGCAGGGTGTTGAGAGTCCACAGTCGTTCCTGTAACTCCGGTCTGTCATCTGACTTTAGGGTTTTCTCCTTTAACCTGTCGATTATGACTGCGCGCTGTCTTTCGCGCTGAGCACGTATGCCTCCTCGACGTTTCGGAGGCTTTGCTGTTTCCAGTATCGCCGTTAACCGCTCGTCCCTTTCCTGGGCTTTCTGTTGCTCTGCTGCTACTTTTTTTTGCCGGGCCATATAGTCTTCAATTGTCAAACGCTTGGGCACAGCAGTTGATGGAGTTGGAATATTGTGTTCCCTCGCCGCCGTCTGTTCGGTGTTCATACCGTGATTACTGTTTGAATTGTATTTTCTTTTTTATTATGATTGGGTTATTGTTTTTATATTTTTTCTGGTTTTCACATTTTAATGGAAATGTTTATTAATTTTTAACGAAAAAAAAAAAAAATACAATTTCTGTTCGACTTTATTTCAGTTGCTTTAGTTGCTTCTTTCCTCTTGTCTTCTCAATCCACAAAGACTAAAAAACTCCAACTATGTACAACTTCAATTTGGTTTCTTTATTTTTAATGCACTCACAAGCACTCACTTCATCCATTGAATTATTCACGATTTATTTTCGGCTGGTTTATTTTAATTAACTATTTATTGTTTATTGATAATTTTAGAATTGATTTCCACACATATCCGAATTTAATAAATTTAGATGGTGTAATCATTCGCTCGAAGGTGTTTAAGTTCTGTTCCGATGTCACGGTCGCCATGTAATCAATAAAATACGTTGTTGATTGTTATGCTGTTTATTTGAAACTGATTAACTGATACAATTCATTCTTAAAATATCTTTATGAATTATTCTTACCATCTATGTGGAGTATGTATGTGTGTATTAGTGCATTATATGATCATGCGATCAGCAACGTGACTTATGTTTGTGCTTGGGACACTTGGCATTTGATATCTTACGAATGTGCAAACGCTGCTAAAGGCGTCCACGTTAATCGTTCGCTGTCAACGACCGTCGACGGGTTTTCATGGCCACTTATGTTGCTTGCACTTATCCACACTACAGGTTGCTTGAAATTCGTCTGTGAAAATGTTTTTCTTTTTCAAAAAGCGTAATGCTCGTTTTGATGATAACAGCGCTACCTCCCCTTGCGCAGTTGTTTGGTTGGATAGTATGGTATGTTATATAATTTTTAAATTTAATCGACGATTCCTTAGTGAGTCTCGGCTATTAAGCACACAACAATATTTTCTGACTCTAGAATCACTTCCAGCTCATGTTGGTGCTTCAAGAGCCCATTTGTACAATTTTTGTACAGACACTTTTCGATACTCTGCAGTCTTTTTTCTAAGAGCAGATTACATTCTTCTTTTTCTAAAATTTGTTTCAATTTACTTTCTCCTTCAGTCTTATTGCCCTTTAAGGTTTCTGCAAATGTAAGTACCTTTGGGGCAGTATCTGATGGTGTGGCGGCTTGGTAATTGTTATTAGTTTTATTTCGGGAATCTTTAACCTGACTAAAATTAGATTCTTTGGTTAGGCTTGGAGTTCTATCATTAATTTGTTGCTGACTTCTTTTTATCTCTTATTTTTTGCAACTCTTTGGCAGCAGGCCATCCTCTGTAGCTAGCAGGATGTGCTTCTCCACCATTGCAGCATTTTGGTTGCTGTTTTTCTGGTTTAGTGCAGAGGGAACTTTTGTGTTTTCTGCAATAGTTTTGAGTATGTCCAAAGGACTGGCAAGATTTGCATTGAGGTATTAAAAAGTCTATTGCCTAACTGCCTCAATTTTAACAACAGAATGCAATATGGTTTTTTATTTATTGAACTCTGTTGACGTTTTCCGAAGCTTCGAAAGTAAGAAGGAAAATGTCAAGAGGTTGCTTTGTTTTCCATTTCAGTTTATTCACTGCTTTTGTTATTTTTAGTCCTTGGCTTTTCAGATCAGAAATGATTTTATTAGAATCACATGCGTGGTGTAGGTTTTTGACTATCACCTTAATTGGTCTTGTTTGTTTATCTTCATGGATATACCAAGAAATTTTTTCCTTATTTAATACATTGGTAATATTTTGGTAATCCTTTCCATCTTGCATTCATTCGCTTCTCTTTTAGCAATATCTAGGAGTTGTTGATATTCGTACTCTCCCGAGACCATGTTAAGTGGAGGCCGCGGAGTCTTCTTAACTATCTTAGATTTCTGTGGCATTTTAGTGGCTAAAGCATATTTTATTTGCTCTGGCGAGTAATCGGCCTTTCTTTTTTTACTGGATCTTTTTTTTATTATACAGTCTGTTTCTTGACCTAGCTCTTCTTCATCTGTTTCATATACTTTAGAATCCACATTTGGGGTGTCCTAGATATTTTTAACAGGATTGGATTTTAAAATACCGTTCTCGGATTTTAGTTGATATATTTATTTTTTCAGATCAGTACACAACTTTTCCATATTTTGTAATTTTTTTGCTAAATCGTTTATTATTGTTTCATATTCTCTTGCGCATTTTACTTCATTGCCACCACTTCCTGGTGGAGGTAATCGACTAATTCCCATATTAGATGAGAATTTTCAAAAAATAAATTTATAATTGACTTATGATATTGAATTCCCAATTATACTGCATCAATTGCAACTTAAGAAGTGTATTGTTGTTTGTTAATAATTACTGAACGACAAAAAAACAACTGCTTTTGGTTTTAGTTGAACTACTGCTAGCTTCTGCTGTTGTTATTGTCCTAGCTATGTAATATTGTTGTTGTTATCGCTATACTAAAAATAAAATTGGTTTTGTTGTTACAGTAAGGTAACGTTTCTGTTTTCGTTTTGGTGTTTTATTTATCTATTATTGAAGATAATTGGCTCTCTAAATTATTTATGCTCGATTAGTTCTCTGAAAGCGGAGCTGCTGATAGCACGTCTGCTCGCTTCAAGATTCAAATGCATTTGCTTCCATCATCAGTAGTTTTCTCACCTAAAAAATTGGCAACAATGATAAAAATTAGTAACAATGGCCAACCCGTTCTAAAACTGCTGCAGACTGACCATTTTAAAAGTTGTGTCTATGTTTTGTCTATGCTAGATACAACGCAGACTCGTGTCTTATTCTACAACAACAATCCCACAATTTCATCATTCAATTAGACACAGGTTTTAACTTACTGTAGATAGGCTATTAGAGAGTTGTTGATCAAAACTTTTAACTATTTGTTAGTCATATTTGAGATGAGAATTAGCAGGGTGGGGACAATTTTAACTAATTAGTTTTGTAGTTAAGCCTTGAAATCAAACTGTATCGAACGCTTTTTCAATATCAATAAAGCAATCACATTTTTATTCAAGCTTTTTATTCCAGCCCCAGTTTATTTCGAATACTTAGAGGTTGATAGTATGGATTGGAGAGTGTCTATATATGAAACCAAATTGCCTGTGGCTCTTTAGATTATTTTCATTAATAAACTAATTAATGGTATAATTGATAATAATCTCAAAGACATTGCTGATGTTTGGCAGCATGCTATAGGTTGTATTTTTTTCAAACTGCTTTTATCTTTGTCTTTTTTGGGAATTAAAACAAGTTTCACAGTTTTTCATTGTTTAGGAAAATTAGAATTATTGAGCATGTTATTGAAAATTGTGCAAAATTCAAGAATATTATCTTAAAAGATCTGTATTAATATGATATTGGGTATTTGATCGAAGCCGGAAGAGGTTTAATTTTTGAGATGTGAGAAAATATATGTCAGTTTGCTAATTGCTATAAAGTAGTTATATGTTTGAGCAATTATTAAGTTATTGTCGATTTAGACAGGACCGTGATGCGACCAATGATTCGCATCACAATCAACAACAACCACAAGGAAAATGACGTCATTCTGGGGTTATTGTTGTAGAATGTGATGCGCATCTGCGTCGCATCACGCATTGATACACCTTTGATGCAGACCAGAACTGGGAAATGTTTAGTGATAATAATAATGATAGTGTGGCCAAGTTTTTTTTTTTTGCCATTTTCGGTTAGATATTTTATATATTTATTTATTTATTTAATGACAAAAAACTGTCAAGCTTAAAACTAAAAAAAACAATAGATTTAAAATCAAAACAATTACAAATAAAAACGAGATAAAAAATATAAAATTGAAATAGAAATAACAATATAAATAAATTAATTATAAGACAGAGAAACAAAACAAAATTGAAATAATAAATAACATAAATAACATACAACAACAGTTTATTTGCAAAACTAACAAGCTATGCCCCTACTCACAGCTATGTGTGGTCAGAGGCACATAAGCTACACAGACGGTACAGCTGAACAGCAAAATTCAGAGCATCCAGCCAGTGAGGTCATGAATCCCGTAGGCAACGAAGAATGATTGCATTAATTGATTCCGGAGATAGTTCAGGAGAGAGAACATGATAGAACTTATTATAATAAGAGCATAAAACTCTGAAAGGATCATGAAGGGCAAAGTTAGTAGTGCATCTATTTAACACTAAAGGGACAAAATTTCTCGTAGGACGACTAGGGATAGTAAAGTTCAAAAGATTTAAAAGCCCTGGAGAGTCAATGTTTCCGATTAAGAGCTTATGAAAAAAGGAAAAAGGAAGACTGATAAGTAGGAGTCTATCAGGGTAAGATGGTAACCGGGAATTAGGATTCCCGTTGAGGCCACGAAGAGCAAACAGAAGGAATTGTTTCTGAACAGACTCGATTCGATCTTGATATTTTTTTTTTTACCTTGAGGAACTCCAGAAGTTACGTGGACAATATCTGAAAGAGAAAACCTAAACAACACTCTTTGAGAACGATTTTTTAAGTAGGATGTAATCCAACGTGGAAGATTATTCGGAAAGCCCATAATATTTAGTTTATACAAAAGAAGGTCATGATTAACTGAGTCAAAGGCTTTAGTAAAGTCTGTGTAAATAACATCAGTTTGTGACCTATTGACGAAACCTTGATTAACAAATGAAGTAAACTGAAGGAGGTTAGTGGTTGCGGACCTGCATTTTACAAATCCATGCTGTGATGGAGAAATAATTGCTTTACAGAAATGTTGCAAATTCGTTATCAGGACCTTTTCAAACAATTTTGGGATAGCGGACAGTTTAGATATGCCCCTATAATTTGAGATATCAGATTTATTTCCTATTTTATGGAGGGGAATAATGAAAGATTCCTTCCAAATAGGCGGAAATGAAGATACCTGTAGTGATAAGCTAAAAAGCTTAAATAACGGCCTATATAGGGAGTTTGCACACCGTATAAGGACACAACTAGGGACATTATCTGGACCAGGAGAATAAGAGAATTTCAGGGATCTTAGATTATGAAGAATATTCGCCTCATCAAGTTCAGGGGTTCTGAAATTGTTAATTGTGTTAACATGGTAAGGGTAGGAAGTACCAGAAAATGTTGCTGTAGAAAATGTCGTTTGGAAAAACTTTCCGAATAAGTCAGATATCTCAGGATCATTTAATGCTTGCAAATTATCTAAGAAAAAAGAAGAAGGAAATAAAGCCGACTTGCGCTTAGCATTAACAAAATTATAAAACCGCTTGGGATCGCTTGAAAATTTCAACCTACAACGGATAAGATAAGTGTTGTAGCAACGGGAATTAAGAGAGAGAAACTTATAACGTGCCACATGAAATCTATCAAAATCACAGGAAGACCCAGAGATTTTAAATTTTTTATAGAGTCTAGACCTTAAGTTTTTTAAAGTGGAGAGCTCCCGCGTAAACCAAGGTGGTTCGTATGATACTTTTGGTGCATTCATTAGAGGAATACATTTAACAAAGGCAGAGTACAATGTGTCATAAAAGAATTTAATGGCCACAGACATATCGGTACAGCTGTAAAGAAATTGACTATCTGTGCAAGCAGAAAATTAAGTGAATCAAAATTCGGAAGGAAGAGGTGTAGTCTGTACAGTACGATGGTATGTGAGACAGAGTGAAATTTCTAAGGATGGGTGATAATGGTCTTCAGGAAGAGACAAGGGAGGGGTTTTAGACACAACGGTGAGAGTACTATCATTACACCATACTAAATCTAATGACCTATGAAGATGATTTACAACAAAATTCATTTGGAACATAGAAAGTTCGATGAAGCTATCAATGTAAACATGGTTTCCAGAGGGAACAAGGTAACTTGAATGTCCGAAAGAGGACCACGAAATGGTAGGTAATTTAAAATCACCCAGCACGACCAGGATATCACGATCATGGAAACGGACATAATAGCTTCATAGTGATGCGTATAAGTTTCTAAACTCGAACCTGGAGGAATATAAGAGCACGTAACAAAAATCGCAACATGGGGAAGGACTATTTTAACGCCAATATATTCAATATCAGCAGGCAGAACAACTTGAATAACTTCAGAACGAAAACTTGACTTAACTGCAACAAGAACACCACCACCACGACGAAACTGGCGATCCTGTCTATAAATTACAAAATGATTACCAAGGACTTCATTATTAAGTACATTAGATGTAAGCCATGTCTCAGAAAAAACAATGATATCAGCAAAACTATCCCTATACAAATTATTAAGCTTGGACAGTAAACCTCTAACATTTTGATTTGTTATGGTGATATATTGAAGGCAGGAAACTAGTTTTTTGGAGCCGAACTTGGAGCCGAAGAAGAACTAGTATGTAACGGCAGCCTTATAGAACTAGACCTATTCCTTTTCTTCTGTTTAAATTCATGAACTACCATATTTGGAGGCCAGAATTTAGGATTACACACTTCACTGAACAAATCGGAAAGTACGCTAATTTTAAACGACGAGATTTCCCTGGATTGTGAAAAATTGAATTTCTTTACATCAACCGTCATATTAGACTTGGACGCAATGTACCTGTTAATATCATCACAGGTAGTATCATAAGAAAGTCTAGAAAGGAAAATATGTTTCCGAGGGGCCACTACCGACAAGATAAGTAGTGAAACCACATTCAAAGAATTGCGGTCATCATCTGAAAGATGTTCTGAAGTAAGGAGTGGAGAAGCAGGTCTGGGCTGCATAGAGGCATTGATGGCAACGGTTTCAATATTCTCATTATTCCCAGTATTATCCACAATAGTGATAGATGATGATGGAGAAGCGGGTCTGGACCACTTGGAGGCATTGGTGGCAACAGTCCCAATATTATCCCCAATGGAATTCGACGAAGGAGGAGAAGTTGGTCTAGACCGCTTGGAGGAAGACATTGCAGAAGAGCGTGGAAATATCTGAATTACAGGGAGCACAGGTGTTGAGATGGGATCGCCTGGAGTAGCAATCTTTGTAGGAATAAGAGGAATGTTAGAAGGAAGTTGGGGGGAAGCGTGTTCATCTGTTGGTGAAGGCGACAATAAAAGAATGGGAAGGGGCGAAGCGAACTGATAATTACTTAGTTATTCAGTGCCCGAATCGAAATCAAGCGAGAGTTGCTTTAGAGCGATATTTAACTTAATAAATTTGTCACGTCTATTCCGATACATTGACGGAAAATCAACTTGGCTTTTGGAACAGGATGGACAAGACCATGTGAACTTACCACAAGCAGATTTAGCTCTATTAAGTATTCTGTCATGGTCTCGGCCGGTCAATCCCGCACACTTTATGTGGCAAATATTGTCAGACTCCTTCTCTTTATGTGTTTTAAATTTTTATTTAAACGTACCAGCGTGCTTGCAATTATTAACAATTCTTTTAAATTATCCATTTTCCATTTAAATAATGTTTTTTATTAATTTTCTTATTTACTGTCTCTCAATTCAACAAACTTTTTCTTCTTCTTATGCACATTCAATACAAAAAACAATTGTTAATGATACGAAATGGCATGTCTAAACACCAAAGTGTATCATCGTGTGAAGTCCTGTCTAAATCGACTGTTATTAGCTTTGTTTAAAGTATAAAAGGAGGTTTTCATATCGAATTTTTATCTCTAAAAATTTATCTAAGGCTTCCATAACAAGTAGACTGGGTTTAAGACTTCATGCTTTTTGACGGAGTGGATTGATTCAAAGTATTTTCCAACAATGCCATACATATCACCATCTCCTCTAATGGTATAGTTGCTGGATAAGGCGACAGATTTTAAGTAATTAGGGTTAAGACCAGCTCTTTGAATAAGATGATAGAGTCCATTGACACATTAATCATCAATTCATAATGCACCCCTCGACTAACAGCAGAGGGAAACGGTCTTCCATACGTAGGCAAACCGCAAGTTGTGTTAGATGAATATAGCTCTAGTGATGTTATAACTGCGATTCGCAACGCGAAGCCTTCTAAGGCCCTGGACCCGATGGTGTTTCGATGCTTATGCTCAAACATTTAGGACCAGAAGCGATATCGTGCCTAAGCTTTTTATTTCATCTTTGAGCCAACTTGTTGTTCCTGACGTATGGAAGATAACGAGAGTAATTCCTCTCCTAAAACCGATGATGATTTAGGTAACTCCTACAGAACTATTCCTCTTCTTTCTCGCAGATCACCAGCATGGTTTCAGGAAGGGGCACAACACTACCTCGGCGTTAAGTGAGGTTACTACGCACATTGCCAATGAACTCAACCACGCGACGCCATGCGATAGGACAGTTATGGTAACTTTAGATCTGGCGAAAGTCTTCGACACTTTCGATCATGCTGTTTTACCACACTGAGCGCTCACACCAAACGCTGGCTAAAAAACTACCTTCATGGTAGAAAGGCATTTGTTGAGTTCACAGGTATGAGATCGACGTTTAGAAAGCTAAATGTTGCTCCTGTTGGGACTCCTTTCCTCAGTGACACTCAATGGAGATAACTGCAAATCAGTCAAAATAATGCCCTGAGAACAGTGACCGCTTGCTTCCAGATGGGTAGTATTTACCATCTCCAACAGAAAGCAAAAGCATTATCGGTTCGCCAACATAGCGAATTGCTTTCTAAGCAGCTTTTGTTGGCTTCACATATGAATGCGCATCCCAACTATGGCACTGTTATGGGCGTTATTCCTCCCAGACATATACGAAGAGACATCAGAACTAACGAAAAAAGACATAGCCTTTTTATTAGGCGATACTCTTGATAGTGGTCGTTATAAGTCTGGTCATGAGGAATTACATCGGAGGGCAAGTGAAAATGCTATTGAGTCACACAAGAACAATGTTGTCTTAGGAGGCCGTCCTCCACCTGTTGATGATAGCGGGATGTTACTTCCTCGTAGCACTCGGGCCACCTTAGCTCAGTTAAAGTCGGGTTAGTCTCTTATCTTCCAGTGCTATAGGGAACGTATTAGCCATTCAGATAATGATCGCTGTCCACAGTGTGGTGGTTTTCCTCACAATACTGTTCACATTTTTAACTGTCCCAAAAAACCAATTGACTTAAGGCTTCAACCGATAGAAGTGGCTTCCTTTATAGGACTTGACACTTGATTAGAACTCTACCCATATTTATTCTTACTTGAGTAATCTTATTTTAACCTAATTTTATTTACCTTATTTAATTCATTTTTTTCCATTTTTATCTTTTTAGCTTTTGTTGCACACAAATTCTCCGTTTTCTTTTTACCTTTCCTTATCCTTTTGCATGCGTACCACTATTTGCAGCTCCATTACTGTTACAACAACAACCACAACATTAATGTGGGTAACCATTTTGTTATTTCTTTGAAAAAAAAAGAATTGGGTTCGAGAGGTTTAGTGACAATGAGCTGAATAGCACGATGATCACTGTCATAATCGATACACTTAAGACAGTTAATTGAATCACTGAAACCTTGGAATGTCATTCGATGATCCGTGATACATAAGTCTAGGAAGGAGGAGGATTTTCAAAGGAAGGTGTTATCGTAGCGTATAATTTACATCTGTCCAGTTCTTAAGGTGGTTTCCTTTGGCATTATTTGTTGCATTCCTCCAAAGACGATGTTTACAGTTCTGATTAGAGGTGCGCATGATTACAAAAAATGTACACTTTGATATGCGTAGCACATTTACTCACTTATTTAAAATGAAATAAAAGTATTCCTCGTATTTCGCATCTGTAGTATAAATAGTACTAATATTAACTTTTGTATGTACCTACTTTTTGAAAACGATACGGTGCGTATTGCACGTTTTATTTATGTACTATAAGCAAAAATTTATGTATTTCTTTGTTGTTTGCCAGTATACGTAGTATGAGCGGTGCGAAGTGAGCTGACGTAACACACAAGCAACCACGGTCGTGCACATTCTCTAACTCGCTCTCTCTCTCTCTCTCTCTTCGTCAAAGCGTAGTATGTAGTATGTATACTTACTGTAGTATGTATGTAAGAATGTTTATTTAATAAGTTTAATAATGTAAAATAATGTGAAATAATATAGTTGACCAAATTTAACACTGTGTCTGTCTTCACTGCCTTCTGCTGATTGCCTTCTAACATGACGTCTTCATCTCTCCTTCTCTTGTTGGCCGCCTTGCCAAACTTCTGCTATTCATCGATATCACCGATGATCGATATCGCAGGCGAACCGATACCGCTCGATGATCGCCAGAACCCCATCACTTCTTACCTTCGGCCATCCCGCTCATCATCTGTCTCAGATGATAATTCGTCATTATTTTCGATGTATCGCCACAGCTTCATGTTGTCTACGCTGGTAGATGTCAGTTGCGGCCCCTTGTAATCGGCAACTTTTTCGACATCATATCTGCCATTAGATTTAATTTTGAAGACTTAATATGGCCCAATATACTTGTTAGCCAACTTAGGGCCAGCCACAAACTGCGTGTACTTTATCGCGACCAGATCTCCGCTAACATACCCATGACCGCCTTTTCGCTTGCTTTCATAGTTTCGTTTATATGATTCTTGCACCTTCTGGATTTGATTTTTAGCTGCCTCTCTCATCCGTTGACGTTCTTCATTCATGGATAGCATCATCTCTTCTTGAAGTAATTCGGACAGATCGACATGATGTCCACTTCTCATTTTGACACCAAATATGATTTCAAATGGCGTAAATTTTGTTGATGGATGTGTGTGTGCGTTAATTGCTTTTTGCACCTGCCCAGTATACTTGTACCATTTAGATAGTTCAGCTTCAGATAACTTTGCCAATACAGACAAAATGACACGGTTAACTCGTTCGATTTGTCTGTTTCCTCTTGGCACCCCTGTCGTTGTCTGTATATGATCGATGCGGTTTTCTGTACAGAATGCCTTGAACAGATTCGACGTGAACGCTGCACCTCTGTCACTTATTATTCGTTGTGGACACCCAAAGATATTTACCCAGTCGTTCATGTGATTCACTGCGTCTTGCGCGTTTACTGACTTCGTAGTATAAAGCCACGTAAACTTAGAAAAACCATCTACAACTGCAAACACGTACTTATAGCTCTTTGATGTTGCATCTAACGGCCCCAAGTGGTCGATACGGATCGTGCCCAGCGGTATGTCTCCTTTGTCAATGCAATGTAGATAGTCTTCTTTCTTCCCCAACTTTCGATTGTGTATTATACACTCTACGCAATTGGTAATGTGTTGACTCACTTTTTTTTCCAAATGGGGAATAAAATAATCTTGTTGAATGTTATGCATGGTTTTTTGTGTACCCATGTGGCCAAATCTGTGTGCACTGGTTATTATCTCCTTTTCCATGCTCTTGGGCTTGGGCTGCGCTTTCAATAATCTTGCCTGCACCTCTGTTGTTACGATCATAACTGGACATCGACTTAAACTGTCCACGTGCTTCATTCTGTTGCCTGCGCGATGCTCTATGTTAAAATTGAAATCTTGTAAGTACATAAACCACTACACGATTACACTTGGCACGTCTTTCTTCGTAGATGTTTGTTTAAATGCAGCGCAGTCGGTGATTATGTCAAACGTTATACCCAACAAGAAATGCCGCAACTTCTTTGTAGCTAGGTACGCTGCTTTTACTTCAAGTGTATAGCTATGTAGTTTTTCCTCTTGAACTGACGTCTTCTTACTCCAGAAGTAAACAGGATGCCACTTTCCCTCATAGAGTTGTAATAATGTAGCTCCGAAACCAAACTTTGATGCGTCTACGTGCAATTGCGATTTAGCATTGGGGTTAAAGATTTTTAATACTGGTTCTTTAATCAGCGCTGCTTTATGAATTAAAATTCATTTACTGCTTGCTGCTGTTCTTCCCCAAACAAAAATTTCTCGTCTTTTTTCAACAGTTGTGTCAACGGTCTTGCTATTAGAGCATAATCTTTAACAAATTTGCGGAAGTAGCCCGTTAATCCAAAAAACGCTTGTATGCCTCTTATATTTTTTGAACAGCTATCACCTTTTCATGTCCTGGCCAAACTTGTCCGTCTTGAATCGTGTGCCCCAGAAAATATATTTTCTTTTTAAGAAAGTGGCATTTTGTCCACTTTATTTCCAAGCCAAAGCACTGAGCTTGTTGTAAAACTGTTCGCACGTTTGATAGACAATCTTCAGCAGTTTTCCCAAAGACAACTATATCGTCAACGTATAGCTCCATTGCACCTTCGTTTATCAGCTTTCGAAAAATGTAATTGAGATAGCGTACAAACACAGCAGGGGAATTACAAAAGCCGAAAGGAGCTCTGTTGAACTCGAAAAATCCCTCATTTGTAACAAAAGCTGTAAATTTCTTACTTTCTTCTTCGATCGCTACATGGAAAAAAACATTCTTAAGATCTATGACTGTAAAGAATTTTGAGTTCTGCATTTTAAGTAAGACACCTTCTATTATGGGTACCAGAAAACAATCTTTGAGCACCATCGAATTCAATTTACGGTAGTCAACGCATACTCTATATGTGCCGTCTTTTTTCTTTGCGAGAACAACTTTGCTTGCAACATCTGCGTTTGACTCCCGAATGATGCCTTGCTGTAACCATTCTTCTACTTGGTTTTTAACTACTGTACGTTCCATTAATGATAGTCGACTTGGACCTTCACGAAAAGATATGTTATCAACGCTTGGTAAAATTTTTAGTTGAATAGAACATTCGACCTGCACATTTGCTGGATTGTATTCTTGAATCGTTTGTTCTACTTTTGCTTTATACTGTGGCAAGACGTCTACTTCAACATCAGTAGTAACAACGTTGTAAACGTTCTTAAAATTTGTTTCTTCAGATTGCGTAGAAATAACATCAGATTCAAGAAATAAATAGCCTTTCGAGTTGAGTGTTAAAGTAAATTTTTTTATTAAATCATATCCCATTACTGCGTCGAACTTCAACTTATCATCGGCAACGACTAACATTGTGTGATCTTTACTTACATTGTCAACTTTAATAGTTACATAAAATGCGCCCTTTACTGGTGTAACAGTATTACCTAACCCATACAACTTCACAAAAGTTTTCTTCAGTGTACGTCCGCTCCTGTATCAACCAAACAGTCTACAATTCTGTCGTTCATTTTCATTTGCTTTGTTCTTTTGTTGTTGACATCAATGACGCTTACATTCTGATTTGAGCATTGCTTTGCTATGTGCCCACTATCATTACATTTAAAGCATTTCGTTTCTTCTTTACACTCTGATCTCATGTGTGCAGTTGAACCGCAATTAAAACAATGCAGTCGCCTACGTTCGCCCTCTCTCTTCCTTTCTTTTGCATACCTTTCTCAAAATGCTTTCTTGTTGTCGTCTTTGCTTTATCACCGTCGTCCGACTTCATGGCACCAACATCATTTGTTCTTTTGTTGTTCATGCTCTCAATTACTTCGTAGCGCTCTCTCAATTCATTGAATGTTGTTGCTCTCAGGAGAGGGTATTTTTATTCATTACGCATCTTTAATCCATCTACAATATAGCGAATGACCGCGGCGTCCTCGACATCCCCCAGAGCAGCTACTTTTCTCATTTGTAGCACGTACTCATGAAAACTTTCTGAATCGCGTTTCTTTCTTGCCATCAATTGTTGATGCAACTCGGCACTGTTTAGCCTTCGATCAAATTCCGCGATTAGTGCTTCACTTAATGACTCATAGTTAGTAACAGTCACCATCTGCAAAAATAGTTTTGCCGTTGCAGCCATTTTATTCCGTGCATTTATATATTTTTGCTTCGCGTTTAATCCGCATACCTCAGCATTTTCTTCGAAATTGTCAATCCATTTTCTAACTGGAATAGAATTTCCATCAAATTCAGGAACTACCTTTGCAAAACATTCCACTGAAATGTTGTTTTTTACCACACTTTCTTGTTGTAATTTGAGCGTAAACAATTGGATAAGCTCTTTCATTTCGTTTTCTTCTTCCATTTTTATGAATGTTTCGTTTTGTACGCTTTCTTTTGTAATTTCTTTTCTTATAATGACCTCTTCACATTAGCTCTCTTCCACAATCACTCTCAAGTCACTGTCTTGCTTATGTGCAATATTCTGCTCTTCACTCTTGTCGTGGCTTTGTTTGTTCTTCTTTGCTGAGCGAGTGATCATTATTCTATTTTTTCTAATTCTTTTTGCGACAGACTTCTTTCTTTTTGTACATTGAAGTACGAGGAGTTGATAGTAGTACTTACATCTTTTAACAACTTTCATATAACTTGACAACGTTCGTACAACTTACATATAACTTGACAACTTTAGTGTAACTGCTGATGTTTAACAACTTCAACAACGTTCGTACAACTGCTGACACTTGACAACTTTAGTGCAACCGCTGACGCCATCCACTTCACAACTTTTGTTTCGCACCGTGCAGATCATCGGCTTTAACGCGAGCCACCTTTATTTTATTGATTTTATTGACTTTAGTCTTTGGCTTTTTTAGTTAGTTCGACGGTTGAGCCCCCAAATGTAAGAATGTTTATTTAATAAGTTTAATAGTGTAAAAGAATATGAAATAATATAGTTGACCAAATTTAACACTGTGTCTTTCTTCACTGCCTTCTGCTGATTGCCTTCTAACATGGCGTCTTCATCTCTCCTTCTCTTGTTGGCCGCCTTGCCAACCTTCTGTTATTCATCGATATCACCGATGATCGATATCGCAGGCGAACCGATACCGCTCGATGATCGCCAGAACCCCATCACTTCTTACATGTATACTTGTATACGTGCATAGAACTAAACCATACCAAGCAAAGTAACTATAATACTAATAAAAATACAAAGAAAAAATTTGAAATCCGATAAAAAATTGCCAAGTTATAAGGTAATATGTACAGGAACCTCTTAAAAACGGCTTTTGGGCTCTAAATCAAGATTTTGAGGGTATATCAGAGATTTTTTATATGCCATTCTTTTTAGTTTTTTATGATCTATAACCTCCACTAGGTCTGATAAGAAGTATTTTCATTTTTTTTTTTTGGTAACACAGTGTAATTACAATAATAACTTATAAAAGAAAAAAAAACAAAAATAACTTAATTTATAATAATATTAACAATTAATAGTATGAGTTTGTAGAATAGGGCTGCAATGTGGGTGATATAGATATAGTTTATATTTTATTTTATTTTAAAAATTTTTTTTTTTTTTGAATGCGGGTTTTGCAGCTTTGCAATGTTGCAATGGCCAGGGATCCAGATAATTTTAGTTCTTGGGGAGTTTTTTACAATTGACTGTCTGATGTTTAGTGAGTAGTATGATTGATTGGAAGTGTTGGCTATAGCTTGCAATGAAGAAAAAGAGTCGGTGCGCAAATGGCGAAGGTTAGCGCTGATTCAGCCCTATAGATGGCGATGATTTCGGTTGAAAAAGTTCAGCTGTAGTGAGGTAGGAGAAATTACTCATTTACACCATTCATTACTATACTGAATGATAAGCTGCAATCTGATTTGGAACCATCTGTATAAATGAATTTATAGGAATGTAAAGATTTTTTGAGGAGTAGGTACTCTTGTTGGTAGATAACAGGTGAAGTGGCAGACTTTGTAAGTTTGTGAAGGTCAGTATTGAGGTCGGGTAGGTTAAGCATCCAGGGTGGACTTGGGCTTATGATGGAGGGTAGTGGTTTAGTTGGGAGCCGTAGTGTTTTTATAAGTTGCAAAGAAAGATGAATAGCAGAAGGAATTTTAAGTATTGGTTTTTTTGAATTTGAAATCTTTTTGATGGTTATTGCTAAAGGTGAGTCGTTTGAGAGGAGTGTTGGTTTTATAAGCATAGCAGTAATGAGTTTTTTTCGGAATTCTTATGGCATTATTTATGTTTCGAATAGCATGTTATTTATAGGAGTTGATCTACATGCTCCTAAGGCAAATCTAATAGCTGAATGGTAAATGACTTTGATTTTGTTTAAGAGAGAGACTGGTGAGTTTCCGTAGAGGTATAGGCCGTAATCCTTTTTTGACATAATCATAAGGTTTATGACAGATATAATAGATAGTTGGTTGCAATTGTATTTGTTGTTTGAGAGACATTTTATAATGTTTAATCTGGAGTTAAGGGAGATTAAAAGGTTCAAAATGTGATCGCTCCAATTATATCTTTGATTGAAGGTGATTTGGCAGTGCTGCTTTCTACAGATATGCAAATGCTTTCATTTTGAAACGGAAAGTATTTCACCAGAATACTCGCACCAGGAGAGGATATCTGTTATTAGGAGATCTATGTCTATTGAGGATCTGTTGGTTATTTTTTTAATAATGAGGTAATCATCAGCGTAGGCGTAGAAATCAAACTGTTTGTGTTTAAGAATTATTTTATTTAGTTTGTTGTATGCGATAAGGAATAAGATGACCGATAGAGGGGGTATGCCGTTATGTTGTGGGAGAACTAAGGAGAAATTATTGTTGGCGTATACAACTATTTTTCTATTAGTCATGAAACTAGTGACATAATTAATGATTTTGGGGCTAATATTCCAGGAATGTAACTCGTATATGACGGAGTGAATTCCTATTTTGTCAAAGGCTTTGGTGAAGTACAGTGAAATGATAGAAAGATGATTTCTGGAAGAAAGGGCTGACGTGATCAGAAAGTCTAGCGCCAGTAAACTGTCAGACACTGTTTTTCTCCTCTTAAAGCCAGTTTGCCGACTGTTGATTGGATTGTTTTGAGACACAAATCACCATAGTCGGTTTGCAATAATTTTATCTAAGATTTTAGCACAGCAAGAATTTAGTGAGATGGGTCGGTAGCTGTTTACTTTAGTTTTGTCGGAGTTGGGTTTGTATATAGGGATGATTTTACTCGTTTTATGTTGTTGTGGTAATAATTTATTAAATATGTTTTTGTAATGATCAAGGAGACGTGAAATGACTGTTGGGTGAAGATTTTTTAACATGGAGTAAGAGATTCTGTCAAGACCTGGGGTTTTACCTTTTAACTTTGAAAGCGCGGATGTTAGTTCAAGTGAGGTTATTGGGGTTTCAATTTGTTTAGATGCAGGTGAGGATGAATATGCAATTGGGGCAGGAAATATGTTTTGTTTGCGTAAGCGGAAGGGACTTATAAAATTGATGTCGTTTGATTCATAAAACCAGTTTATGCAATATTCTTCTACGATTAAGTGATTTTCTGTGATTAGGGTTTGTGAGTAGGGATTATGTAAGGCATGTATTCGATGATGCGGTTTTAAACCACAAAATGTACGAAATGGGTTGGAGTTGGGTTTGTATATAGGGATGATTTTACTCGTTTTATGTTGTTGTGGTAATAATTTATTAAATATGTTTTTGTAATGATCAAGGAGACGTGAAATGACTGTTGGGTGAAGATTTTTTAACATGGAGTAAGAGATTCTGTCAAGACCTGGGGTTTTACCTTTTAACTTTGAAAGCGCGGATGTTAGTTCAAGTGAGGTTATTGGGGTTTCAATTTGTTTAGATGAAGGTGAGGATGAATATGCAATTGGGGCAGGAAATATGTTTTGTTTGCGTAAGCGGAAGGGACTTATAAAATTGATGTCGTTTGATTCATAAAACCAGTTTATGCAATATTCTTCTACGATTAAGTGATTTTCTGTGATTAGGGTTTGTGAGTTGGGATTATGTAAGGCATGTATTCGATGATGCGGTTTTAAACCACAAAATGTACGGAATGAGCTCCAAATTTTTGATGTAGACGTATTTGGGTTAATTGCTGAAGTGTATGATTCTAATGAAAGGCGTTTAGCTATTTTTATATCCCGTCAGATTCTATTTGCCAGGTTGTTTCTAATGCAAGGGATGATGTGGCTTAAGGTAAGATCTATGTGGTTAAAAGTGTTGTGGGTTCTGAAGTGAGTGGGTGATCCGTCGTTTAAGATAGAGAAAGGTGATTAGGATAAGAATTTACAGATTGTATTGCCTGTACGGCTGTTTGTAGGTGAGCCCCATAAGGAGTGTCTGCTGTTAAAATCTCCTGAGATTATGGATTATGGATTATAAGGAAGTGTGAGGTTATTATATACATTACGTAGGTTGTTGATAGAGAATGGTTTATTAGGTGGAATGTATGAGGCATTGAACTTAATTTTCGAGTTGATTATTACGCCAATCGAGTCAAAATCAAGTGGGAGGCTAAATTTTTTGTGTTGTAGAGAGTCATGAATGAGGATAGCGATGCCACGTGATGATCCGGAAGAAGAGCTATGAGCGTAAATTTTATAGTTGATGGGTGTTCGTCGAAGTTTTAAAATGAGTTTCTTGTATGGTGATGATTCTTGGGTTGTATTTTTTAATCAGGATCTGTAATTGATCATATTTATATAACCATTGTAGTTCCATTGTAAAACCTTTAGAACAATTGATATAGAGAAAGGGGGTATGGCGTATGTGAGATATTAGTTGGGTTTGATAAATTACTGGCGCTGAGATTTTGGGCATGACAGAAAATGGAAATTCACGCCCAAAACTCAACGTAGTGAGGGAATCAATTTGACTGGGCTGCGTCACAGATTACTAAGTACTTGACATGTTGTTAAGGAGATACTTTTGCTGCAGTATCTAGTTCCTACAAAATGCGCTAGGGATAGGTCCGACGTGACGCAGCCCTGTCTGAGAAATTAGATTAAATTATGTTAAGTCTTTCTAATCTTTTTTGAAGTTTATGGCTACCTCTGCTTGCAGATTGCTTTGCAATGATTAAAATTTTGGTGTCACCTATCAATGCTGAGTCCAGAGTTACATCTTTGGCAGGATCCGTGTGATGAGGCTCACTATTATTGTTAGTGGGTGAAAGTGTATCCATGTCGGAGTAGTTTGTTGTTCGGCGTTGGTTTGAGTTATTATTGTTAGAATTCGAAGTAAATTGAGACGAGCGAGCGACGGTAGAGAAGAATGACATACTTTGTTGGTGGCGATCATTATAGATCTTATGCGCTGTTTTAATGTCAGATTTTTCAATGACTCTGATGGCTTGTATCTCTTTATGCTTTAAGAAGGTTGGACAATTCCGGTCTCGAGGATTGTGGTAGTAGTTGGAGATGTTATTTTCCTTGCTATTGATACAACGGGGTAGGTTGTTGCAAGATTCGTTTTTTCTTGGTCAATATGGTTCGGGATAGCACAGTTTAAGCAAAGCTTGTCACTTGTGCAGGCCTTGGTTGTTACCCAAGTCTCCCACAATTATTGCATCTGACTCGTAGAGGTATATATGGGCGAACAAACCAATGTTGATATCCGTAGGTAAGTTTGGAGTGGAGAAGGTGATGATAATGAGTCCGGTTTCTCTTAGTGTATCATTATCTTTATTTTAAATTTTTTTTTTGGTTTCGGTTACATATTGACTTTTAAGTTCATTTGTGATTTGAGTTGTTTAAGGAAGTAAGCATAATCAGCTTTGTAGCTTGCGTTAGGTTTTATGTTTTTAATAGAATTGTTCTTTTTCGCAGTGGCTTACATTGCACAATTTCTCCATTACAAACATTGTCAATCACTTTTTTAGCAAGAACGGTGAGACATTTGATAAAGTGTCATTGCTGTTTTTTCTGCAGAGAATTAAATATTATATAGTTTTAGTATTTGTTGCTATCATGACAATATAAATACACATTCTGTGAAAATTTCAACTGTCTAGCTATTACGGTTCATGAGCTACAGCGGAGCCGGACAGACGGACGGATGGACGGCAGAAGCTTAGTAATAGGGTCCCGTTAGCACCCTTTGGTTACGGAACCCTAAAAAAGTAGTATATACATTTTTCCTTATGGTACATAAATAAAATGTGCAGTACCTACTACATATTATAGTTACTTAGCTCGGTATGGTTTAGTTCTATGCACGTATACAACTATACATACTACATACTAAGCTTTGACGAAGAGAGAGAGAGAGCGAATTGAGAGAATGTGCACGATCGTGGTTGTTTTGTTTGTGTGTTACGTCCACTCACTTCGCACCGCTCATACGATGTATACTTGCAAACAACAAAGAAGAACATACACTTTTTCTTATAGTACAAAAATAAAATGTGCAATACGCACCTAATCGTTTCGAATGAGGAAGTTTACTACTAGTAAGCAATTTCAGTTAATACATTAAATAGATGTACATGTACGATGAACGATGGTAAGTACAGGGTGGCTAATGAAAACCGCTACCAAAAAAATGGTCACACCGTTACGGTTACTGGAGACCGTTATTTGAAAATGCTGAAAGAATTTGTCTATCCAGAACTACGCCGAAAGAGAATTCCTTTCAACTCTGTGTGGTTTCAACAGGATGGGGCAACGCCTCACATAGCCCAGCCTGTTATGACAGAGTTGCGACGAAAATTTCCTAATAAACTTATTTCAAGAAACTCCGGATTCCTTTGGCCCCCCAGGTCGCCTGACCGTACTGCACCTGACTTTTTCTTGTGGGGCTTATGCAAACAAGAAGTCTACAAAGCAAAGTCGACAAATTTGGATGAACTAAAGCAATCCATTCGGGCAACAATTGCGGCTATTCCTGTCGCACCTCTCCAATCAGCAATGAACAACTTTTTACTAAGATGCCGCACATATGTCAACGAGCAGGGGGGCATTTAAATTCAATTCTTTTTAAAACTAATTAACCTATATTTAGTAAAATGTAATGACCTGAAAAAAATAAAAATGAATTCCATACACTAAAAAAAAGTTATTTGAGTTTCTTAATGTAGCAAAATTCATCAGCCACCCTGTATATTAAATATGTAGTACATAAGAGTAGTACGCAGCACGGTTATAATCATTGCACACCTCTAGTTCAGATCACCTACTAAAATATAAAAATGATTGTTGTTGTTTAAATTTAGCTCTTCAGAAACTAAATTTAAATCGGAATTGAAATTCGCGTTGTTATTCCAAGCTGGGTATTATAAAAAATAACTTATTAGATGACATTTTCAACTTAATTATGCTAGTCTCTAGAAGTTGCAAGAATGTAGTTTATAGTTATAGTACTTTTGAAATTTGATATTATTTCTGATCTCCACTGACACCGCCAATCCTGTCATTTTTTACAAGTTTGATTTAATTTAAGTCTGTGTTTTGGGTTCAATTTGGTTTCGTTAAGCAACATAATATGTATTTGGATTGTAATTTTCTCTAAAATGAATTAGTTCTAGTTTTCTATTTAAATTGATCAGGGAATTAACATTGAATTGTAATTTCCATATACAATTTATTTTCTAAAATTTTAGTTACATTGTGGTTATGATTCATACTGAACCAGTTGCTTACTTAGTGCTAACACAATGTTTCTCTTATGTGCTTACCGTCCGAATTTGAAAACGGCGATGTTTTGCTATCTGTCTCATCTAAAAAATATCTCCTCAAAAAGCCAAAAAAAAACTTTTTTTGTATAGCAAAAAAAAACTCTTCTAGGAAAGAATTATTACACATTGCGACAAAAAAAATGTTTATAACATTAATGAAAAAAGCTATTATTAAATTGGACATGCTGAACACGAAAATTTTAACGGTTTTCTTCTAACACGTACCAGTTATGATATATTAATAAATTACTTAGCATATAAGAAGCATGAATTTACATTTAGTGCAGGCGCAAGGAAGTTGAGTAGGCAAAAAATGAGGACCGCATTCTGTAATTAGTTTTGAATTAAAAAAATTAATGTTGAATGTTGGCAGGAGGTTTGTTGGTCCATTATTTTTATACCCCATTCCATTAGATATCAAGTATACGTACTGAACAAATGTTTTGGAACCATTTAAGTGATTGTTTTGGTGGCAATATTCAATTGTGTCTTTAGAAATAAAAACAAGAATTGTCGATAAAAAATGTATGTTGTGAGATACCGAGCATTTTCAGTACCTTGTTTTGTTGTTGTTTACATAAATAGTCAGTGCACGCGAATTTCTCCTTTAATTTTAATTTTATTTAATTCACGAAACACTAATGAACATTTGTAATACAATATCGATTCAATTTAAAACTACAGGGTGAGTCAAAAGACGGACGTTTTTTTTTTGTTAAGGATCATTGAAAAAAATTTTTATTTGAATTTGTAGAATCGTTAGGTCAAAGCATTTAAGAATTTCAAGTGTGGAAAACAGCATCGGGCATGTGGTGACCCCCACCAGTGATGCAGCGCTGAAGCCTTTCCACGAAGTTTGCGTCTACTCTCTCGAGCATTTGCCGGTCGATTCTGGCAGTTTCCTCGCGAATCGCTTCCTTCAATTCCTGGAGGTTTCGAGGCTTGTGTGTGTATACACGAACCTTAAGGTATCCCCACAAGGAAAAATCGCATTTGGAGAGATCAGGTGATCAGGTGGCCAATTAATGTCCCCAAATCGGGAAATCACACGACCTGGGAAGTGTCGGCGGATGACTCCCACTGAGTTGTTTGCAGTGTGGGCTATCGCCCCGTCTTGCTGGAACCATACACACCGAATCAGTATCCGTTTTCGCCTTAATTCAGGCAAGAAGAAGTTGTTGATCATGTCAACATAGCGCTCCGAGTTAATGATGACAGCAGCTCCATTGGCATTCTCGAAAAATTAAGGGCCAATAACGCAAGACTTCGATATCGCGCTCCAACAGTCACTTTAGAGGTATGCAAAGGTCTGCCATGCAATTCTCTAGGATTTTCATTGGCCCAATAACGGCAGTTCTGCTGATTCACCATGCCGTTCAGGTGGAAATAAGCTTCATCACTCACGAACAGAATAAGGTTCTCGTGTTGATCTGAGAGTGCTTCCATCTCACTCACGAACGTCACTCGTTGTTCATAACCCCTTGGCTGCAAGTCTTGAACAATTACCAATTTGTAGGGGTGTAAATGCAGTTCATTGTGTAAAATACGCCTTACCGATGGATTACGTAAGCGAAGTTGAGCGGCGTGGTTTCGTGCAGAACGACCTGGGCTGCGCATGAAAGCTTGGCGGACCGCCTCAAAATTTTCTGGCGTTCAAGCCGTTCGTGGACGCCCTGGGGGACGTCTGTTGCTCAAAATACCTCGGGTGCGAAGTGCTTCCACCCACCAATGGATCGTGTTACGCGTGGGTACTCTTTGGTTCCGATGAATGTTGAGTGGCGTCGGCATTCGCGCTGAACAGCGGTGATCGACTCGTTATTTCACACGAAACTCTCGTAAGCGTAAACGCGGTATTCCAACATCCACAGGGCCATGGCGGTACCTGAAAAAAATGCTATTACGGACGAACATAACGGTACCAACCCCCCACCCGTCGGCCCTTTGTGGGGGAACTACTAGCCATTTCAAAAACGTCCGTCTTTTCTGACTCACCC
>JBAMAV010000962.1:0-17456 GCA_037043315.1 Amiota communis
ATATGTTCCGTCACCACTTTTTAGTAAAAAGTCGGAAAACATTTGTGCATTTGGGTTACCTCCGATGTGTGCCCGCATATTTAGACATCGACTCGAGACATGCTTAAATTTTACCAGCCCTCGTTCCTCTAGATATTATGTCTGCCTCAAATCACCACAGAATAACATTAAGACGCCACCCATGGACCGATCATCTTATCTTATGTCTCGCAATATACTGTCCACCACTTCAACTGCTTTCTGGTTTGCCATTGTCCACTCATCCCATATTATTAAACAACAATCTCGCAACACCCGTGCTATGTCAGTGTTTCTTGAAATGTTGGACACTGGACTATCCGTACTGTCCAAGTTAATTAATATGGGCGGATTCCCCTCAAAGAAACAATATGCCTGAATAAGCAAGAGCAACAGGAATTTTGCATTGATTTCGTATTTGGGCCAAGGTGAGTTTGGTGAGAAATGTAAATAAATTTGAAATCGGCATACCATAATGCGGCAAAGGATTTCCCCCGATAATCATAACTATGTCTTGGATATCCAGTAAGCATCGATTCAAATTAATATCACGTAATTCATCGTTGAGCTCGCTATCATTGTTTTTTTTTTGGTTTGTATTTTTCAAAATTGAAATATTATTTAAGATGAACAATGAGTATTTTAAGGCTAACGAATCTGACTATAGGCATTAGCACCGATTTCAAAAATGGAGTTGCAGAACTTGATGAACTCTTTGACATTATGGAAAACATATGGCGTAAAAGAAGTATTATAGAGAAAGAAGAGTGGAACCTCAAACGAAAAATGAGGGAAATGGGACCCCCACACTGGCCACCTCAAAACGAGCATTATCTAGTCCAGCAAAGCAGACAACTAGCAAGAGAATTTGCGAGATCCCCACTCTCAACTGGCAGACTGTTAACGACAAAAAAGTAAAAGAACGGGAAAATAATCAACAAAGGAAACCACAGGGAAATGAAAGTAATACACCTTTCAAACACAAAAGGGAAAACAAAATCAGAACCAAAGCAGAAGCAATACTGTTTAAGCCCGCTGAAGGGCGTAGCTATGCAGAAGTCCTACAAACCTTCGCTATTACGTCAAATCTGATGAATCCAGAGCAGAAGTTCGCACTATCCGGAAGACCAAAACCAGTGCACTACTTCTTGAGATGGACAAGGGAGAAAAGACAAAACCAGAGTTCCGAGAAGCCCTCCAAAACAAGATGCAACAGATAGCCTCAATAGTGGAACATAAACCGAAGGCTGCAATAGAGATCCGGGACCTTCACTGCCTCACAACTGAAAATAACATTACTGCAGCTGTGGAGCGTACCCTTGAAGACAAAGCAGAAGAAACCACAGTCAGAACAACTACTCCAAACAGCCGAGAGCAAATACGTGCCTATGTTACCTTGTCAACAGCAAATGCGAAAAAGCTACTAGAACTAGGAACGTATAAAAGTTAGATAGATCAATTGCAGAATGAGACTATGGAGAAAGGTTAAAAAATGCTATCGATACTGTGGACTCGGAGACCAATAATGAGAGTTCAAAGGGCCTGACAGGAAAGGACAAGGTCTGTGTATACGATGTGGGAAATCAAGCCATAAGCTTAAAGAATGCTCAAATATGCCAAGCTGCTGCTTATGCCTAGAAAAAGGACAAAGTCATACAGAGCACATCCCAGGGTCTGCTAAGTATACACTATAAAGAGACTTAATAGAGCAAGATACTACAGTGTAACATACACAGAAGTAAGACTGCCGATTCCCTGTTACCACAAATCATGCTGGAACACGAAGCAGACGTAGCTGTTATAAGTGAACAATATGCAGCCACAAACAGAGAAAACTGGATCGAAGACTCCTCAAAGACTGCTGCTGATAACAAACAAGCAGTTGACGATAATGAGCTATTATCTGACACCAAGTGACAATATGGACGAATCCCAAGTAATACTTGATGATCTGGATGATGAGGCGCGAAAGCTCAACGGTGATATTATTGTAGCCGGAGACTTTAATTCAAAGGCTATGGAGTGGGTAATGCAGACGATGAATACAAGAGGGCGGCGAATCCTGCATATGGCTGCTACATTAGGGCTAATGGTAGTAAACACCGGGTCTACGCCAACTTTGAGTAGAAAAGGATTCGATGGCACAATCCCTGACATAACACTAGTGTCAGAGGGCTACGCAAACAAAGTATTGCAGTGGACTATTCTTGAAGACTACACAGGCAGCGACCATCAGTACATAACATACAATGTCAAAGCAGAAAGGAGTTTGAACAACAATACAGTAGAAGAAGGAATACGAAAATGGAACGTTCTCAAAACATGCAATGAAAGTTTTCTCGCCAAAATCGACGAAAGCCCACCAATTTATCATGTGGGGGCCCCCGCCAGAATCAAGGTAAAGAGCTTAAAACAGGCATGCATGGCAGCAATGTCAACCGTAACAAAGACACATCCTAAGAAAGCTATTTATTGGTGGACGGATGAGATTAAAAATCTGAGACAGACATGCATTCGGAGCCGAAGGAGATACACCAGAGCGGGAAAAAATAGCACAGCTATAGCGGAACTTTTCGAATATAAGACTGCAAAGAGTGCACTGAACTCGGCCATTCAAACTAGCAAACGATTAAATGGGAAGAGCTTCGGCGGGACATAAACAAGAACCCGTGGAGGCTTGGGTATAAAATTGTTGTAAAAAACTCGGAGCAAGGAAAAAACCTCCTAACCTCGATGAAGATGTGATGGAGAACATCGTGAATATCCTGTTTCCAACACACAGACAGAGAACGGACACAACAGCGGGCCCGGTAAACGATCCACCAGCATTATTCACAGCAGATGAGGTGGAAATAGCTGCTAAAAGCCTAAAGATCAACAAAGCCCCTGGCCCGGACTGAATCCTAGCGGAAGTGCTAAAAATAGTTGCTGCAGAACGCCCACATATACTACTAAATATGTACAATAGCTGTCTGTCAGAAGGGCTCTTCCCGGTGGAATGAAAAAAAAAAAGTTGATTCTCATCAGCAAAGGCAAAGGAGATTCTGAAACACCATCAGCATACCGACAACTATGTATGCTGGAAATGGCAGGAAAACTCCTAGAAAAGATGTTGAAATCGCGCATTTTAGTGGCAATAAATGATGCAGGTGGCCTGTCGGAAATGCAACATGAATTCAGAGTTGGCAGGTAAACAATCGGAGCAGTCGAAGAGGTGATAAAAAGTGTACAATCAGCACGAATCATAAACTATTTTTCAAGACCAATAGTACTAGTGGCGACAATCGAAGTCAAAAACGCCCTTAACAGCGTTAAATGGGACAACATGCTAGATGCTCTTGATAAGCATAGAACACCGGACTATATTATGAAGATGGTACGGTGCTACCTGAAAGATCGGGAACTTATCTACGACACAAGCAGAGGACAGCGAAAGAAGCACATAACGGCAGGCGCAGCGCAGGGCTCAATACTCGGACCAGATTTATGGAACGTAAGCTATGATGAAATTTTAAGGATTGAAATGCCTGACGAATGCTACTTAATGGGCTACGCAGACGATATCGCAGCAATCATAACAGCGTGAAACCTCGAAGCAGTACAAAGCAAGCTAAACCAAGTGCTTATTAGGACGCAAACATGGCTACAATCACATTATGTTTGTCTAGCAGCTGATAAAACTGAGCTTGTTCTTCTTACGAGGAAATATATACCCCCCGAGATGAAAATGCGTTTATTCTCGCAAATACTGATGACCTCAATGACGCTTAATTACCTGGGTGTAAGAATTGATAGCAAGCTGACTTACTGGGCACAAATCCAGCACGCAGCAGAAAAATCAGCAAGAGTGACAAGCTCTCTATCGAGACTAATGGCAAACTGTGGAGGACCACTTACGAGTAGGCGAAAGCTTCTCCTGGACATAAAGCTATCGATAATGCTTTATAGAAGCGAGGTGTGGGCCGATGCATTGAATGTTAACAGAAGAAAGAAAGTATTGGGCACAATACAGAGGAATGCAGCTCTTCAGGTAACTTATCGTACCGCACGGTGTCAGAAGCAGCAGTATTGGTAATCAGTGGCACGGTACCAATAGACCTTCTCGCAAAAGAGAGAAAGGAAACATGGATGCTGAAGAAACACATTTTGACAAACGCAGCAAGACAAGCGGTCAGAGCGCAATCGATACAGCAGTATTGGTAATCAGTGGCACGGTACCAATAGACCTCCTCGCAAAGGAGAGGAAGGAAAAATGGATGCTGAAGAAACACATTTTGACAAACGCAGCAAGACAAGCGGTCAGAGCGCAATCGATACAGCAGTATTGGTAATCAGTGGCACGGTCCTAATAGACCTCCTCGCAAAGGAGAGGAAGGAAATATGGATGCTGAAGAAACACATTTTGACAAACATAGCAAGACAAGCGGTCAGAGCGCAATCGATACAGCTGCAGCGATGGTCTGCACAAACGAAAGGCAGATGGACAGCTAAATTAATCCCAGAAGTGAATCCATAGCTAAGTAGATAGTGGGGTGACGTAAATTTATATATCACACAACTGCTTTCGGGACACGGCTATTTCCGAAAATACCTACACAGAATAGGAAAAGCAGTAAATACACAATGCATTTATGGGGACGCAGAAGTGGATGATACAAATTATACTTTCTTCCAATTCAACAGATTGCAACAAGATTGTGATGAGCTCGAAAGCAGTGTGGCCCCCGTCAATGCAGCAAATGTTGTCGGCAAGATGCTGGTGAGTAAACAAATCTGGACACAACTATCTCACTACATTGAAAAGATTTTAAGATTAAAGAAGCGGGACCTGGACTCAGTTGTTACAGTTGACATATAAAGTTAGATGAGGATACCACCTTGAAGTAATGCGCAAGCAGTTCCAGGGTGGACACATATCCTACAAGGAGGGATGTTTTTAGTGGCATCACCACATACCGAAGGTGCGACGGCACCCCTGACGATACGAAGGCATTTTCGGCCTCCCTAACCGCAAAAAAAAAAAAAAAGGCATTGATAGTGCAATAAAAGGCTTTCCTCTAAATAGAAGTAGACAAATAAAAATTTAGTTAATTATTATATTGTAAAACTTACACATATACATGACTTTTTTGTTGAAGTGAAACTTCTTTAGCAAGGTGTAAGAGTGTTCGAGTAATCAAAATGAAGGTTTATGCATGAGTAAGAGAGAGATAAAAATTGCTTAACTGATGTGTGTTTTTCCGAAGAGCGTAAGAACAAGTGACAGAATAACCGACCACCAGCCGACGATGCTTTTCTCTCTCTTCGTATGTGTCGCAGTGTTGTTTTTGCGAGTGAACATATAACAGAGATCACTTTTATTGTTTCCGTTTGTCGAGAAGGGAAGTGCGAGGGTCGTTACTGTTGCTTGGTTTTGTGCACAACTTATCAACAACACCACACCCACAATTACTACTGTTACATTTTCACTCTTCTTTTCAATCATATGTGCACATAGACTGAGCGAATTTCAATTATGCTTTTCATTTGAGTGTGCCCTACACGACGCCGATCTCGCATATTAATTTGTGTGCATGTCGCTGAGACTTTCCATATGTCATATGAATCAATACGTTTTTAGACACAATTATTTAAATTGTTAGTTATAATATGCTTTCAAAATAAAAATCGCTTTCTTTATAATGAAATAAGAGAATAATATACACAACTCAAGTAATTAGTTTAAAACTTGATTCCTAACATTTTGTGCAGTAATTACACTTTAATAGTGTGCTTATATAGGTTAGGCACATTACTTCTTTTATTTGCAACCTGTAAAACCCACAAAAATGCTCTTGCCACAAAGAAATTTAGGATAATGGTACGATCACACGATATTGCACCCTGCACCTAGATTTAGGTTGCCGTATAGAGCGTGCCAAATTAGGTACAAATGTCAATATGTACCTATGCGGCATGTTGGGTGTTCCGACGATATGATTGTTTCGTCCAAATGAGACATTTGACCCAGCTTTGGATACATTTAACGAAATACGTTAGACTTTTGAATTTTCGTTTGAATTGTTCACGTTTTGTAGTTTTTTTTGGTTTATTTACTTGAATTAATATAGTGAAATATAGATGGTAGACAATAAATTAATTATTGTAATGAATCAAAAAAAACAGACGAAAAAAATTAATTAATAATAATACAAAAAACTAAAACCCGCCAACAAAAATCCTTAAAATGATGACTATCCAACGAAATTAGTACACAAAATAATTTGCCAGTCAATGGGACTGCCGACCGGAGTGAAAACGCAAAACTATGAATTAAAATAGTATATCTAAATCTATTAATTAAAAATATCAGTACACACTCAATCATTTCACACTTTATGACGTATCACTCAAATGTTAAGTTTTGTTTTGTTTTTGTGGATTAAATTTATATTGATTTTTATGTCAATTTAATTGTTACATTCGGTTTAAAATTGTAAGTTCGTGTTTCTCACAATGCAGAATACTAAATAGCAGGCGAGAGGCACTGAAATAGCAGCAATGAGAGAGAATGAGAGTAATGCTACGTTAAAACTACAAGGTCATTGACGGTAATGTAAAGTGAGTAAATATTAACCTAATATGAACATAGCATAAGTGTAGATGATATGATGAAACAAAGAGAGAGGCAAAATTTCGTCTGTACAAAATCCATTCCCTCTCACAAAGTTGTTTAGTCTCTATCGCTCTCATGCATAATGTTGTTGCTCTCACTTCTTTGTCCAATCCGTTCGTATGTTGTTGTTGTGTGTGTCTGAACTATTTCCAAAGAAGCAAAAACAAAACAAGAAGAAGGCGAGCGAATGACCACAAAGGGGAATAACGGGATAGCATGTCGGTAACGCGATTTCATAGTTTTACCATCTACCAAATATCGTTCAACGCGCCTTAAGTATTTTTCACTTCAAAAATGCAAATAAAATCAATGTGGTATTGACACATCAGTTAATGAGATTAATTCAATATTGGTAGTTGCAGCTGAGATAGCAACGCCTGCGATTCTTGTGCACAAGTTTAGCAGAAAATCTTTATCAAATAGGGACATCGAAGTACAAGTGGCTATTAAACGAAGATTGAGAAGAGAATGGCAACAGCACAGATCTCCTGCTGCTAAACAAAGGCTGAAAACTGCAACAAAAAAACTAGTCAAAGCATTTAAAAGTGATTAAATCGAGGCACAAAGGCGCTATATTGAGAATCTATCACCCACAAACACTAAATTATCACTCTAGAAAGCCCAAAATTCACTAAAAACTCCTGTGGAACTGGATTCACCTATTTGACACCGAACCGGTAGTTGGGCATGTTCAGACGAAGAGAAGGCTAATATATTTGCCAACCATTTGGAGTACGTGTTCCAACCAAATTCTCCCAATAACAATTTTGTGCTTCCTAACCAGACAATCTCAAGTTATTGAAATATGTCTCGATTAAAAACTAGCTCAAGGGAAATCGAATTAATTTCACTGTGCGAAAAAAAAAAAATTTCTTTCCTATTCATTATTAATTTGGGCATGCTGAACACGAACCATTTAACAGTTTTCATCTAACATGTACCATTTAAAAGTTATGATAGATTCAATTTCAAAAATTACTAGAGAAGATTGAACTGTGCGACAAAAAAAATAAGATTATAATATAAATGAAAACACCTATTCCCTCAGTGCCCAGTGAAAGCTTCTACAGTCCTAGATAATCATCTTAATATTCTCCAGGAGTGGTTATCTATTACACATTACATTTACTTTGAGTCGTCGGACATGCTCTCCAGTAACGCTAAATGGTGCTACAAATCCTCAAACTCAAGTGGTAACTTATCTTGGTGTTCATCTAGACAGACGTGTCACCTGGAGGAAACATATATAAGCTAAAAGACGTTTATGGAACTAAGGGCACAAAGTCTTCACTGGATAATTAACTTTAAATCTGGTCTGAGACTTGAGTACAAGGTGTTACTGTAAAACTCTATTATAAAACCAATTTGGACTTATGGCTCTGAATTGTGGGGTACCGCAAGCGGTTACTCCCGCTTCAAAATTATACAAAGAGCACAATCCAAGATACTAAGAATAATTTAAGGAGCTCCATGGTATATAAGGAATGCAGACATTCACAAAGATCTGGAAGTGCCACCAGTAAAAGGGGAATGTTCTATGCGTAAAGGTCTTCATATACACAAATTAGCTCGACACGTTAATCTCCTAGAAAGAGCTCTTGCTCACACAAGAAGCTCATCTTGTTTAAATCACAACGATCGACCAGCCCTTTTGATTACTTAGAGGCTTGTAGTGCTAAGTGAACCCCTTTCTCTTCCTTGCAGGAAGGACAGAAGTGTATTAGTTTACAAGAGTTGAATTATTATTGTTAGTCCTATTCATAAAAATATAGGAGATGCAATAAATAAAAAATAAATTAAAACCAGAAAGAAGGCTATCATTGGCTATGCCAAAGATGTAATACTCTTCACACTCCTCCGGGTTGCATCCAACCTTCCTTTTGTAGCATCACTATATTCTTTCTGTTACAGTTTAAGTATCAACAAAGAACACATTTTGAGTATAAACAAAGAACACAATTTGAGTGGCATTGTATTTTTATTGTACTTATACTCTTTATATAATCTGAGTTTGTATGGGAGGTACCCCTGCTGGTAACCCTAGGATCATAAAATTTATACAGTTGATCATCAATTGAAGTGGCGGTTTGTATAGGAGTTACCCTTCCTGATAATCCTAGGACCATGAAATTTACATGGTTGATGGATATAGATCAGAAACTTTGAGTATCAAAATTTCAGTTCGATACGTCAAAAAACAATAATTAATTTTTTCTATAAAGAACATTAATTTAAAGGGGTGTTTGTATGGGACCCCTAGCGGTCCGATTCGGCTGATTCCGACAAATGTACTGCGTATGGTAAACGTATGTGCTAAATTTCGGCTCTCTAGCTCAAAAACTGAGGGACTAGTTTTGATACAGACGGACAGAAGGACATCGCATAATCAACTCGTCTCATTGAGCAGATCACAAATATATATACTTTATGTGGTCTACGATGTCTCCTTCTGTGTATTACAAACTTCATGACAAGCTTATAATACTATTCACTCTCATGAAGAGTATAAAAAAAAATAAATCAAATTATTCAAATGTAAACAAACTGAATCACATGCGCAAGCTTGCCAACTTAGCGTATCAGTCATCTTCAGAAAAAACGCAATTACAATATATTTGAATAATTAAATAATTAATAAATAAAGCATAAAACAAAACGAAAATTGTTTTTTAGGGGCTTGTTCCATCCAAATCTGACTTTTGATTATACCCGTAAATTAGTTGGAAACTGTACAAATGTCCCAAAAACATATTCGTCCAAATACGTTGGCGCCGAAGTCGGCATTTGGCAACATTTGTCATGGTCACTACTGGGCAAATTTCTATTTATATACATATCTATATAGCTATTTCTGACACCCACGCTACGCCCCTGACCCAATTATTTAAATTATTAATTATAAAATGCTTTCAAAACTAAAATTGCTTCTTTAATAAAAAAAAAAGAATTATTTTTTAAAACACAACGCTATTCATTATTTCAAAACTTGATTCCTAACATGTTATGCAGCAATTTCACTTCAATAGTGAGACATTATAACATTACTTTGTTATTTATCTACTCTTCACGCAGTGAATAGTATTATAAGTTTGTCATGAGGTTTGTAACATTCACAAGGAGAGATCGGAGACCATAAAAAGTATAAATATTCTTGATCAGCTCGATGAGACAAGTTGATTTAGCCATATCCGTCTGTCCATCTATATGCATGCAAACTTATACTTCAGGCTTTGAGCTAGAGAGCTGAAATTTTGCAGGTTTCTTGTTGCCATACACTGCACATTGGTCGGAATCACCCAAATCGGACCACTAAGAGAGGTACCTACCAAACAATCACAAATTCAAAGTAATGTTCTTATTAGAAAACCTTATTGTTTTTTGACTCATCAACATGAAATTTGGACACTGAACTATGTTCACCAACCGTGTAAATTTCAAGATAGTAGGATTACCGGGAGGGCTGCCTCCAATACAAATACAAATTCTTATTAATATTCTCGTTAGAAAAACTATTTGTTTTTTGTCTTATGGAACAAAAATTTGGACGCTATGACTTGACCCATATTCACCAACCATGTCATGACCCTAGAATAATTGCATCATATAGCTCCCGATATGTGTGCTCAATACACCATAGCCATGCGCACTTTACGTATGTCATATATTTCATAATAATAGTCATGCGCCAACTACATGTGACTATTGGTGTATAAAATTAGTATGAAATGCGCCATTTACATGAGATAGTTGTTGAATTGAAATTGGTATGAACGTCAGTCAAATCATTAATATAATACTTTTGGATACTCATTCACAGGAGCGTGAAAAGTAAACTTCTTTCGGGTTTTTCATTGCATTTTATTGACGTTGCGAGAAATTGTTGTTGCATCCGGTAACAAATCTTCTATATCGACGTTTTCAGCATACGTGTTAATAAAGTACTTCACCATTTTTGCAAAGCCAGCACCTTCCTCTGCTGAAAATGGCCGACAGTCTCCAAGAGATAAGCAATAACAATAATAATCGCGTTCACAAACGTTTTGAAAATAATGAGCAAAAAAAAATTCTTTGTTTCTATCGCTTTAATGTACTTATGTATAACTTTGTTGTTCTCACTTGAGAACAATAGAGGCAACGAATCTTTTTTTGCTCATTATTTTTAAAGTATTCATGATCGCAAATTTTTCGTGTTCATGCTCATCTCTCGTGACATCTCTAATTTGTCCAGAAACAAGTTCTTTCACATTTTCCATTGTCACAATTTTATTTAAATAAATTTAAGAAGCAAATTTAGTATCAGTAGGAATTAGCAAAAATTTGTTTTGTGTATACACAAATAAAAAACACCAAAGAAGAATAGACGAATAAATGTTGTTCAAATTAATTTTTCGCCAATAGAAATTTTTATCAGTCACGTTCATTCCGAACAGTATATTCGATTAAACATTCATGCTCAACCAAAATCTTTCTATCATAAACGGCTTACTTACGATCAAAATTCCATCGTTTACAGAATATTGAATTTTAGTTGCACAACTTCATCACGATCAATTGTTCTTGCTGAATGAAATGAATTCGTCATTCAAAATTAGAGTCAATGATTGGTATTGGAGCAGGTGTCTTCGGAAAAAACCCTTAAGGACGCTATTTAGCAGTATGGGCCAAGAGAACTCAGTCTTCCAGGCAGAAACTATGCAAATGAAATAATTACAATTACATTCTGATATCAAGGCTGCACTACATTCACTCAATGCTTTTCAGTTCAATTTGAAGTTGGTTTGTGTTTGCTTGATTTTACTACAAAGACTAGCATCGAACAATAATATAAACCAAATGTGGGTACCTGTACATAGTGGGTATCTTAGGAACGAGGAGGAAGATGAACTCGCTATGAAATGATCTGCTAACACTCTCATTGGACCTGAGCCATTCTCTGGGCGGGCTTGGAGTTTGATGAAAATTAGAGACAAACAATGGCTCGATGACAAATCACATCGCTATTAGGTAGACCCGAAGAATTTTAGAGTGGCTTAACTCGAAACTAGATCTCGCAAAAAAACCCAGAAATTACTGGGACTGACACTGACAGTCTCAGGTTTCTCGACAGGATATTGCAAAGTGACGAAACATTTACATAACATGCGATCTGTGCAGACTGCGTAACGGTGTAATAAGGAAGAGGAGTCAGCAGAGCAATTACTATGTCACAGGTCGGGTCTAATCTGGACTAGACTCCGCCACCTTGGAAACCAGTATTTAAAACCAGTTGAAATTGCAGATTTGACTTCGAAGAAAATCTTGGAATTCCTGATGATTACCAGAATCTCGAAGGAACTATGATTACGGCACACTTGCGGCCACAGAGGGGAGGTATTCTAGTTTCCGTCCTTCTCCTAATTTAAATTAATTGTTTTTTTTTTCATTAAAAATGTAATTTATTTATTTATTCCGACATATATAAATGCCTTAGTTATTTACAAAAGAAGAAAATACATTGATTAGCTTTTGATAAGTACTATCTTTTAACTGAGAAATATACACACACATACTAATTAAAGATATTTATACTTTAATATAATAATAATAAGGAAAATTGGGAACGAAAAAAGACTTAAAAGTAATTATAAACTACTATGAGTAGATTAGGTGATAGACGAATTCTTATTAGTAATAATAATAATAATAATAGTTCTTTTATTTTTAAAATTTTTTTTTTTGCGTGGGGTTGGGAGTAATCCCTTCGGACCTATAGCCACCGTCGTGAATAAGTGTGTGGTGTCTCCACTGAACCTCCCACCTCGACCTCTGGGAAGCATATCTACTCTAGAACTCTTCCATAACCCTTAGACGGCATTCATTTGTGCACCTACGTCCAGGATCACCGCATTAGTCGGCATACGTCATGACTGGGGGAAGGCGGGTTCGTCAGGCTTGACTCTTCCCGAGAGTCCGCCTGCCCTTTCAGGTTACATCTTGTTCCTGGTATTGCCATTATGTCCTACTAAGTGACCTCGGAAGTATCGTGATGACCTTTTCGACGAACAATCAATCAAGGTCCAGTTGGCTTCAGTCTCTGTCATCGTTTATATGATGTTTTCCGGTATGAAAGGGCTATTATTATCCGTCAGCTCAATTCGTAACGTTTGCCACCGTTGACACTCAAAGAATGTGTTGACACTTAAAGAATGTGTGCTCTACGTGGTCAACTTCGGCATCCGCATAAATACAGTACGCTTCTCTGCACTTCCCCATTCTGTGTAGGTATTGACGGAAATAGTCGTGCCCTGTCAGCGGCTGCATTATATAATATTTAACCTCTCCATGTTTCCGTTATATCTAACTTCTGATTTGTGGGATCAGTCTTCTAGTCCATCTACCCCTCGTGTCAGTTTCCCATCGCTCTTGCCACGCTGCGATGGTCTGTTCTTTGACATCCCTCCCCTGCACATTTTAAATCGATTACTTTATTCTTTTCTTTCGCCAGCAAGTCGATGAGAGTGACCCCCACTATAACCAAAGCAGCTGCGGCAGATACCATACGGTCGGCGCTTGCTATTCTAAGCGCGGTCGTGCGCTGTGCTGCTATCATTGTGCTTTTCCGTATCTCAGTTGTCAGCGCATTTGCCCATAATTCACAGCTATACAGCAGAATAAAGTGGCGTACCTCCATCAGAAGTTTCCGCTTGCTCGGCAGCGGGCTCTGACGTTGGTCATCAATCTACTTAACACCGCAGTTACCTTAGCAGTCTTTTTAGTGGATCTACTCTCCGAAAGTCATCTTGGAGTCAAGACTTAAACCTAAGTATTTAACCGACCTCTGTGTGCTTACGCTTCTGTCGCACACTTGCAAATCGATTTGCAGTGGTATATTCCATTTGCTAATGAGCTACAGCTCAGTTTTTTCTGTTGCTAATTGGAGCCCTTGCGTTGTCAGCTAATGTTGGATCCGGATCTTCACTTGTGTGATCTTACGCTGCGCCTCCGTCGTGTTTCTCGCAGTAATGACAGCGGCCACGTCATCTGCGAAGCCTACCAGAAAGGTATCGACCGGCATTTCAATGCGCAATATATCACCGTACGTGGCATTCCAGAGATCTGGGCCAAGAATTGATCCCTTGGCTGCACCGGCTGTCATCTGCCTTACTTTTGTTCCACTGTTTCATTCGTAGAGCAATGTGCGGTTTCGTAGATAACTCCTGCTCATTCTACTCAAGTAATCTGGGATCCGGAAACTGTCTTCGAGAATTGACATGATGTTTTTTCAGCTGACACTGTTAAACACGTTTCTTATGTCGAGGGTAACCAACAAGACAACTGGTCTTCAGTAATGATCTCCTCGTTGCATTGCTGAAGGTGCTTGGATAACTTCTTGTTTGGCTCCGATTTTTGACCTTCCCGTTCTAAAGAAATATTGCCAGTCGCTTAAGCCTCCAGCTTCGGATATCGCCGCCAAAAGCCGGGGCTTTAGCAACCTTTTCAGCAATTTTCGCGCTGTGTCAAGCATACAAAGTGGTCGGTATGCTTTCTGCGTACTCGCTTTCTTTTTGGCTTATATAAGTACGGGGCGTTGTTTCTTCCAAGGTACTTGCCTCGAGCTGGCGCCTGCTTCGGATGCAGATTTGTCTGTTTCGCGCAACCTCAGCGTTCCACCAGTATACAGGTTTTGTACGCCTATTACCATATTTAGCCATTGCGGCATCACTGGCCTTAGTTATAACATACATTGTTTGTGCTACAATTTCTCTAACACAAACTCGACTTTTGTTCAGTGGTTGCCACCCTTCTATCGAATTCCATTATGAGGCGCTCTTCATTCAAGCGGCTGACATTCCATAAATAAGCAATGCTAGAAGTGGGCCTCTGTGCTCTGCGGTTTTGTTGCTCGAATACGAGTGTTATGTACTGCTGGTCACTCGCAGTATAATCTTCCAATACCTGCCATAACTGTATTTTTCCTGCAATCGTGTCTCTGACTAGGGTTATATCAGGTGTTGTAGCCTGGCAGCCTGGTCGTCTGAAGGTGGCCGCGTTCCCGGTGTTCATGACCACTAACGCAAGTCTTGCAACCATTTCCATGATCCTACGGCCTCTCGAATCTACAGCTTGCATTCCCCATTCTGGTGCTTGAGCAATAATAATAATAATAATAAATTTTTTTTTTCTTGCGGTTAGGGAAGTCGAAAATGCCTTCGTATCGTCAGGGGTGCCGTCGCACCTCCGGTATGTGTTGATGTCACTAAAAACATCCCTCCTTGTAGGATATATGACCACCCTGGAACTGCTTGCGCATTACTTCAAGGTGGTATCCCCATCTAACTTTATATGTCAACTGTAACAACTGCGTCCAGGTCCTGCTTCTTTAATCTTAAAATCTTTTCAATGTAGTGAGCTAGTTGTGTCCAGATTTGTTTACTCACCAGCATCTTGCCGACAATATTTGCTGCATTGACGGGGGCCATACTGCTTTCGAGCTCATCACAATCTTGTTGCCATCTGTTGCATTCGAAGAAAGTATAATTTGTATCATCCACTTCTGCGTCCCCATAAATGCAATGTGTATTCACTGCTTTTCCTATTCTTTTTCGGAAATAGCCGTGTCCCAAAAGCAGTTGTGTGATATAAAAATTTACGTCACCCCACTGTCTATGGATTCACTTCTGTGATTAATTTAGCTGTCCATTTGCCTTTCGTTTCTGCAGACCATCGCTGCAGCTGTATCGATTGCGCTCTTACTGCTTGTCTTGCTGTGTTTGTTAAAATGTGTTTCTTCAGCATCCATATTTCCTTCCTCTCCTTTGCGAGGAGGTCTATTAGGACCGTGCCACTGATTACCAATACTGTTGTATCGATTGCGCTCTGACCGCTTGTCTTGCTGCGTTTGTCAAAATGTGTTTCTTCAGCATCCATATTTCCTTCCTCTCCTTTACGAGGAGGTCTATTGGTACCGTGCCACTGATTACCAATACTGCTGCTTCTGACACCGTGCGATACGATGAAGTTACCTGAAGAGCTGCCATCCTCTGTATTGTGCCCAATACTTTCTTTCTCCTTTCAACATTCAATGCATCGGCCCACACCTCGCTTCCATAAAGCATTATCGATAGCTTTATGTCCAGGAGAAGCTTTCGCCTACTCGTAAGTGGTCCTCCACAGTTTGCCATTAGTCTCGATAGAGAGCTTGTCACTCTTGCTGATTTTTCTGCTGCGTGCTGGATTTGTGCCCAGTATGTCAGCTGGCTATCAATTCTTACACCCAGGTAATTAAGCGTCTTTGTGGTCATCAGTGTTTGCATGCATTTCCATCTCGAGGGGTATATGTTTCCTCGTAAGAAGAACAAGCTCAGTTTTATCAGCTGCTAAACAAATATAATGTGATTATAGCCATGTTGCGTCCTTATAAGCACTTGGTTTAGCTTGCTTTGTTTTTCTTCGAGGTTTCGCGCTATTATGACTGCTGCGATATCGTCTGCGTAGCCCACTAAGTAGCATTCGTCAGGCATTTCAATCCTTAAAATTTCATCATAGCTTACGTTCCATAAATCTGGTCCAAGTATTGAGCCCTGCGCTGCGCCTGCCGTTATGTGCTTCTTTCGCTGTCCTCTGCTTGTGTCGTAGATAAGTTCCCGATCTTTCAGGTAGCACCGTACCATCTTCATAATATAGTCCGGTGTTCTATGCTTATCAAGAGAATCTAGCATGTTGTCCCATTTAACGCTGTTAAGGGCGTTTTTGACTTCGATTGTCGCCACTAGTACTATTGGTCTTGAAAAATAGTTTATGATTCGTGCTGATTGTACACTTTTTATCACCTCTTCGACTGCTCCGATTGTGTCAGAAGCAGCAGTATTGGTAATCAGTGGCACGGTACCAATATACCTTCTCGCAAAAGAGAGAAAAGAAAAATGGATGCTGAAGAAACACATTTTGACAAACGCAGCAAGACAAGCGGTCAGAGCGCAATCGATACAGCAGTGTTGGTAATCAGTGGCACGGTCCCAATAGACCACCTGGCAAAGGAGAGGAAGGAAATATGGATGCTGAAGTAACACATTTTGACAAACGCAGTAAGACTAGCGGTCAGAGCGCAATCGATACAGCTGCAGCGATGGTCTGCACAAACGAAAGGCAGATGGACAGCTTAATTAATCCCAGAAGTGAATCCATAGCTAAGTAGACAGTGTTTAGTTTCTTTGACAACTTTACAACTAAGAAGATAATTATAAAATACATTATTCATTAAATAGAGAACATTCTTTTTTAGAGTAAGGAAAATAGGGGATACAAAAACCTTACAATTAAGAGTTTTATAAAAACTTAACCTAGGACTAGCACTATAGACTTAAAACTAAAAACTAGGGATCTGGACTTAATAAAGTTAATTAAGAATTAGCTAATTTAGTGCCGATCTACACTTGGAAAGTGCATTATTTGATTCCTTATATTAAAACTATTAGTAATCTGTCGAATTTTTTCGTCAATCATGGGTATATCTGCCCTTTCGTGTAATAGGGAAGTGGAGTAGTAAAAAGGAAGATTAAATATCATTTTTAACAATTTATTTTGTAAGATCTGAAGTTTATTACGGTGACTTTTCGCGCAGTCACCCCAAACATCCGAGCCGTATAACATAATTGGAACGAATATCGATTTATAAATTATAAGTTTGTTTTTTATTGAAAATTTAGATTTCCTATTGATAAAGGGATATAGGATTCTTAGCGTCTTATTTGTTTTATCATCCCATTTGTATGCAAACTAACCTTTCGTTTGCATATAAATGGGA
>JBAMAV010000964.1:0-197283 GCA_037043315.1 Amiota communis
CCATGAGGTTTGGCTAAGTCCAAGCTTCCTTCTATGAATCATATTTCTAGACATGACACAATGGAGCAAAAACAAATGTTTTAATATCATTTTAACGAACTACTATTGTTTTCTCATGAAACCGTTTTCATCCCATTGTACTTAAGGATTTTTTTCAAAAAATATGGCCTACTCTAATCAAATTCATACAATTTTCAGTATAATACAAATTCCATTCTATAACGAAATCAGTTGCTTCCCAGACGGGAAAGCTGAACTATACAAAAAAAAAAAAATTCAAGTTAAAAAAAAATCTGTGTAAAAAAAAATTTAAGTGTATAAACGACAACAAATTGGAATGAGTCACTGTCAATGAACTGCAACTTGTATATTTTTTCTGTTTTTTTGGTAAGTACTTAATGCGGCATACTGAAATTGTAGAGTTTTTGAAAATGGTTCTTTGTCATCCCTACAGTTGGGCTGTTAATCTAAATACTATCTTCTTCAATGCAGACATAATACACTCACCCTGCGCTGACGCACGGTATTTTCGGATGTCAAAAATGTAATATTGTTATGGATCGCATTTTCTGGTTGACGGTAAGTACAGTAGTACTGATCTAATATGTGTACCACCAATTAATTGAAATTTATTTAGTTTTTCTACAGATGTGAAATGGCATTTATATTATTGCATGTTTATTTTTGGTAAATGTAAGTTGGAGCATATTCGTTTAAGGTCGGAAGAGTCATCATCATCTTGTTCTTATGAAGTTTATTGTAAAATTGTAATAAAAGTTTGTCACAGCAAAAAAAAAACAAATTTTTCATTTGGAACAATTATCTACATACATATATCCTTTCACAGGAATGTGATGGGTATATTCTTTGAATCACATCCAATTGTAAAAAGGCATCTGCATGAAATGCCGATTTGTAGTTTATGGATACTACTGTGCAGTCATCATACTTGAATCATATTCATAGTTTTCTTAAACTCTGGTTGGAACTGGGCGAAGATAAAGTGTGAAATTCGTTTTAATTACGAGTATACACGAGTTGTATTAAGTTTTTTCAGGTAATGTTCGAGTGTCCTAAATTGGGTTCCACCATGTATTGCTTCTGTCACAACTTGTTAAACCATGTGGATTCCACTAAACATGCTGATTAGAACTAACAAATTGAAGGACCTTCCTCGTTGAGGCAGAATCAGTTTGATATTTTTATTATTTTAAATAATTTTAATACAACATGAAATAATTTAATAGTATTAACACTAGACCATTAACTACTAGGCCACTGACTTGAAGAAATTATGGCGCTGTGACCAATTCAAAGACTAGTAAAGATAGAACATACTTTTTGGAGCAACAATCAAGGCAGCAGGGTATGGATTGAAAACATTGTAGGGTGTAAATAAAACGTGCAAATTTCAGATATGCGAAATTGTAGAATGATGAAGATTGTTCGGTGCATATTTTTCCCATTCCAAGGTATGATGGTTTCCAACAATTCCTTTGTGTCTGGCAATATGCCGGGAGCCATCCCATCAGGTACTATTGCATCTTCTTGGAGAAAGACTGTAATATTTTCGTTTTATCTCCCATCTGTGAACAACTATGTTCAATTATCAAGTATCTTGTCTCATCAAGCTGTTCAAGAATATATACTATATACCCGGGGTGCTCTGGTACGCTCCCAACGTGATGTTAGAGCACGATGCTGTTCTCTAAAAAATTAGACGAATCAATTAAGTATTAATATTGAAAAGTTATCTAATATATTTGACAAACGCGACTTGATTGATGTTAAAATTTGTGTCTCATTGTTTGGATATTGTTCCTACGAAAATACACAAATCGTGATTAAAAAGTGTTGGGTGGGGAAGGAGGGTGTGCTTTTACACATCTCTCTAGTCATTACATCCAAACCAGGTGACTTCCTCGACTTAAACATCGAGAATGCCACCTCTAACTCATCAGCTTGGAGGTATAACCCCCCACCAAAGGCAGAGTATCCCCCGATACACCCTAGGGAAAAATGCAAACAACAAAGCATTCAAAGAAGAACAAGAAGCACTTAATGTAGCAGCGCTCAGACTATAGGAGTGTCTGTATGGGAACAGCAGATCCTTCCAGAACCACATTCATCGTTACATCAGCGCTCGCCGCCCAAGATTTACTACACAGGTGGACACCCTTCATAAAAACCACCTCTCTCATACTATTCCAGGTTCATTTCAAACAGCTCCCTCATAAACTCATCAGGAGCAATCTGAGGGTGTACCTCCTGAATTACGACCCTAGGACCTATCTTCTCATTCACACTCACTTCCAACCCAACCTCACTGTTGTGTTGGCCCTCATCTTGCTCAACTCCGATACTGACGAAGTGCGAACGACCGCTCCACCATCGCGTAGCAGGTTCACTTCAAGGACGTGAACCCCCAATGTTGGTCCGACCTCATTCACCACCTACTCAACGACATCCTTGGAAGATTTGCCAGAAGTCTTACTTTTGACAACTTGCGAACGACTTCTGAACATCACTTTAGGCGCTCATTCTCCACAATCAAGCAATGGCCCGTTCTGGGTCATGTTCGACACGATAGTGCGGACCACTCATTAATTAAATTAATTTCTATATTTTTCTTTTAAAACTTGAAGTCACTTGTCACAAACAAATTTCAATTCAAATATAGATCAAAGTAACCTGCGTATGAAACATACAATTCCTAAAATATTTTTTTCCGTCAATCACATATTGTAATAGTGAAAAAAAAAATACTCTTATTACGCACAATTAAAAAGAATCAAGCTGCACTGTTAAATTAAATTGGATTAGAGTTGTCAAGAGTTGGTGAACGTAAGTTTAAGATTTTAAACGATAGAAGAATGCCGGCGCATAGATCACGTGGCAGACGTGAGTCTCAGGCAGCGGCTGGCATATCTAACACATTAGGTGTGATCAGGGGACGAGTTTCAAGATCTAGAACTCGCATAATGAATGTGTCAACCCAAAGAGTGGATGAAATACGGGGAAACATCGAGCGGGCACCACAGCGCAGAGTATTACCAGCGCTACAAACGGAAGAACCACCGACCACACGTTCAAACGATTTCCGATCGTTAGGCCTAAGACGTTTAACAAAAGAATTGATGGAGATGACAGAGAATCCTCCAGAACTTTGTACCGCTCGACTCGTCAAGGACAATATTTACGAGTGGGAAGCTACAATAACTGGGCCATCAAATTCGCCCTATGAAAATGGCAAATTTAAACTGAGTTTGAATTTTATCGGCACATATCCCTTCAATCCACCAACGGTGCGATTCGTAACAAAGATTTACCATTGTAATATTGGCCGAGAAGGGTTAATATGTCTGGACGTTTTGGGTACCCAATGGTCGCCGGCTCTTTCTGTTTCAAAAATACTTCTTTCCATACTATCAATGTTAACAGATCCCAATCCGTTTGATCCAATGCAAGCGGAAATCGCTCATAAGTATTTATACGAAAGGCAGGCCCATGATGCGCTGGCCCGTGCATGGACACAGTTATACGCCATTTAGCCAACCGTTTGACGCAAAAACAAAAGAAGTGAAGAAAGGAACATGAAACAAAAAATAATTTAATATGTTGTCGTTTCTTTGTTTGAATCCTTATAAATTGTTCTGTGCAATGTCAAAATTACTAATCGTAAAAATACGAATTTAAGGAAATTTAAAACAATAAAGAAATCACACACACACACACTTCCATTCCCCTCGAATAATTGGTTTTATTTGAATTCAACATATTATATACAACAATAGTAATATTGCACCATAAGTAGAGTAGTACATAGATATTTTGTGTCTTGTATGAATCCACTTATTTCGTTCTGGCCTCTCCGAATTGGTCTTTTGGAATTGTTATTGACAGACATTTTTTTCCCTCAACTGCAATCTTAAGAAAGAGTACATAAGCAAAGCAACATAAGTGTTCGGCGCAGAGAAAACCCAATCGGTTGTATTTATTTCTGTTTTTTCAGCGAGCAGACTGCATTGAAAATATGTGTTGACTGTTATTTGCGAACTCTGTGTATGATATAAAGCCTTAAACAAAGCTTATGAATTAAAATGAAAAAAAATTCCAATTCATAAAATCCTATCGATAAAATGCTTATTACATATTACAATAAATATAATCAAGGGCGTATACAGCTGCCTATGTAGGGTGGAGCAACCCATGTTTTTTCCAATTTTGTAACTTTTATATTTCATAGTTCAATGAAAGATGTAGATACTCTTCTTATTCACAAATCAATTACCTTGTTTATATGACGCTCATATCGCGTCTGCAAGGCTTGATATAAGGAAAACCATATTTATAAATACATTTTCAAATCGAATTTCACGCACAATTCGATGTGACGAATCCCGCATATAAGAATCGATTTCGGTTTTGTTAATCGATTTCCGATTTCATGTATACACTTAGCACGGTCATTTCGATTTGTATTTCAGAATGTTGCCATGTGGTTGAGCATTTTTGCTTTATTTTCACTTTTTTATTATTTGTGATTTATATACTGAAAAATCATTGTAGAATGTTATAAAAAATCAAGATAAGTATTTTACATTTATATATTATTATAATCAATGTGATCTTAAGAAATAAATTATTCTCTGACATAATGATCGATTTAATCAAACTGATGTCGACTGCCTCATGTAAACATGAGCACAAAATTGGATATTCGTTACATCGAACCTCGCAGAAGCGAAATGAGCGTCATATAAGCAATGTAATTTACCTGATATTATTTGAAATCATTAGATTTAAGTTTTAGTGCTAAGTTTCAAAACCATTCTAGGTGGGTTTTTGATACATTTTTCAACAAAAAAATTAAGTAGTCCATAGCCATGTTTTTACTCTTCTTAGGGTACTGAAGAATCTCTCTACCGGAAATTGAATCTGCTAGCTCTTTGTCCGTCCACTCTTTATACCAAATGTCTAGCTCATTTTCAATGCCTCCAAATTCATACAAAGTAATTGTACTACAAATTTGAGATTTGAAATCTTGCAAGCCAAGGCGTTAGACATGTGCTGGATGTAAAGCAGTTAAATTAAATACTGCATTATTTTCCTGTGAAATTCTTTGCTGGAGTGCAGATATCAGAGAGTCTAGATAATGCAGAAAAATTGCTCCCCAGAAGTATTCCTATGCCGTTGTAAGAGGAGTGTTCGTCGTATTTTGTTGCTTTTCTGTAACTCTGAGCACACAAAACGTCGACGAAACCTTCATGTGGTCTTTAAAAATTTCATTGAATATAATTTCAGGTGCTGATCTGTGCGTTTCAATAAAATTCAATATTTTAAGTATGTGACCTCTGCATTGTATAATGTCGTTGCTTTTGGACTGCATAACATTCACAACTGGTTGAAGAAGTTACATCCTATCTAACTTCAAGAACTCAAAGAGTTATCTTTAAAGCAGCTACATATATCTAAGACTATTCGTGTAGCCTCTCGTGTCCCGCAGGGTAGCCACCTTGGGCCGTTATTATTCAATATTTTTATAAATAATTGCCATTTGTCAGAAAACATTCTAGCGTCTTGATGTAAAGTTATGTTTATCTATTGTATATCTCATCAAAAAAAAATTTCTTTAAAAAGATCATGATTCCTTATCACTGTGGTGCACCATGAACCACCTCACGCTAAACTGTGACAAATGTAAAACTATGTCTTTTTACCGTAAAAATTTAATTGTAAACAGTTACCTTATTAATGATCACACTTGAAAACGTGTCACACAGTTCAATGACCTGGGGATCTTGATGGATCCTTAGCTGCATTTCGGCATGCATATCTCTTCTACCATTAATAAAGCTAGAGGCGTTCTTGGATATATTAAACGTTGGCCTTAAGAGTTTAAAGATCCTTACACTACTAAATTATTATTTACCTCATTGGTTAGACCAATTCTTGAATACTCATCTTGTGTATGGGACACACAGTTTAAAAAGTGCATATTGTGATAATATTGAATCTGTTCAAACACAATTCTTGCTTTTTGCACTGCGTAGTTTACACTGGAATCTTAACATCAACCTTCCATCCTACCAAAGCCGCTGGACGACTCTTGGTGTCAATTTCCTGCTTAATCTAATTGTGTGTAGTATTTTTCCCCCATCTTTGCTTGGAAGCATACATTTTAATGTTCCTTCTCGTGTTGCAATGAATTTTTTCCCTATATTTATTGTGCCCTGTAAGACCACTTATTTACAGTAAGACCCATTTCGCATTTTACGTCAATCGTATAACCTATACTTTGACCTGGTATCTAACTCTATTTCTTCCGATCAGCTAAAATTTAATCTTTTAACTTATCTTAACACTTAGCTTTCTATTAACCGATTAACTTAATTTCATATGTTCCCTTTTTTGGTAATTTTATTTTATGTTACTAGTAAAAAAATGATGCTTAAGTATCTTTATTGTACAAACCTATGTTTCAAGTCTTAAATTTATCTTTATAGTGCATGCTTTTATATATGGCTGATGACGTTAGGTCTGTAGCCGCAATGTCGTTTACTAAGTTTGTATTGCATGTTAAGTAACCCCAGTAGTTCAGTACAAAAGTGACTTGTGGTCGATACCCAGTTTTGTTCGGTTATTAATGGACCCCTGCTTTCGCGGTTTCTGGAGGGGAAAGTGTTGTGGCATAGTTTAGTAGTAAGAAGAAAAAAAATTCGTCCAGCAGCGCTATGAAACTGGAAATCAATGTTCTTTGCGGCAGCATTACGTTCTGCACCTAGCTTTTCTAAGACCACAACTATTTCTCAATAGCGATTTTTTAAGTCAATTATATGTACTTTGATACTTTTTCTGACCAGCGTTTTTCACAAAATGAGTGTACATTTGGATAAATATGTACGATATTTATTGTTTTCACCATCTGTTAGATGGGGGCCGCAGCCCTCAGCGCACCCTCTGAATACGCCATTGCTGAGAGAGAGTACTAACAGGCAGTGAGTAAAAATGATGGACGGCTATCAACAACTACAATCCACTTCCAACTAGCCAACATGATCCACCGGGCAATTGTTCGCTTGCAATTAGCCAATTCGCTGGCTTTTAGCTCGCCAACTAACCAAGTTTAATTGAAGTTTAATACAACAATTTTTTGAATTTATATTATTTATTTCAGGTAAATGTCCAGATCGTCGGATGAAATGTAGGAAATGTTAATTGCAAAGAGTTGGCAGTGCCCCAAGATACAAGGTTGTTTAAAGTTTTATAATTATATGAGACCATATTCACTTATAAAAACTGAAAAATATTCTATTTAAATAGATGTAACACATGTATTCCTAAAAATACCATACAATACTAACACATTCTATTTGGCCTGATGTCCGTTTTTATTCAGGTGGGTCAAAAACCATAGTTATGTTTCGTCCCTATCCCATTGTCCGAAATAGACAATAGGAAACTAGTAATTTTCCATCACCTGCTATTTAGATACTTGTTATCTTGGAGAAGGCATTGGCTTAGTTACGTAAAGTTTAGATTAGTGAATCAGTTCAGTTCAAATACTTGGAGCCAAATTACATAGTGCTTGCTTGGATCTGATACTCAAAGCAATTAAATTCTAAGCTGGTATGTTCGAAGCATATAGTGTTGTCAAGATTGTAATGATTACATAAATATTAATAAACATAGATAATAAAAATGGTTTGATTAATTGTATTGTGAAGTTTATCGTGCCTAAAATCGTTTATTAAAATATACAAGTGTACAACTACTATTTTATATAAATACAAAATATATATTATTTTGATAACGATTAAAGATTAAGATGTTTAGTTCTTTCTATTCAACTATAAATTGCATCGCAATTAATTCTTTACCTCCATTAGTAAGACTGTGAACTTGTTCTGCATTTAAAAGCATTACACATCCACTGTTCAACAGATTTTTTATAGTCGCCGGTGTTCTTATGCTAAAAACCTCTCCCACATAAAAAAAAGTTTTCTCCGGGCAACGTCCATCCTTCTGAATATCTGCATAGATAAGAGTTGCTTAACGTGCTCACCTGTTGATCAACTATTTTCTCACGATGGCAACAATCGTTGGCGAACTGACTGCTCCAAGCACCAATACCTTGGTTAGCAGATGAAGACATAGTGTGTTGAAGTTTAAAATCGACAATGCTTTAAAAAACATCACTAGCGCCGGTGACAGTATATTGCATAGAATTCTCCTCGCTTCGTAGTGATGATGTACCGACACCACAAGTTTTCATTCCAAAAATATAACAGAGTTTGCTTGATTCTTTGCTGTGCTCTGATTCTAAGGCACCAAATACCGGTGGTGGGGAAATCTTGTTAATGTTCTCACCAGTGCGTTCCCATTCACTCTCTGTTATATAGATAGATCTCGGCGGATACGGTTCCAAATAAATATGTGAAACTCTTTCGTGCGGATTCCTAATATATGATTTTGCAGTTAATACTTCAGCGAGATGGCTTTTTATTGCAATCATATGGCTACTCAGTCTTCTACGAGCATTTGATTCATCTAACTGGCCTGGGAAATAGATTTGAGTGGAATAGTTAATATTGTTAAATATATATCCAGGGCACTACTTGATTCATTTCGCAGATATTCAGTGCTTCCTGAGGTTCTGACTCTAGGTTCTGGTACTCGTTCTGGTCCTAAACTTATCTACGAGTATGTAGTCACGAGATAGTACCGTGTTATACACTTACATTTTTGGTGGCTTCTGTTGGCGACATACAAAAAGTGAAACTAACGCAACATTTGAATTTTTTCCCCTTCACATATCCATCGCACTGCTTACTATCCACTTTCATACGTTGTATTTTTTGCTTTTCTTTTACTTCCGTTTTTTTTTTTTTTTGCTTTTTTTTGTTGATCCTTTTCCCGGTTCTTTTTTCTGATTCTGCATTAAAATTGCACTAGCCTTTGCGTACCATTGGTTCCATCAGACCAAATGTAAGTGTTTCTCTTCATTTTTTGTTGTTTTTGTTGTTGCCGTGTATCCGCTACGTTGACTGCAATGCAATTACGCGCTATGAATATTGAACAGATACAAAATGTCCTCATTTGACAAGACCACCACCAACATTCTAGAACAGATCAGTCGATTCTGAATTTAACCACGTCAAGTGCACTTTAAAATGTTGCACACATTATTCTTGCAACCTTGTATTATGACCCATAAGAAAATAACATTTAAAAAGTTGTCATGGAAATTAAGCTGTTAGTCATAGACATGCTAAAGTTACGAGGAAACCAGAAAGAAGGTTATCTTAGGCTATGCCAAAGATGTAATACTCTTTACGCTCCTGTGAATAAGCATGCAGAAATATTATATTAATGATTTGATCTACCTTTAGGGTAGAGTCAGTATTCATTCTAATTTCAATACACCAATAGTCTCATGTAGATGGCGCATGGCCATGGTGTATTAAGCACACACATCGGGAGCTATACGATCCAATAATCCTATACTTGAATTTACATGGTTGCACTCAGAGAAGAAACGCATTGTAAAAATAAATATGTTCATGGTTCATTTAAGTTTGCAGCACTTTTGCTGATTTCATAGTAGTTTTAACTATTTTACACTTTGATTTGATAATGAAAATACTGGGATACTTATATAACTATGAAACATATTTAATTTAACGTCTAAAACATCTTGTTTTTACTATGTCATATTTAAGTTAAACATTCACATATTAAAAATAAAAATAATTATGCTTCATAGTTGATTTAAGTATGTTCATCGTTACTTTAAGTATGGTGGAATCTTAAATTGAAATGCCCTACTCTTTAAATCAAATAGGTGCTCACTTCATTAATAGCCATTCCACAGTGAGTAAAAAGTTGGGTTCTGAGAACACAAGCAAAACTCTGTGTTGTGACGACAACAACAACACGGAAAACGAACGAAACTTATTGTTGTTGTAGCAGTCAGAATACAGAATTATTGTTGTGTTCTCGATGAACCAGTTTTAAGCCTGGTCACTCTAAAATAGCGCTGCCAAATTTTAGTCATTGTTAGCAACATTTTTCATTGTTGCCAACGTTTAAGATTTAAGTAAATTGCAAATTGTTAATTTTTTAAAAAGATTTCAATAAAACAAGTGTCATGAATGAAAAAGGGAGCTGCAAGAACTATTTGCATATATTGCAAGAAATTCTTAACCAGAACTCCCAACTTTTAACTCACTGTAGAATGGCTATAAGTGTGCATTATTTATGTATTTATGTATGTATGTATGTATGCACACATTAACAGTTAGAGTCAATTTCGACAAATAATAAAAACGATGAAGTGGAATTTTTTTCGCATTTCATATTCTATTTCTTTTCTGCTGTGTGCTCGTGATCAAAGTCCATGAAAGCGGAAAGTAGTTAATCGCGGTTAAAAATGTGAAAGTGAAGTGTAATAAAGTGAATATATTTTTTAAAGTTGTATAAAATAAATCATTAAAAAAATTTGTAATAAAAAAAAGAAAATGTATAAATAATAAATAAATATAGAAGGTAAGTAAAGTGTATATGGCGTGTTTATGTAATTGTGATTTGCATGTTTGTATACACAACTTTTCCCATTTCCATTTCTTCATCGGTTTCATCATTCTAAATGCGACATCTTCAAAACAAAGATTCAAACGTACCACAATTCAAACATACATCATGCTAACTGCAAGCTGCTATAAACCGATGTGCAGCTTGTGGAAACTGTTGGTAAGTAAAATATTTGTATTGATTAATTTTCGCTTGGACTTTTAATAATCTTAATAATTATTTTGTTACAGATTCTTCATATTACATTATTACGAGCCTCTTGCCATCCATTCTGCCAGTATTTTATATTTTACTACATTATATTACATACCTTTTCTTTTATTGTATTTTCAATATAATAAATCTCTATCTCTATATATATAAAAATCTAGAGTCACAGAGTTTGTTATTTATGGACTCCGAAACTACTGCACCGATCTTAATGATATTTTTTATATTTGTGTCATTTGATCCAACTTGGTATCTCGATTAATGAGTTCAATATTTTTTAATTTCAAATTAAATGTTCTTTTTTTAATAGTACCATAAAATTGTAACAGATGGCGGGCGCTGTAGAGCACCTATCTACAACGTCCTATCATTGCTACAAAACTCAAAAAAACCTCAAAAAACTAAAGAAATAATTATGCTGTGTTGCTTGCTTTTTTTAGTAGCAAAAACTACAAAAATCACACACTAACATTACGACGGGGCAGTAGCAACGCACGCCGGGTTATGCTAGTTATCTATAAAAGTCTTTATGACAGTATTGCCACTGCTGTTTTCTACTTTCTAGAGCTTGTGTTTATTTCAGCAAAAGATTGCAGAGTTAAACCAGTGATGCCAGGTTTTGTAGTGACAGTTAAAAAAATTATGACAGGTCAAAAAATTAAATTATTAATTTAAATTATTGAATATTCGAATGACTTTTAACAGATTATGAACATGGTTAATGTTTATGGTTATAATCAATGCTTCCATCCATGTAATTCATTGCTTTTCCTTGCCAGATCCATAGTAATTTTCTATGCTTATAATGCGACCAACAAAGATCCATTTGTAACTTAATCAGTAACCTACACACATATCCATATATGTTGAGTTAGCATTCGTTTAGGTTTGTTTCATTTTAGGAATGATGACATGATGAAAATACCCTGTTCGTGTTTAGGAAATATTAATCTGCTTTTTGGCCCCTAATATGATTGCAGTATCTTTTAAGTTCTTTTATTAAAATTTTGTCATGGTTTCCATTAAGTGTGTTTCAGTAACCCACAAAGAGGTTCTGGACCCATGTGGCCCTATATCTTAACTTTGCGAATGCCCCTGTTGCCTTTTTATACTCTTCATGGGAATGAATAGTATTATAAGTTTGTCATGAAGTTTGTAACACACAGAAGAAGACATCGCAGACCACATAAAGTATATATATTTGTGATCAGATCGATGAGACGAGTTAGCCATGTCTATCTGTCCGTCTGTTCGCAAAATTAGTCCCACTGTTTTTGAGCTAGAGAGCTGAAATTTAGTATATGGGTTTTTTTTTTACCAAACGTGTATATCATGTATATTTCAGGACCATAGGATTACCAGGAGGGGTACCTCCCATACAAACTCACCTTAGTGACAATCTTATAAAGAGTATAAGTGCAAAAAAATACAATGCAACTCAAACTGTGTTCTTTGTTGATACTCACACTGTAACAGAGAGAATATAGTGATGCTAAGAAAGGAAGGTTGGATGCAACCCGGAAGGGCGTGAAGAGTATTACATCTTTCAAATTTAATAGCCTTCTTTCTGGTTTTGTTTGGCATTCACTAACGCATATTTTGGTAGCGCTTCGCATAGCCTTAAAAATAGTTGGATCGATTTCAATTGCAATGGATCTTTTTAAAAATCCAGCACTGCTCTAGCAGTCTCATTCTCTTATTTGTTTTAATCCATCAATAAATTATATCAAAAAGTTATAAGCAAAACATTCGAACCCATGAGGTTTGGCTAAGTCCAAGCTTCCTTCTATGAATCATATTTCTAGACATGACACAATGGAGCAAAAACAAATGTTTTAATATCATTTTAACGAACTACTATTGTTTTCTCATGAAACCGTTTTCATCCCATTGTACTTAAGGATTTTTTTCAAAAAATATGGCCTACTCTAATCAAATTCATACAATTTTCAGTATAATACAAATTCCATTCTATAACGAAATCAGTTACTTCCCAGACGGGAAAGCTGAACTATAAAAAAAAAAAATAAAATTCAAGTTGAAAAAAACTCTGTGTAAAAAAAAATTTAAGTGTATAAACGACAACAAATTGGAATGAATGTCAGTGTCAATGAACTGCAACTTGTATATTTTTTCTGTTTTTTTGGTAAGTACTTAATGCGGCATACTGAAATTGTAGAGTTTTTGAAAATGGTTCTTTGTCATCCCTACAGTTGGGCTGCTAATCTAAATACTAACTTCTTCAATGCAGACTTAATACACTTACCCTGCGCTGACGCACGGTATTTTCGGATGTCAAAAATGTAATATTGTTATGGATCGCATTTTCTGGTTGACGGTAAGTACAGTAGTACTGATCTAATATGTGTACCACCAATTAATTGAAATTTATTTAGTTTTTCTACAGATGTGAAATGGCATTTATATTATTGCATGTTTATTTTTGGTAAATGTAAGTTGGAGCATATTCGTTTAAGGTCGGAAGAGTCATCATCATCTTGTTCTTATGAAGTTTATTGTAAAATTGTAATAAAAGTTTGTCACAGCAAAAAAAAAAACAAATTTTTCATTTGGAACAATTATCTACATACATATATCCTTTCACAGGAATGTGATGGGTATATTCTTTGAATCACATCCAATTGTAAAAAGGCATCTGCATGAAATGCCGATTTGTAGTTTATGGATACTACTGTGCAGTCATCATACTTGAATCATATTCATAGTTTTCTTAAACTCTGGTTGGAACTGGGCGAAGATAAAGTGTGAAATTCGTTTTAATTACGAGTATACACGAGTTGTATTAAGTTTTTTCAGGTAATGTTCGAGTGTCCTAAATTGGGTTCCACCATGTATTGCTTCTGTCACAACTTGTTAAACCATGTGGATTCCACTAAACATGCTGATTAGAACTAACAAATTGAAGGACCTTCCTCGTTGAGGCAGAATCAGTTTGATATTTTTATTATTTTAAATAATTTTAATACAACATGAAATAATTTAATAGTATTAACACTAGACCATTAACTACTAGGCCACTGACTTGAAGAAATTATGGCGCTGTGACCAATTCAAAGACTAGTAAAGATAGAACATACTTTTTGGAGCAACAATCAAGGCAGCAGGGTATGGATTGAAAACATTGTAGGGTGTAAATAAAACGTGCAAATTTCAGATATGCGAAATTGTAGAATGATGAAGATTGTTCGGTGCATATTTTTCCCATTCCAAGGTATGATGGTTTCCAACAATTCCTTTGTGTCTGGCAATATGCCGGGAGCCATCCCATCAGGTACTATTGCATCTTCTTGGAGAAAGACTGTAATATTTTCGTTTTATCTCCCATCTGTGAACAACTATGTTCAATTATCAAGTATCTTGTCTCATCAAGCTGTTCAAGAATATATACTATATACCCGGGGTGCTCTGGTACGCTCCCAACGTGATGTTAGAGCACGATGCTGTTCTCTAAAAAATTAGACGAATCAATTAAGTATTAATATTGAAAAGTTATCTAATATATTTGACAAACGCGACTTGATTGATGTTAAAATTTGTGTCTCATTGTTTGGATATTGTTCCTACGAAAATACACAAATCGTGATTAAAAAGTGTTGGGTGGGGAAGGAGGGTGTGCTTTTACACATCTCTCTAGTCATTACATCCAAACCAGGTGACTTCCTCGACTTAAACATCGAGAATGCCACCTCTAACTCATCAGCTTGGAGGTACAACCCCCCACCAAAGGCAGAGTATCCCCCGATACACCCTAGGGAAAAATGCAAACAACAAAGCATTCAAAGAAGAACAAGAAGCACTTAATGTAGCAGCGCTCAGACTATAGGAGTGTCTGTATGGGAACAGCAGATCCTTCCAGAACCACATTCATCGTTACATCAGCGCTCGCCGCCCAAGATTTACTACACAGGTGGACACCCTTCATAAAAACCACCTCTCTCATACTATTCCAGGTTCATTTCAAACAGCTCCCTCATAAACTCATCAGGAGCAATCTGAGGGTGTACCTCCTGAATTACGACCCTAGGACCTATCTTCTCATTCACACTCACTTCCAACCCAACCTCACTGTTGTGTTGGCCCTCATCTTGCTCAACTCCGATACTGACGAAGTGCGAACGACCGCTCCACCATCGCGTAGCAGGTTCACTTCAAGGACGTGAACCCCCAATGTTGGTCCGACCTCATTCACCACCTACTCAACGACATCCTTGGAAGATTTGCCAGAAGTCTTACTTTTGACAACTTGCGAACGACTTCTGAACATCACTTTAGGCGCTCATTCTCCACAATCAAGCAATGGCCCGTTCTGGGTCATGTTCGACACGATAGTGCGGACCACTCATTAATTAAATTAATTTCTATATTTTTCTTTTAAAACTTGAAGTCACTTGTCACAAACAAATTTCAATTCAAATATAGATCAAAGTAACCTGCGTATGAAACATACAATTCCTAAAATATTTTTTTCCGTCAATCACATATTGTAATAGTGAAAAAAAAAATACTCTTATTACGCACAATTAAAAAGAATCAAGCTGCACTGTTAAATTAAATTGGATTAGAGTTGTCAAGAGTTGGTGAACGTAAGTTTAAGATTTTAAACGATAGAAGAATGCCGGCGCATAGATCACGTGGCAGACGTGAGTCTCAGGCAGCGGCTGGCATATCTAACACATTAGGTGTGATCAGGGGACGAGTTTCAAGATCTAGAACTCGCATAATGAATGTGTCAACCCAAAGAGTGGATGAAATACGGGGAAACATCGAGCGGGCACCACAGCGCAGAGTATTACCAGCGCTACAAACGGAAGAACCACCGACCACACGTTCAAACGATTTCCGATCGTTAGGCCTAAGACGTTTAACAAAAGAATTGATGGAGATGACAGAGAATCCTCCAGAACTTTGTACCGCTCGACTCGTCAAGGACAATATTTACGAGTGGGAAGCTACAATAACTGGGCCATCAAATTCGCCCTATGAAAATGGCAAATTTAAACTGAGTTTGAATTTTATCGGCACATATCCCTTCAATCCACCAACGGTGCGATTCGTAACAAAGATTTACCATTGTAATATTGGCCGAGAAGGGTTAATATGTCTGGACGTTTTGGGTACCCAATGGTCGCCGGCTCTTTCTGTTTCAAAAATACTTCTTTCCATACTATCAATGTTAACAGATCCCAATCCGTTTGATCCAATGCAAGCGGAAATCGCTCATAAGTATTTATACGAAAGGCAGGCCCATGATGCGCTGGCCCGTGCATGGACACAGTTATACGCCATTTAGCCAACCGTTTGACGCAAAAACAAAAGAAGTGAAGAAAGGAACATGAAACAAAAAATAATTTAATATGTTGTCGTTTCTTTGTTTGAATCCTTATAAATTGTTCTGTGCAATGTCAAAATTACTAATCGTAAAAATACGAATTTAAGGAAATTTAAAACAATAAAGAAATCACACACACACACACTTCCATTCCCCTCGAATAATTGGTTTTATTTGAATTCAACATATTATATACAACAATAGTAATATTGCACCATAAGTAGAGTAGTACATAGATATTTTGTGTCTTGTATGAATCCACTTATTTCGTTCTGGCCTCTCCGAATTGGTCTTTTGGAATTGTTATTGACAGACATTTTTTTCCCTCAACTGCAATCTTAAGAAAGAGTACATAAGCAAAGCAACATAAGTGTTCGGCGCAGAGAAAACCCAATCGGTTGTATTTATTTCTGTTTTTTCAGCGAGCAGACTGCATTGAAAATATGTGTTGACTGTTATTTGCGAACTCTGTGTATGATATAAAGCCTTAAACAAAGCTTATGAATTAAAATGAAAAAAAATTCCAATTCATAAAATCCTATCGATAAAATGCTTATTACATATTACAATAAATATAATCAAGGGCGTATACAGCTGCCTATGTAGGGTGGAGCAACCCATGTTTTTTCCAATTTTGTAACTTTTATATTTCATAGTTCAATGAAAGATGTAGATACTCTTCTTATTCACAAATCAATTACCTTGTTTATATGACGCTCATATCGCGTCTGCAAGGCTTGATATAAGGAAAACCATATTTATAAATACATTTTCAAATCGAATTTCACGCACAATTCGATGTGACGAATCCCGCATATAAGAATCGATTTCGGTTTTGTTAATCGATTTCCGATTTCATGTATACACTTAGCACGGTCATTTCGATTTGTATTTCAGAATGTTGCCATGTGGTTGAGCATTTTTGCTTTATTTTCACTTTTTTATTATTTGTGATTTATATACTGAAAAATCATTGTAGAATGTTATAAAAAATCAAGATAAGTATTTTACATTTATATATTATTATAATCAATGTGATCTTAAGAAATAAATTATTCTCTGACATAATGATCGATTTAATCAAACTGATGTCGACTGCCTCATGTAAACATGAGCACAAAATTGGATATTCGTTACATCGAACCTCGCAGAAGCGAAATGAGCGTCATATAAGCAATGTAATTTACCTGATATTATTTGAAATCATTAGATTTAAGTTTTAGTGCTAAGTTTCAAAACCATTCTAGGTGGGTTTTTGATACATTTTTCAACAAAAAAATTAAGTAGTCCATAGCCATGTTTTTACTCTTCTTAGGGTACTGAAGAATCTCTCTACCGGAAATTGAATCTGCTAGCTCTTTGTCCGTCCACTCTTTATACCAAATGTCTAGCTCATTTTCAATGCCTCCAAATTCATACAAAGTAATTGTACTACAAATTTGAGATTTGAAATCTTGCAAGCCAAGGCGTTAGACATGTGCTGGATGTAAAGCAGTTAAATTAAATACTGCATTATTTTCCTGTGAAATTCTTTGCTGGAGTGCAGATATCAGAGAGTCTAGATAATGCAGAAAAATTGCTCCCCAGAAGTATTCCTATGCCGTTGTAAGAGGAGTGTTCGTCGTATTTTGTTGCTTTTCTGTAACTCTGAGCACACAAAACATCGACGAAACCTTCATGTGGTCTTTAAAAATTTCATTGAATATAATTTCAGGTGCTGATCTGTGCGTTTCAATAAAATTCAATATTTTAAGTATGTGACCTCTGCATTGTATAATGTCGTTGCTTTTGGACTGCATAACATTCACAACTGGTTGAAGAAGTTACATCCTATCTAACTTCAAGAACTCAAAGAGTTATCTTTAAAGCAGCTACATATATCTAAGACTATTCGTGTAGCCTCTCGTGTCCCGCAGGGTAGCCACCTTGGGCCGTTATTATTCAATATTTTTATAAATAATTGCCATTTGTCAGAAAACATTCTAGCGTCTTGATGTAAAGTTATGTTTATCTATTGTATATCTCATCAAAAAAAAATTTCTTTAAAAAGATCATGATTCCTTATCACTGTGGTGCACCATGAACCACCTCACGCTAAACTGTGACAAATGTAAAACTATGTCTTTTTACCGTAAAAATTTAATTGTAAACAGTTACCTTATTAATGATCACACTTGAAAACGTGTCACACAGTTCAATGACCTGGGGATCTTGATGGATCCTTAGCTGCATTTCGGCATGCATATCTCTTCTACCATTAATAAAGCTAGAGGCGTTCTTGGATATATTAAACGTTGGTCTTAAGAGTTTAAAGATCCTTACACTACTAAATTATTATTTACCTCATTGGTTAGACCAATTCTTGAATACTCATCTTGTGTATGGGACACACAGTTTAAAAAGTGCATATTGTGATAATATTGAATCTGTTCAAACACAATTCTTGCTTTTTGCACTGCGTAGTTTACACTGGAATCTTAACATCAACCTTCCATCCTACCAAAGCCGCTGGACGACTCTTGGTGTCAATTTCCTGCTTAATCTAATTGTGTGTAGTATTTTTCCCCCATCTTTGCTTGGAAGCATACATTTTAATGTTCCTTCTCGTGTTGCAATGAATTTTTTCCCTATATTTATTGTGCCCTGTAAGACCACTTATTTACAGTAAGACCCATTTCGCATTTTACGTCAATCGTATAACCTATACTTTGACCTGGTATCTAACTCTATTTCTTCCGATCAGCTAAAATTTAATCTTTTAACTTATCTTAACACTTAGCTTTCTATTAACCGATTAACTTAATTTCATATGTTCCCTTTTTTGGTAATTTTATTTTATGTTACTAGTAAAAAAATGATGCTTAAGTATCTTTATTGTACAAACCTATGTTTCAAGTCTTAAATTTATCTTTATAGTGCATGCTTTTATATATGGCTGATGACGTTAGGTCTGTAGCCGCAATGTCGTTTACTAAGTTTGTATTGCATGTTAAGTAACCCCAGTAGTTCAGTACAAAAGTGACTTGTGGTCGATACCCAGTCTTCTTCGGTTATTAATGGACCCCTGCTTACGCGGTTTCTGGAGGGGAAAGTGTTGTGGCATAGTTTAGTAGTAAGAAACAAAAAAAAAATTTTTTTTGCAATTATGCACATAAAAATTATAAAAAAAAACTGCGTCCAGCAGCGCTATGAAACTGGAAATCAATGTTCTTTGCGGCAGCATTACGTTCTGCACCTAGCTTTTCTAAGACCACAACTATTTCTCAATAGCGATTTTTTACTTCAATTATATGTACTTTGATACTTTTTCTGACCAGCGTTTTTCACAAAATGAGTGTACATTTGGATAAATATGTACGATATTTATTGTTTTCACCATCTGTTAGATGGGGGCCGCAGCCCTCAGCGCACCCTCTGAATACGCCATTGCTGAGAGAGAGTACTAACAGGCAGTGAGTAAAAATGATGGACGGCTATCAACAACTACAATTCACTTCCAACTAGCCAACATGATCCACCGGGCAATTGTTCGCTTGCAATTAGCCAATTCGCTGGCTTTTAGCTCGCCAACTAACCAAGTTTAATTGAAGTTTAATACAACAATTTTTTGAATTTATATTATTTATTTCAGGTAAATGTCCAGATCGTCGGATGAAATGCAGGAAATGTTAATTGCAAAGAGTTGGCAGTGCCCCAAGATACAAGGTTGTTTAAAGTTTTATAATTATATGAGACCATATTCATTTATAAAAACTGAAAAATATTCTATTTAAATAGATGTAACACATGTATTCCTAAAAATACCATACAATACTAACACATTCTATTTGGCCTGATGTCCGTTTTTATTCAGGTGGGTCAAAAACCATAGTTATGTTTCGTCCCTATCCCATTGTCCGAAATAGACAATAGGAAACTAGTAATTTTTCATCACCTGCTATCACCAGATACTTGTAATCTTGGAGAAGGCATTGGCTTAGTTACGTAAAGTTTAGATTAGTGAATCAGTTCAGTTCCAATACTTGGAGCCAAATTACATAGTGCTTGCTTGGATCTGATACTCAAAGCAATTAAATTCTAAGCTGGTATGTTCGAAGCATATAGTGTTGTCAAGATTGTAATGATTACATAAATATTAATAAACATAGATAATAAAAATGGTTTGATTAATTGTATTGTGAAGTTTATCGTGCCTAAAATCGTTTATTAAAAAATATACAAGTGTACAACTACTATTTTATATAAATACAAAATATATATAATTTTGATAACGATTAAAGATTAAGATGTTTAGTTCTTTCTATTCAACTATAAATTGCATCGCAATTAATTCTTTACCTCCATTAGTAAAACTATGAATTTGTTCTGCATTTAAAAGCATTACACATCCACTGTTCAACAGATTTTTTATAGTCGCCGGTGTTCTTATGCTAAAAACTTCTCCCACATAACAAAAAGGGCAACGTCCATCCTTCTGAATATCTGCATAGATCTAAGTTGCTTAACGTGCTCACCTGTTGATCAACTATTTTCTCACGATGGCAACATACGTTGGCGAACTGACTGCTCCAAGCACCAATACCTTGGTTAGCAGATGAAGACACAGAGTGTTGAAGTTTAAAATCGACAATGCTTTGAAGAACAGCACTAGCGCAGGTGACGGTATATTGCGTATCGACATCACAAGTCGAAGATTTCATTGCCAAAATATTACAGTTTTTGCTTGATTCTTTGTTGTGCTCTGATTCTGGGGAAATCTTGTTAATGTTCTCACCAGTGCATTCCCATTCACTCTCAGTTATATAGATAGATCTCGGCGGATACGGTTCCAAATAAATATGTGAAACTCTTTCGTGCGGATTCCTAATATATGATTTTGCAGTTAATACTTCAGCGAGATGGCTTTTTATTGCAATCATATGGCTACTCAGTCTTCTACGAGCATTTGATTCATCTAACTGGCCTGGGAAATAGATTTGAGTGGAATAGTTTATCTTGTTAAATATATCCAGGGCACTACTTGATTCATTTCGCAGATATTCAGTGCCATCTACATATCGAGGAATGACTTTGGTACGATCTGCTTCTAAAAGCTCAATATTCAAAGAGCCTGTAGATATCTCGCGAGTTATTCTCTTACCTTGTTCTGTATTCATTTTAGAGTACATTACGTTGTCTTCCCCCAGGATATTTCCTCCATATGCACATATCCAGGCCTTACTGATCATGTCTCTGTAAACATTATCAACAAAAGTTCTACCGTAGTGTGTATACAATGTTAATAAAACGTTGTCTGTTAGTATTTTGAATGTGCTGGCACCGAAATGTATGCTCCCTGATAGTGATGAGGCATTTGTGATTTTATCTGAATTGCAGAATAAAATTTTCAAACTATTTTGACCATGGTCCGATTTGTGGGGTGTAATGAGCGATTTATAATAATCCGTTTGGTTACACAACGCATTCAATGGAATTATGTGCGATTCAATCCCTGTATTTCTAAATTCACGACTATTTGCGCACTCATGTTGATCAATTGTGGTCACAGGTCTATTTTGACGAGTTTCCAGCATGCTCATACATACTTCATTGCCAATCGCGTTCCGAGAATTTGTTATTCTAGTATCACATATTTTTGGAATTTTCGAACCAAAATTGTTGTCTCTAGCAAAAGATTTGTGAACGCAATGCCTAAGTATGGGTATACGAGATTTAGGGGTACTTTTTAGCTTTTGCAGCTCATTCGGATTGATAGCAGATTCATTATGCTTCGATTTCATCGGAACCCTACGAGGGATCAAACTGCCAGCGGTTCTAGCGACAGATTTTGCACCACCACAGATCGAACTAGGACGATAAACATTCCCTTTGTAGTTAGGTACTGGTATTTTGCTCATCTTTGTTGGGGTGGCATATTTAACCATTCGAATCGCTTGACAGTTAGGCACTAGAATACGTGCACGTGTCGTGTCAACAACGAACGGATGATTTTGGTTCTCATGAGCACCGGTTGTAACTGCGCATTTGTTATTAGCATGAATTAAGACGTTGCAATTTACATTTCCCTTGGATTGAGGTACTGGCGTTGTTTTCATCCTACTGATCCTGGCAGCAAGTACTCTAACTGGTATGCGGCTTGATGTAGAATAAATGCGCTTTATTGTTTTTGTAGCAACACCACTTTCGCCAGTTGATTTTCTAGGTCCATTTGAACTCATTTTATCTTTGCCAGTATTCCATTCCATTCTTTGTAAGAAAATATCGAGCAGAATATTTAAATTAAAACGAAAGATCTGAATATCTTAATTGATCTGAATCGAAATGTACAATACGATATATAGAGAATCCATAAGCAACTAACACAAAGCTAACTTGATATGAAGATTAGAATCTTTCTGAATACAAAACATTAAAAACTATTTCAAATTATGACCTTTTCACGCATTTTTCATTTTCAAAAATTTACTTACCATCGTAATGATGATGATCGTATCCTTTCCTCATATAATATACATATATATTGTATGTGAGGAATTTTGAAGGCTTCACAATTTGTATATTGTAAATGATCTGATCTATGCAAAACATTCTCTCAGTTGTTGAGAAGTCGAAGTGCATTGGTCTAGTGCTGCTCAAAATCTATACGTATTCTTATAAAATTTACAATGTAAACTAGTGCAGCGAGTCATACTGTGATCATGAATGGGGTCAGTGATATGATTACAATCACCTCCCCAAAATAATATATTTGAAAATTCAAAATTGTTTGCTTCAGCAAAGTAATGTATTTAACAAAATACCACATAAATTAGAAGAGAAAGGAATAGATTAAGGGACAAAGAATTCAAAAAAAAAAAAAAAATAAACAAATAAATTTTATTTTATTTTATTTTTGTATTTTTCAAAAAATAAAAACTTTACAAAATGAAATGCGGCAAAGTTCTACATAAAGAAAGAACAAAGAATTTAGGTTAAGTGCAAAAGGATGCAACGCGTACCATGCACAGGATGTTCTTGTGTGCTTCATCTTCATCTCCAGGTACTTATTGCAAGTGAAGTCAACAAAATAAAGACTAAAAGAAAAAGGCAAACGAAAGCTTTAAAGAAGAGAAGGGAAAGGAAGTTTAGAAGATAGAAAGTCTGAAAGAAAACTCAGAAGGATGCAAAGGATGTGTGCCCTGAACGGCAGCTAACGGACGCTTTAATATTGCACATGGACATGCAAAGGTTGCAAAAGAATTGCAAAGCAAAGCAAAGCATAGAAATTTTAAAGGTGGAAGAGACAACCGGATGCGCGTAAACGGAAGCCAAACCGAGAATAGCAAAGCAAAATGAGTAACAAACAAAAAAAAATAACAAAAACTTTAAAAAGTGTAGATGGAGGTGAAGGCAAGATACAAAAGGAGAAAATGAAAGCATCACATGAAAATCAAAATGACAAAAAGAAAAGAAAGAGAAAATGGACACAAAACAAGACGTACAACGAAAAGAAGCAAAAGTAAATCAAGTCAAGCCGCATCCTTTTGGGTCTTCATCGCAGTTCTTGCTGTGCCGTTGCTGTTGCTACTGCTCTTGCTGTTGCTGTTGTTGCCCCTTATTAATAATTAACGTTTTATGAATTGTGTTGATGAAATTAAAACGCGAAATCCCTAACAAGGACCCTCTATACTGTACGAGACCAGGGGGGAGGAGATAGCAACTACAGCGACAAACACATAAGTCATCAAGTCCAACCACGCAGTCCTACTTGCCTTTGCTTTTTACCGTTGCTTGACTATCCTTCTTCGTCCTTATCATGTTGTCGTCGTTAGTTGCAGCACAGACATAGGCTCATTATCGTCTTCGGTCGTCGGTCCTACATAGCCTCATTGTAGCCGAAGGTTTCCCTATTAAAAAGAAAAAACCTTTTATCGCATTTCGTGCGCATCCTTTTGCTTTTTGTTTTTTAGTTTTTTCATCTTTTGCGTTGGCATAGTTTTCTTCTGTACATTTTCTATGAATATTTTTCTCTTCCCTTCTCATATCTACACTATCTATCTATTTGTCTTTCTGTCTGTCTATTTGTCTGTCTGTCTATCTGTCCATTAGTCTGTCATTCTTCTCATACAATTTCGTGTTGTGCATTTGTGCTTTGTTTCAATGCTTGCTTTGGCTCGTAACACTTTTCCTGTCTTCATTTCCTAACGACGCAATGTCGTCTTCGTCATTTGTCCCCCCCGTCTTCATCTGTGGCACCTTTCCGACTATTCCAATTCTCGTACTTCGGACTTGTAGTATAACTTTAAATGTTTATAATACGCAACGTTGCGATTTCCCCCTTTTTGGGTAGCAACAAACAACAACAATAAAATAAAAGGCACACCAAAACAATGGCGCAACGAAAGGATAAAATAACACACGAAAATTAGACCAGGAACAAAGTAAAGGAAAACGAAAGACTATGAAAACAGGACAATGTTCAAGCATAGAAAGTGTAAAACAGGCAAAGAGGTGAACAACAGAGAAAGGCAAGGAAAGGTGCAAAGTAACAGAATAAAATGAATGACAATGAGTGTATGTGTGTGTGTGTGGTTTTGGTATTTGAATGAAAAAGTAACAAATAAGTAAAGCGAAAATAAAAAAAAAAATAAATAAATGAGAAACAAGTCTTAACAAAACTTACATACACTTCACATAATTATTTCTCTAATTTAATCAATTATTTCGAGCCATTGGTCTCGCACTTTTGTTTAAAATTAAGGTACAATAAGAATTATCTATGTAGTGATGTAATTTGATTATTCGTTTCTCCTAGGCCTTCAGTGCTTTTAAGAATTGCGGACTAAGTAAATAAATAAATAAATATAAATAATTTAAAAATAATTGATCTTTCAGTGGTTGGATTAATCGACTCACTCACTCAGTCGACTTACTATGAGCAAAAAGCAAATAAATTCATATTTCTCAGTTTGATCACGATGGCTCAGACAGAATTTTTAATGGTAGAATAAAGAAAATCACTGCTGACCTACCCATTTCAAGTGTTGAAAGAATTTTGGTTGCAACGTATGCAGATGAAGCCGCTTTTCCCACAAGCCTTAATGGAGATACCATTCCAGAAAACAAAACAGCGAAATATTTTGGTTTATCTATCGATAGAAGGCTAACCTGACAGCCCCACATGCAATTTGAAAGGATTCAGCTTGACCTTGACGTGGCTCTTAAGATCAAGCACCTGAGAAACAAGCTGTTACCATACTCAAACCGGTGTGCATTTATGGAACTCTGGGGCACCACCTCCGACTCAAACATTGAGATTCTTCAACGGTTTCAGTCAAAACTACTGCGTAGCCTTGTTGGAGCACATTGCTACATGAGAAACTCAGTTCTGCACAGAGATCTACAGACACCCACGATCCGTGAGGAGATCACAGGAATCAGTAACAAAAACATCTCCAGGCTGGAAATCACTTTGCAGTGGACTTACTGACAGCAACCAGCACACCCGGAGTTTGAATCGGGTGCACCCACTAGATTTGGCGTTTAAAGTTGACAATTAATATAAAACAAATGTAATAAGATTTTATTACATGTAAAGAACAAATAGATTTAGTGCCTCAGCCTGGTTGGCTAAATAACAAATGTCAATTGCATGAAAATAGAAGGATTCTTATGGCATTGCTTATACTGATTTCCATATGCGAGTAATATTTGTATGATCTACGACATGTGTTTTGAGGCAATTAGGCGGACTACATGTAACAGTAATGAAATGTTCAAATACGTACAATTGTGGTGGGTTCCAATTCTGATCCTCCATATAATGACTCCATTGTGGGGTATTAAAATGATTAATTTGAAATTTTATGTGTTGATTTAATTTGATCAAATATATTAATTCTTATTTATTGGATAACTTTGACAATATTCATATATTGGCCTTCTCCGTTCTGAGATCTCATTACTAAGTACTATAATTATAGGCATAAGGTAGGTAATAGAATAAGTCTGTACCATTATTAACATTAAAGTTAATATACTTGTACCATATTTAACTAATACAATACTATATTGTTGTACGATCTCATAAAATAAGAAGGAAAGAACAGAAAAGTTTTACATTTTTATGCTTTTGTTTTTGTTCTACTATGCTACTACTATTCTTCTTCTTATTCTTCTTTTTCCCTTCTCCCATGTTTTATTGTTGGCGTTGTCCCTTTTTGTTTAACTTCTTTTTATTTCCATTTTTTTCGTTTTTTGTTCTTGTTAATATTTGTCGTTGTTTTTGGTTTGTGTTTATTTGCCAAGCGATGTCATTAAGACTAATGGCCACCTTGGGTAACACAGAGAAAAAAGCACAACAAATTTGTTAACTAAGAACAGAGAGAGGGAGATGGATAAATAGTGTAAGAGAGAAAGAGAGAAAGTGTCAAAGGAAAAGTACTTTTAGTTGCTATATGTTGTGTGTTCCAGGTGTAAAGTATTTACTTGCATTAGTTAAAAGAGAGTTTCTATAAAGATGACTGGGAGTAGTAAATTCTCTTCACTTCCAAAGCATAAGAAAAATTCATATGTTCATAGTTCCATATGTTAGTGGACATTGTTAATTATACTATTGATATACATATGCATATATAGTACATAGTAGTAGTAGTAGTATATGAATGCGATGAAACTTTCGTGAGTTGTACGCCTAGAAAGGTTTTGTAAATTAGTACAACCAGGTTTTGTTTGATTTATAATTGTAATATGTTAGTGGTTGCATATCATTATTTTGACTGTTAAAATATTGAGCTCCTGAAGCAGACAAGCAACATGAAACAGAATTTGAAACAATTTGAGTATCATATATTAAGCCTATTCAGACACACAAGCAATTGAAATTGTTTAAGATTATCAGTTTGAAACTAATGGTCAACGAACGATAAACAAGACTGGACTGCATAACACAAGATAGCACTATGAATGAAGACTAGAAACGTAATAATAAAACACCAGAAATAGATAAATTTCTAGCTGGCTACGATGTCACTGGCAAAAACTTGTATCTCCATACATATGAGTATTCACCCGCTCATAAAAATGTTTTGTATCATTAAAGTACTTACTCAGTTATTGTCTTATTGATACTTTCATTTAACCATTCTATTTTTTGCATTTACTTCTTTCATTAAGCATTTACACTTCAACTACTTCATATGCTATCATAAAATCTCTATACTATTATTCTATCAGTGCAATGTTGATACGATTGAAATTGTTTCAATGGACATGTTGCTGTGTTGAAGTGTAAGTAAGTAAGTATATCATTGGTAGTATTATAAACAGAATATATTCACATATAAACATGGAAATTTTATCATTACTAATCGCTTAAAAACTCCATAATTCTTTCATTCTAATTCGAACTATTGGATTTTTATTATTTTACCGTACTTAGAATGATACCAACTTACCAATTCTTCTTCGTTATTCTTCTTTAAAAGAATGATGCATTATCACTTTGTATTTTCATCATTTTTGAATAATTATAATCAATATGTTGCAAGCTATGATTTATGTTTGGAAACAAATCCGGCTTTGTGTAAATGTTTTTATATTTTAAATAATTTTGCAAAATATTAAGTGATTTTTTATTATTTTTGCTTATTAAAATATGTTTCAATTATACGAGAGCTGCTATTTATATTTCGGGAATTGGCAATACTAATGTCAATACGTAAAATCTGGCAACGCCATAATAAACTTTGTCATTTTTTAGCACATATGTACGTACCACGTTTTTATGTACAATTGGTTTTTGTTTTGTTTACAATAAGTTAAAGAAATCAATTTGGCAAAACAATGTAAATTTCTCGAGAGGGTTTTCGTTGGATTATTTTTCACAACTTTAGACGTGGATTATCCCAACAAGAATGTGTCGATGAACTTAGTTCTTTGTATGGTGAGAAAGCACCATCAAAAATGACAGTTTATCGCTGGTTTGCAGAATTTAATCGTGGTTCAGTCGCTGACGAATTCCGTGAAGGTCGTCCAAAATCGATTGTTGTGCCACAAACCATCGAAGGTATGCGTGAATTGATAGTGCAAGATCGACATGTGACATATCGTGAGATAGAGGCATCCTTGCACATTAGTTCCATTTCAATACATGCGATTTTGCATTAACAGTTAGTTGTAAAAAAGGTTTGTTCTCGTTGGACACCCCATAACTTATCAATCGCTCAAAAAAAGGCTCGCGTCGATTGGAGTAAGCAAATGCTTAAAAAGTTCAACCGTGGTGCTTCAAAAGACGTTTATAAAATCATGACAGGTGATGAATCATGGATATATGCGTATGAACCGGAAACTAAACAGCAATCGACCGTGTGGGTGTTCCAAGATGAGCCAAATCCAACAAAAGTTGTTCGAGCACGAAGCACTTCGAAGCAAATGGTCGCCTGTTTCTTCGGAAGAATGGGTCATGTGGCCACTGTTCCGCTAGAGCAACGTAGGAATGTCAATTCTGAGTGGTACACGACCATTTGTTTGCCGGAGGTCTTCAGAGAAATTCGCAAAACCAACCGCCAAAGACGAATCATTCTCCATCATGACAATGCGATCTCTCACACATCTCGGCAAACAGGTGAATTTCTAAGCAGTCAAAACATCGATTTGATGACTCATCCGCCCTACAGTCCTGACTTGGCACCCAATGACTTCTTTTTATTCCCTCACACCAAAAATAAATTGCGAGGTCAACGTTTTTCGACGCCTGAAGAAGCGTTTGACGTGTTCAAAACACTTGTTTTGGAGATACCTCATTCCGAGTGGAAAAAGTGCTTCGAAAATTGGTTCAATCGCATGCAAAAGTGTATTGGTGTTGCCATATCTCAAGACTTAAGTAGCAACCTTCGTAATAACAACCATAGTTTATCAAATAAAGATATTAAGTTAAGCAAAAAATTTAGCCAAAGCAAGTCCTGATAGTGTGATAGTTAAAATATATGTAGATAATTAATCTAAATTTCTAGTTCTAAGTCTTTCTACTCTATCTCTTTTCCTCTATTTTTATTTATTTAAAAAAAAAGAAAATTAAATAAATGTTAAATGTTTTTCTTTAGGCCTTTTCAATACAAATAAACTTTAATCTTAATGTAAAATTGTCATATTAAAACATAAAAAATATCCAAAAAAGATTAATAATTAATGTGATAAATAGATATTAGAGAGCTCGAATAGGGACACTGTATGATTAAGACACTAATGTTTGTAATAGTATAAAAATTATATTAAATTGCTGTATATAAACATAAGTATAAAAAAAACAGGTCCGTATATTGTACAATTTGCTAAGAACCCCACCGATTGGCCTCTTATTAAATGGAAATATGTGGTTTGGAGCGATGAATTGAAGATCAACCGTCTTGGTCCATATGGTAAAATGTATGTAAGATGGGAAAAAGGTGCCCATATAAGATGAAAAAAGATATTCATGTTTAAAGTAAACCACAAGCTTCTTTCCAATTAGCTGTATATATGGTATTTTTAAAAATATATGAAAGTATTAATTAAATTAAAGCTTAATAAGCAAAGGTATGAAAATATTAGTCCGAAAGATCAAGTGTGTGGTGGGGTTGTGGTACCTCCCATACAAACCGTAGATCCAAATCTATGTTCTTAAAAACTTTTTTGTTTTTTGTACTATCGACTTGAAATTTGAAAATTGGAAGTACCTAACCTATATTCACCATCTATGTAAATTTCAAGAACTTATGATTACCTCCCATACAAATATTTTGGTCTCAATGTTAAAAGGCGGTACGAATATTTTTGCAGTAAACACTTTTTTTTGAAACGGCGCAAATTGTCAAATGTTGCCAAAAAAAAAAAAAAAAACATATTGGAGTGGTTAAGTAAATTGTGGTGAATAAAAGTAAATTAAAATTAAAACAAGAGAAAAAATAGGTCCGTACCATTTGCAGACGCGTTTTTGGTTTTTTAATCTATACTTGTTATTATTTGTTTTTAATGCGGCAATTAAATTACTCTCGCTGTTAACTGTCTACCTATTAATGTTCATGAAATAGAGCTCACTGACGGACGGATGGACATCATAGACTCAGTAATAGGGTTCCGTTGCAACACGTTGGCACCCTTTGGGTACGGATCGGAGGTGAGCTAAGTATTGTAATAGAAGAAGTAGATATGGTTAGCTAAAAAAAGTTGAATTGAAGTTTACTCAGTGATAAGAAGAGTTTAAGTCAGGTGAATTGACAATAAGTCGAGTTTAAGTGTGGAGAACTAATTGTTTGGAGAGTCTAAGCGAAGTAATGGTGAAGTGTGGAGTAGAGTAAGTTGAGTGATAAATGATTATGAAGTTGGAAAAATATATAAAAATATTTTAGTTGAAATATGTAAATAGTAAATTTGGGTGACTTCAAGAAAACTCACTTACTTAATGTAAGCCAACGTGAAGTGTGACAAGTAAAATTGAGGTAGACTTAAGTAAGGGTAGTCCAATAATGATGATGATGATGACGTACATACTACATAACATATATTGTAGAATATATAACAAAACTAACAAAATGTTAAGCACTGCCGGCAGCTCAAAAAGAATTGCATACTTTTAAGCGCCGCAAGTGTTTCGAAAACAAAGTTTGTTGGGAGATTAAGTATATAATATGCTTTAAGTATTCAGTACACCCTTCAGTGGTAGTAGTAAGGTCTACCTACATACACTACATGTCATAACAACTAAGTATATACAATATATGCATGTTCTATATGTGCATAGTATGCATAATGAAATTATTTCCATGTAATTTATTTATTTTTATTTTTTTTTTTTTGTATGTTGAAGGAACAATTTTCATTTGTTTGTTAATATTTTTATTTTTATTTTTTGTTGCCTTCATTTATATTCATATCCTAGGTTTACATTTTTCCTCTTCTATCCTTAGCATTTTGATTTTAATTTAAATGAATGAAAAATAAAGAAAAACTAAGTTAAATCGTTTAAGCAAAAGTCTCTTGAAATATCTAAAGCTGATGATAATGATGAGATGATAATGATATTTTTGTTGTTGGCAACCTTTTGACTTTCGGCATCTACCTCAGCACTACGACTAGTTTCTTCTATACAACTCTTGCTACTATGCTTGATGTTGCTGTTGTTGCTACTACTGTTCCTATTGTTGATATTATTATAAGTATATGTACCATAGTAGTAGTAGTAGTGATGGCAACCACTTCTATTATACTACTTCATCTTGACATCTTCTACCACGGTGGTGCTGGTCGTGTTGCTGTTTCTGGTACTGTTGCTAATGTTGAAAGTGCCGCTGACGTTGCCATGTTTCTCATACATTTGTCAAAGCGCGTTGAAATTCATGCTTGACATAGAAACACAAATTTACTGCTGTCGGCCATTTTCAAAATGTCAAAACGACAGGCAGGCAGGCAGACAGACACATGTTTATGTTGGAGTATATACTTATTTTCAAGTCGTTGCAATTGTTGTTTGAATAGTATGCTTTTTTAACTTCTATATTTTCCTTTCGTTTCCAAAATGGTTTTTTCATATTATCATCATCAAATTAAATAACATCTTTCTTTTCATATGACTTCAATACTTTGAAAAAATATTTTTGTTAAATTATTATCGGGTGCCCCCTTGCTCGCATGCTATCTTTTCGTGGTAAGAGGAATCAGTATGTGTAAGGATCTTACGATCAATGCTGGTAGTAACTTGAGTAATCACTGGGCTATATCAAATCCGGGAACGTTGAAAGCGAATACTGAAGCAAAGAGCAATCAGCACAGGCATCACAATCGGCCATAAACCCACCTTTCTCCTTTGATTGGGTGTTTGAAAAAGTTTTTTCATTTTTTCTAGGTGATTTTCATCTTTCTTTGCGGTTTGATAAGATCTTCGGATCCAAGTGGAACTCTTAAGTGCAGGTGGCAATACTCCCAAACATTTAAAGGCAGTTATGATGGTGATTCACCTTTCTATACGTGAGGTTTACTTTATGTATATAAGTAGCTGTACTTTTCATTGCCTGTCATACATGGACTATATCGACAATGCCCGTGAGTCTCGGGGCTAGTGCGAGATGAATTTAGGGGCGTCGAAATTTTCAACACATTGTTGGGAGATCTTGTTGCAGCATACGAATTATTGACTCAAAAGGCTTTCTCGTATTCTTTGCTCTGCTCGCCACGAGGCATGTTCTGCTTTACAAAAAGACTGGTCTGCAATAATTGAAGCGAAAGACGAGAAACCAAGTAAACGATCTGAAGCTTCTGGATTACTACGAAAACAACAGCATTTAGAAACACCAATTCAAGTCGGTGTTTGGACATAAAAATATATATGACCTGGCGCGCATTGCTTCAACCTTGACTTCATGTTAGTGCGTGATTTTTGTAGTCATTGTTTTTAATTAATAATTCATTTAAATATTCCATCCGCCATATAACCGGAACACAAATTCGTGAGAGATTTGTGCAGTTACTCAATTAATAACATAGGCCTGCAAAATTTGTTTTTTTATGCACGTTTAAATAATGTAAATTGGTCAAAAGCGACATTTTCACTATCATATGAAACAATACAAGGATATTTATTTCAACAAAAAAATTGCAGTTTCAACATTCAATGTATTTCAAATAAAGATGGTTAACAAAAATAATAGAAAACAATTAAGAAGTATTGTCTTAGTCGTTTATAACGACATCGCTTATAACGGCATATCGGTTAGAATGACGAAGTTAGCCTGACTTGGATATTGTTCGTGGCCTCGACAGTGATTTAACCAAAAAACTCGGCGTAAGACATTCAACAATATTGACAATTTATAAAAGCAAGATGACAATTGTTTAAAGAATCGCGAACTTCAAACATACCAATTAATAGTTCCATTTTACTTGGTAAAGCAAATGAGTTTGCAAAAAAAACTAACATGAGTCAACCAATTTTATCTGCATGGACTCAGCGAGCGGCACAACATAGTGTTCAGCAAAATATTCCAGCGAGCAAGCTAGTAAAAGTTTGTGATTCCTGGTTGCGATATGTTTAGCCACTACTGTGTACAGAGTAGCTCCCCGAAAATATCTTTAATGCGGACGAAATTGGACTGTTTTACTATTCAACACTAGCAAACAGTTTTAAGTTTTAAGGCGACATATGATCAAACGGGAAATTGTCAAAAGATCCTTTGACAGTTAAGCTTTGCAACAAATTTGAGTAGAACCGAAAAAATAGACTGCTTATTATTGGAAAGTCTAAGCGCCCAAGATGCTATAAGAATAAACAGTCTTTACCCTTAGACTACTAAAACAAAACTTTAAGATGAATTACATATGTTTGGTGACCGATAACTGTCCTGCTTTTCTTCCGCCAAATGTTACAGCTGTCTTACAACCGATGGACCAAGGCATTAAACGTTCATTGAAATGTCGCTATAGACATTATCATGTTTCCAAAATCTTGCAAAACATTAATGATAAAAAAAGAATCAAAAGTTAATGTTATGGATGCAGTTTTAATGGAACAAATTGACTCCACGATTGTGACCTCTTTTCATCACGCCAGCTTTATGCTAGAACGACCACCAGAATTAACCGATGATACTCCTCAACATACTGCAATGGAACATCAATAATTCGTAACAAACGACTGGTCCCTTCAAAAAACTTTGTTAATTCGTAAAAATTCCACACATTTTGGTCCCCTATTTAATGAAAATTTAACATATTATACCCCTTATAATTCGTGATCCAATGCGGCATTCATTTTCAGTTTAACTACCGTTACCTTTTGTAAATAATTTTGTTGCCGTTTTTTGTTCTTTTCTGAATTTGTGATTTCTAATTTCATTCAAAGTGTTAAATTGTAGAGTGAAGATGTGAAATAAACGTACGCATAAAACGTTATCAATTTCTCAAAAACTGTTCATAATGGACCAAAAATAATTGAGGTGGCGAAACAATTTGAAATGGGTTCATCAACAATCACTTCAATGCTGCAGAAGTAAGAATTTATTATGGAAGTATTCTCATGCAGTAAACTAAAGCATCAGAATATCCGAAAATGGAAAAGTCACTACAATTGTCGATTACGCAATGTCGGCAATGTCATGTTCCAATTGGGCGTGAAATATTATCAAAAAAAAAAAAAAAAAAAAATTGGATACTACTACAGTTCGTTGTTGGGTATACCAAAATTTGAAATAAGAAGAAGAAGAGATCGCCCTTTGTGAGCAACTTGTGCAGTCTATATAATTCATAGTCTTTGTATTGATATACATCATTGATTGAAAAGAACCCAAATACTGGAGTTAACAGAGCAGACACAGTATATGCACGGTTTGAATATTGTTCTGTTCATATTGCATTGTGTATTCGTTTGTCGTGGTGTGTGTCGTCATAAAGCACCTTAAATATTTATTTACCAAAAAGAAAAATTACATCTCCGGACTGGTGTTGAACTCACTCTCTCTGCTGTTTTGTATCATGAGCCAGCGCTTAACACACTATCCTATCAAGATTTTTTTGTCCTTTTTGAATGCCCCTCCCCCTCGATAACATAAGCGCACCTATATAAAATTCCTCTTACAAACATTTTCGCTTCCTTCTTTTCAGAGTATATAAATTATGTGGCACTACGGCTTCTGAGTCGTTATATTGGCGATATGTTTTTGTTACATTTCTAAAAGACACATCCCTTTTTAAAAAGGTTTTCACGCTAAAATCGAAATTTGCAAGGTGTGCGATTGAGATGACAAATCCATAAAGCGAAGGTTCATGCAAAAATTAAGCTTTTCCCTAAATATTCCAAAAGTTGACTTAATAGGGAATTTTCAAACGAATCACTTTGCACTTCGCTTGTATGGTAATGCAGCAAAAATATTATGAATATTTTGAGTTTGTTGAGGAAAAGATACAAACTTCAAATACCTTGTATATTTATTAAAGTGATAATGTCTTTCTTTGTTTGTTTTTTTGATTTTTTCTATATACTATATATATATATATATTTTTTTTTACTTTATAATAAAAATGCTTTTTCTTGAAAAGTAATATTGTATGAACATTTCCATAATGTTTCCTACAAATGCATAAGGATCAAAGTTGTGCAGCGAAGGCTTGTGATTATGAAGTGCTTACAAGCAAACAAGCTAATTGGGGAACATACACCAAGCCTACCAAGCCTAACGACATCTAGCATTAGCAAGCCAAGCAAAACAATACACAAGCTCAAGAAGGCTTGGTGTTCCTCGCGTTAATGCTTGGCTTGCCAAGCCTTCATAAACATCATTGTGATGTTCAGTACACATCTCTGATACGGATTTATTTTGCATTTTCTTATTTCTGTTCTATTGGAATACTCGTATTCATTACATTTGGCTGATAAAGGAACTGTCCAATTATTTTTATTTATTTGCAAAATCCGCTAATATTTTCTCAATTAAAAAAACTTATTTTTTGTTTTTTGAATGAGTCTTCTTTTGCATTTTTATGTTCACGGCAACAGTGTTCAGATATGATACAATCATATCTAAATGTCGTACCACATTGAAAGCATGCATATCAATGCATGCAATGAATTGGAAACTATGACTTGAACGGTCACTATATACAATACATTGATTTCATCGAGTACTGTAGGCAACTTAAGAAAAATCCACCTTGAGGTTTGAATCTGCTTTGTGCGGGCCGCAAGACCGCCACTCTTCTACATAACCACCATTGAACTATGAAACGAGTCCACTAAAACCAAACACTTTATACGAAAATAACTAACTAAGAATCGCTGCAATAAAATTGTAAATTTTTTCCCCTCAGCTGTGGGAAAGCCAAAATCCATCATCATCATATCGTGTTTACTTCTATTTCTGCTCATTCTTCCTGTTTTACTACATAGATACATATCTTTTATGCATTTATAAAAAAAAAAATTGAAACTCCGAACTGGCGTTGGACGCACTCTCTCTGCTGTTTTCTATCACAAGCCGGTGCTTAACACATAAGTGTATCAAGGTATTACTACTTCTAGCAGCGAACGCACGATATAAACTTAACTTTTGTATTTATTCAGATTTTAATACAAAAGGTCCAAATTTTCAACTTTTCCGATGGATTTTCCACAAATTTTCTTTCATATTCTTCTGTGGCCTATAACGAACACAACAAAAATAATCAGCCAAATAGGACAAGTCGTTTTCAAGAGATACGCTTAGAAAGAAAAAGAAAAATATTGACGGATTCTGACATGTGTCCCCTTTCTAAAAGAGTTTTCACGTTGAAAAGCTCTGCAATTTGCCAAAGCAATGAATATAATGAATTTTAAAGTATGCAGTAGTTGGCTTGATCAATTGAAAAAAAAAAAAACATTATCTCATTTAAGATGCTGATAATGAAGGCGTTTACTTGGATTAGAAGAGGAAAGTTAAGTGTTCGGATAAAAGAACACGATGCAAAAGACATCTTTAATGCAGAGTTTTATAAATATTTGCCAGATCAAACGTATTGCTTTAGAAATTAAAAATGTCATGGTGATAAATATAGTAATGAGTGATTTACTTTATTATTTGCTGTAAACATGGATGACACCGAAAAACTTGAACCACTACGAATTGGAAAGTCTTCAAAACCAAGGTGCTTCAAAAACAGATGTGCAGATACTATTAGGAGGCCTGGATGACAATTTACCGTATGGCTTCAGATGTTGAATAACACCTCGAAAACCTATTTAAGGGCACAAACAATGAAAACACTCGAAAGTGTGCACAGTGCCGTTGCACAGAGTTTTCATATGTTTCCATGTGCTAGCTTTTTTGTCTTCGGCTTCAGCTTCGGCGTATACTATATTTGTAGCCTAATTCTTAAAATATGCTGTTCCCTTGCAATTTCTAATTATCAGGACTTGGCTGTATATTTTTTTTTTTAGTTACTTTAATACCGATAATACTACAAAAAACAAAAAACACTTCTGAGTCAAAAATTAAACTTAATAAGAAATTATCTAAAAGTTTTTAATTATGCATATTCTTGAGTGCACTCAAAATTACGAACTAAGTAGAATTCAAAGTGTCTGAAATAGATGATCTGGAACCACTAGAAGTCATAAGATTGCTCTCTTCATAAGATCGATTTTCTTAAACAACTGAGCATTATGAACCAATAAATCCATACCAAATAACCATTTATAATGACTGTGCTTATTGAAAGACTTTACTTCGAAACTCATTACTTATTTTTGTTTTTTAAATTTAAATAATAATTAAAAAATCGAAATGAGAAAAGAATCGACCATCGAATAAACTAAAAATGTAAATTTTAAACAGCAAGACAAAAAAATTATTCAAAATGAAAAAAAAAATAAATGATATAAATTCCTCGAATGACTTAAAAAAGGTAATGAAAAAATCAAAATCAAAAAATCAAATATCAAATATAAAGACTGGGAATTTTGGAAAAATCATAAACAAAAAATATTGAATTTTATAAATCATAAAAAAAATTCATGTCTTCTTAAATGACTGAACCTTAAGTTTAAATTTAAGTTTTAAGAAACGATGGGCATGGCAATATTAACTTGAATGACTTTAAAAGGTGAAGAAAAAATGTCAAAAATTCGTATTGTTGAACATCAAATCAATCACAAGAGGAGAGAAATATTATAGAAATACAAATAAATTTCAAATAAATATTGAATGTTATAAATTATAATTATATGTGTGTGTGTGCTAAATGACAGGACTGAATTTTAAAAGAAACTTTAATTGAAGTGACAAATATTATAGGAATTAGTAAATAGCTAATAGCTAAGATTAAAAATTAAAGTGATTTTCTTTCAAAATCATGTCGATTACGCATAATCTTTAATTCCGTCCAAAATAAGAAATTATAATTAAATCTTAAATTCAAAAATTGATGGGGTTTTTAAAATACCAAACACATTTCATTGGCAAATCCTGTAATCATATGTTGTGACTCTACAGCGGTATCTTTATACCTAATCCCAAGCCATAAAAATCAAATAATAGATACTTAAACAGGTTTTTAAAATTTTAAAAATAGCAATCATTCTTTTAATAAAAAATTCCGACACAAGACATAAGTATATAATTTTCATCCACCACATTTCCTTTGATTTATTAAAATAAAAACAAAAATAAAACGAAGGGAAAAAAATTGAATTACAATAAACGAAAAATAAGCCGAATTTTAGACTTACAACATTAATTTGTAAAGACTAAAGAAATACAGATATTAAAAAATAAATATAAAATACCAAACACATTTAATTGGCAAATCCTGTAATCATATGTTGTGACTCTACAGCGGTATCTTTATACCTAATCCCAAGCCATAAAAATCAAATAATAGATACTTAAACAGGTTTTTAAAATTTTAAAAATTCAATCATTCTTTTAATAAAAAATTCCGACACAAGACATAAGTATATAATTTTCACCTACACATTTCCTTTGATTTATTAAAATAAAAACAAAAATAAAAAGAAGGGAAAAAAATTGAATAACAATAAACGAAAAATATGCCGAATTTTAGACTTACAACATTAATTTGCAAAGATTAAAGAAATACAGATATTAAAAAATAAATATAAATGGAAAATGGTAAAAAAAAGTTATAATTTTAAATACAAAAAATTGGGCTACTTACTTCACCAGCTACATGAATTGTTTGAGAATTATAACTATAACAAATGAAAATGAAATTAATTAATTTATTGGGAATTATATCAAAACATATAATAAAATCGAAAAATTAGCCGAAGAATATGTACACGTTGCACTTTTGTTACCGAGTTAAAAAAAAAGTTTTTTAAATTTTTTTTTTTTGGTTATCTGTGCGCTAATCTCAGAAACGGCTTAACTGATCTGTTTTCACTGACGTATTGCAGCTTTTAGTGTTTTAGTGTTCCATTCGATACACTTCGGTCATTGTATGTAACGATTTAGCGCAGAATGTACAGAACCTTTGAGTGCATTATGAGTATGTGTAAAGGCAAGCATCGTACCAGCTAGCATTTGAAAGATCATTTTATCAAATATTATCTTTGCTGAGTCTTATTCGAGTCCTCTTGATGATTAAAAAGTGATTGATTTCATATGCGATTCAAAGAAGACTCGAAAATGAATCATCTTTACGCTCAAAATGTGATTTCTCGGAACTTCAATAACAAAATGTAGAGAAATCGCAAATTGATCATGCTGAAGATTGAATATGATTGTTCTGGCTGTTGAATGTGTAGCAATATTTTTATATATTATTCTTGTGATTCTAACGAGACTTTTTCGTCTTTCTTTTTCACAAATTTGAAATGAAATGTCAAATTCTACAATTTTGTTCATTAATATTTGTTAATATTTTTTATCTGATGAATTGGTATCAGTTTATAGCTGGAAGAGAACAAGCACAAAACCAAGTGCTGAAAAGTGTTTCCTAGTGACAACCATTAAAAGTAGGTACATATTTCTATGAATGCGACAATAAAATTAATTAAGATCAAATGTACCGACAAGGACATGAATGCTGTCCTACAAAAACATTTTGTGCACGCCAAAGATAGGATCACAAAACGGAAACGTCAGGATGAAACTATTAAGTCTTAATTTTTGCTTTTATGTTGCTACTTTATAAACATATATATATCTAAATAAACTTACTTAAATAATAAAAATCAATTAGATTCTTTTTAAAAAAAAAAAGCAAATGTTCAGGAATATAACTCGAAAATGAGTCGAAAATGATCATGAATATGACTCGCAGAAGACTCATAAATGATTAGAAAAGCGAGTCATTCGCTGTATTCAATTATTATTATTTTTGCGATTAGTTTATAGTGATAAATCCAAAAAATATATTATAATGCCCCTTATTAGTTGTGAGATAGCATAGGCATATGTGTGATTTGCCTGAATTTGGGAAACACGGGACTACTGCATCAAGACAGCATTCATAAAAATATTCTGGGTCCCTAGCCATAAAAAGATCGCCGGAATTGAAATGTCCAATGCAGCATTTAGCTAGTATCACAGTCACCATCAGTAACCATCCAACGAGGAGGAAATGTGCAAGACAATCATAGACATCTTACAATCTCCTCAACATGAAGATTGGCTTGGATTTTTAACACAGGTATTTTATAAAGTTGTAAATCCAAATCTGAAGAATCTTTTCTACCCGATATTATACATACATCTTGTTTTAAATGGAAAATGGGATAAGAAATACCTTTTTTTCCTAGTTCCAAACAGTTATCAATTCTTTTTCCCTTTACAGAATCACTTCTCCGATTAACCATAATATAACAATTTTTCAAGAAGAGTCGAAAGTTCTAGCAGCTAGTGCTTTAAGTTATATACCATATTAGTTATAGTATTATTTGTAAATGTATTTTAAAATATAAATAATTGTGAGATCTGCAAATCATCTACACATATATTATTGTAGTATATAATAAGAGGATTTAGGTAAGGATTATCATTTCTATTCCGTTCAATATTCTGTTATGAAGTGAAGTGAGGTCTCATCACTTTCTCTCCACTTACAGTCGAAGGCTTATGTAAGTGGCATCTGACATCTATATTGGCCAATTTGGAACTTAAATTACTTATAATGGCTTAGATTGTCTTAATCCAGAAAGACATTTTCAAAATACACACTGTCTTCAGCGTTACTTTCAACAGTTTCGGATTAACTGAAATGCTTCGGATAATTTTTTACTATATGACTTCGTATCCACATAAGAGTTATTTATTGTTACTGGCAAAGGCATTTACTAAGTATGATGTAATAATTTCCACCAATGTACAAATTTCTATTGCGTGAATTTTAACTTGAAAGATGTTTGAAAAGTTGCCCATTGGTTTTTGTGATTAGTCTTAGGCGGCTAAAAGACTTGTGCCCTAGTTTCTTTGAGGATTTTCTATCTATCTCTATACCATGGACTATGCGTATGATATAAGACAAATACATAAATAAACACCTTTAGCTTTGGATATACCATAAACATAGCACATATGTATGCATCTCAGGTGTTAGCAAATCAGGAGCAGCAGTGAAGCGCTGTTGACACTTCATAAACATGATGAAAGTTGCACACACGAACGTGCACATAGTGTAGAATATCCACCACATGCATATGCAATCATACTTGCAGATACTTTTTTTATTTGTCAACTGACATCACTCATACAGGCTGTGGTTCATTTTGGTATTATGTCTTTGCATCTGTTCGTGCGTATATGCTTGTATTAGACTTTAACTCATACACAGAAAATAAATGTAAAAAAAAAAATATGTAGTGTTACAAAAAATGTATGCCACAAACAAGAATGGCAAGGATGAAGAAGATGATAGAAGTAGATGAAAAATGAGATGGTGCAAAGAAAAAAGAAACACCAAAGAAGTGTCAAAATATGATAGCAAAAATTAAGTAGAGACAAATTTGTGGCAACAACATCATGAAAAAAGAAAAGTAAAAAGAAAAAGGATTAGAAATTAAGCCAGCAGCTTAAGGCACCAAATATAGTGAATGCCCCTTTTGTGTTTCTCTTCTGTCATCTATTATTGCAACAAATTGATAATTTTTACATTTTATTGTGTAAGGAAATAAAGTTCTCCTTTTGAATGGCCATGTAAGTAAATACATTTGTCGGTGAAGCTGTCGCTCAGGTTTTTACTTGGTATCGACAATTCTGTTTTTTTATATGACCGTTCAAGTGGTAATTCGTTCTGATAATATAATCGGACACACTAAATAATATAATAACTAGTAAATTCCCACGAATTGCGCTGCTTCGCTCGCTCGTCTTTCAATAATTGACACCCTATGATAATTGCACAGAACTATAATATCTGGAGATCTATAGCTTACAATCCAAACCAATGGTTTTGATCAATTGTAATTGTAATTTTGTAATTTTTAAATAACCTTGTTTTCTCTCCCTGTCACCATCAACATAACTAAAAAGCCCCTAGCGAATTCATTTTATTGCTTTCTAACTCACTTGTTTGCTCTAATTTAACCTTTAACACTTGCAATCTCTCTCTTGTTTTCTTCTTTTTGTCAAAGCCCCTTCCAACTTACGCCGGGGTACCACAAGTTGTTGCAAATTTGATGCGAAAACTTTTTCTGCTCAAAACATGAACGACTAACATGAAAGACTTGACTTGAGTCAGGGGAAAAAATAGTACATCAAGAGAAAGAGGCAGTGACAGAGAGGGAGAGGGATTGTAAGAGAAGTTCGAGAAGTGGCATGAGGGTACCGAGAAGAGGATGAGAAATAATGGTTAGCTGTCATTTTCTGGATCTAGTTTGAAGTCAATCGGGCCACCAAAATGTTAAATGTCTATGTGAAAGTTCTGATTTTTATCCCTCTAAAGCAAAAGCTGGATACACCCATGGATGGAGACGATAGAGAAATAATGAATGCAAGCAAGGAAGCGAGAAAAATAAAACTTTCACAACATAGTAGAACATGAAATAGAAAGCGAAACTTATAGGGTGCTGTGACACCATTCAATTTCCTCAACAAAAGCAGGAGTGAGCAGTTCACTCTACTTTCCATTACCTCATCATCATCAACACCAACATTTTACTGCAACATACAAACACATATTTTGTAAGATTCCCCCAGTAACCATTTGACCACATTATTTAGTTAATTTAACTATGTCATAGAGTTGCCAAGAGTTTCCAACTAACTAATGACACTTGGCAATCTTAAAAATGGACAAAACTGAAAAATAAAATTAATTTTTCACCATAATTTTGCGGCCCAAAGTCAAATTCAGGACTACATAAGTGAATGTGTGGCTAACTGACTGACTAACTGACTGAGGGATAAAGTAACTTAGTAGAAGGGAGGAATGGTAGTTGTACGATAAAGGATTAGATTTTTGTTTTTAGGGTAAAGTTGATTTCAATGGACATTGGAGCAAATACAAATGGAGTGAGTTGAAGTTGAAAGTGTTTGTGTGTCCGTAAACGATAGAACGGAGGTCAGCCAACTTTTAATAAACAAAATTACACGGGTCTGCCAAAAGTAGTCGTCGAAAAAATGGCGGAAAATAAGAACAAAAAACAAAATGCAAGATAATGTACTTACTATGCTAAAGCAGTAAGAACAGAAGCAGTAAGACGAAAAGGGAAAAAAGCAAAATGAAGAAGTCGAAGAAATGTAAACCAAGAGCGAATAACAAAATTGGCTTAGAATATGGCGCGTGCTCTTGGCGGTTGATTGCAGCAGATTGCTAGGCGGTTTCAACTAGTACTCTTACTCTCAAACTACGGAAATTGACTCGGACTCAACACCACCACTACTACTACTACTACTACTACTACTCGTACTACCAAAACCAGTAGCATTTGTAACAATTCAAGTTGAAAATGATTTGACTTACATAAAAAGAAAAAAAAAACAGAACAAAATAAGAAACAAAACAAAAAGCAACCAAATAAAATAAAGAACAAAACAAACTAAAAAGTTGACTTCACTCAACTGAACTGAATAGAATAGAACAGAACAGAACAGAACAGAACAGAACACAACTGAACCCAACTGAACTATTTTTACTTGACTATTTGTGCAACTTTATCTCATTTCATTACATTTCACTTCACTTCACTTGGCACACTTTATTTCACCGCCGTCGCTCCCGCTATTGAGGCAAAAAATTCAAGTAAATCTGAGAAAAAAAAAAAAAAAAAAGTGTTCTACGAATTTTATTTACTTAAATTTCACTTGCTGTTACTATTTTGTTTCTCCCCCCTCGTTGTCTTCATTGCTCAGTTCCTATTTTCTCTTACTTTCTCTTTGCTTGTTGAAATTCTGTTTTTGGATGAAAATGAATAAAACAAGATACTTTTTTATGAGGCGCGGCGGGCATGGCTTAACTTTGCGAAATATCTTTTTTATTTGATTTCTTTTTTATATAATTTTTTATTTTTATTTTTTTATTTTATTTTTTTATTGAAGAAAAGCTACACGTTTTAGATTTTTAATGAGTTTGGGGTTTTATGGTATATCTTTGGCTTTTTAAGCTTTATTATTTTTTAATTTTATACGGGTTTTCCCACCAAAAAGCTTTGGGTTAGAACAAGATTGACGCTTCATCAAGTAATATAAAATGCATATTAATTCTATTGAATAGAGTATGAAATGAAAATATATCAATTGTATTTTATTCTCAATCAGTTAGTTCATAAGAAGTAATAAAGGAGAAATTATTTTAAGATTCAAAAACACTAAATGCTAAGACTAAAGGATCATCAACGCCTCAAGTTGTTTGGAATACTGATCAGAGTCTCTAATTAGCCTAAAATAATAAAATTTGTTTTAGCCTCAACTCACATTGTTCTTGTATGCTTAAGATTACATTTTTCTATTTCATCTATTATTATATTATATTGGATTTTTATGACAAATCAGAACCCCACAGCTAGGTCCCATAAGTTTTTATTGTCTTATTACCATAGCAGATATTTGCTTGAAAACGCATAATGCACATGCATTTTACATATTTCACACATAATTGCATTTTTTTAGCATGTTGCGTATTTAGCTCATAATTGCATATAAAGGCTTCTTCCTTCGAAAAAACCAAATTACAAATCAGCACTTTGTTTGCTTAATACAGTAATTCTTTCTGGCAACGATATAGAGCGCCCACTTTTTCTATTATACGTATATGGATCTCTGTAGACGACACAACAGACTCAGGAGCAACAACTGGTCATGTGCTTTGTTTTCGGAGTATTGACGAGTGATTTAGATGAACGGGCTAAAAGCTATCTATTCAACGTTGCAATTGTTGATGCTGTCAATGTCGGTACTTTGGCCAAACGGTGAACTTTGGTTGAATATTAAGTACGTCTTATTGCTGATTTTGATGAATTAAACGCAGATATTCAGTATAACAAAGTCCTACTAGTCATATATGCTGGCTGCTGTTAGTGCTCTCCAAGTTTTGTACCCTAAGATGATGCATTTGACTTGCCTTTCGCATGGGTAACACCGACTAGCTAGTTTCCTATTGTTAACAGTTTGATTTCAAATTTGAATTATGTGTTTCTAAGGGTGTGGTCTTGTTGAAATATTCAAGAGCATTTAAAACATTTTTAATATTTCAAGGCTCCGTCGAGAAGCAATAAATATCCACGGATTCTTCCAGGTGTATCGCTGCCGCCAAGACCATGTAAAACGCGTTGATGTATGTGGTTGAAGGCTGTTTTTTATTATTCTGATTATTTCAACGAGATTAAAATAGTGGATTCTATTAATAGCGATGATTCTCAATTTTTCAAGCCTTACAAGTGCTATGGTTATACTCGAAGGTCGTGGCATAGAAATAAATGACTCGATCCGCATTGTGGAAGAAAACTGAACTTCAATTTCTGCTTTAGAAAATAAAGCATATTTAGAAAAGTTTGATGCTATTCTAGGCAGAAACTACTACTATTTTGGAGAAAGGTTGTTGGCCACAGATTCGTACGTAAATAAACTTTTCCCAACGGAGCTGACTATTTTTTCATACTGGCCCATGTCGTCTGCAATGTTGAACGAAGTTTCTCTGCATATGTAAGCATATTAACAGAAAAACGAAAATCTTTGAAATTTGAAAATTTAAAATATCATCTCATTATTTACTGTAACAATAAAAACGTTCAAGGGGACGACTAAAATTAATAAAGGGAAACTTAATTTTTCAAATAAAATAAAAATAAAAAGAAGCCAAGATATTTTTTGTACTTTTTTTCATATCGGTTTTCATATCATAGGCTATCCAAATATACTTATATTCAAACTATTCTTATAAAAATGTCTTCTTGTATATTTACAATCAATTAATATTTCTCAGCCCGCCATGTATGCCAGATTATACAAACATATTAAATATGTATTTAGCTAGCAGGACTTACGACTGTATGATGAGATGCATTAATGATGCTTAGAATAAGTTTGTATTATCAATGGACCATTCTTTTAAAAGTTCTGTTGGTTTAACTCTTTTAAAAAATAAAGCCATCCCTCTTCCCAGACAGACATTCATATAAGTATAATGAGAAGGTATTCATGCGTAAGTTGAGTCTGTCAGGTACGTACGTAGGTGGACAAACGTTTAATGGAAAATGGATGCCAATGCTCGTAAGATTGTAGTTCGTATACCGGTGTTGAAATCTTGTCCAATTGGCCAAAGTATTTGTGCGTATAAATTAAATAAGGTGTCTTTTCAGGTTTTTGTCGAATATGGGGTCGATTGTTATACTTAGTACAATGTGCCTATAGCACGTAGCAGGCAGTTTTGTGAGCATTTATATTACTAATAATACCTTGGTAACTGGGTTTCTTAAAATAACAAAATTTTGATGTTATTTTGTACGCTCAAACTATGGTTATCGACTATTATTTTGTTTATAATTATATCGTTGTCATCAGCAACTGCAAACGACTAGTTTCGTAGTAATCATCTCTTCACTTGAGATGAAAGTGATATGCACTGACAAATTACTGATATCACTTTGTACTTCTTCTTTGCCTTAAATGCTTTCAAGAAATTTTTATAACAGATAAGATGCGATGTATTATTAAGTTTTGGTAACAATTGAAGTGTTGATTTAAAAATTCCGTTCTTTATGATTGGAATGCTAGGTTTCGCTAGTATTCACAAACGGAACGAAGGCTGTGTGTCGTGAGGAACTTTTACTTTAGTTAAGTTGGCGTTAGAACTTTGTTCATATATTTCTAGGATTAGTGCTCTGGTAATATTTGTTAAAGTATTTACATGTATTTGCAAAAATTTAGAACTAAGAATTTTTAACATTTTCTATTAATATATTATTTAAATTTAAAGTAGGACAGTTACAGTGTATCGTATTTTAAATAATCTTTATCTTTTTAATTTTAAAAGAATTAATTAACTATTAAGTAGCTTGGAGCAATTATAATTGAAGTGACAGAAAACTTCCTGATAAATAAAATTCAAATTTAATTAAATCTTATCAGAAACTGACCCCTTTTTTATTCTTCTGGCCCTATAGAGACTTCTCACTTTGCATATTTGGAATTAAATATATGGTAATTAACTACTTCTAATTGAATTCGCTTTTTAGGAATACAATATCTAAAGAAATTGCCCAAAATATCTTGTCGATAGATGAAGTGATTATACCAATTGTGTGCAGTAAATTCCAATGTTTCCTTCTTAATAAGGGGGCTTTACAACATAACATAAGACACTAGTTCAATCGTATAGAGTTTTTGTATATGCTGTGTTAATGATAATATTTTACTAATTTTTTTGACAATGGTGGATAGATACAAATACAGATTTGACGATCTTAAATAGAATCCAAGTGAAGCTTACATTAATAAAAAATCTAATTCAAAAAATTCTGCTCGATATGTCCAAAGCATGCATAGCAATTATTTTAATTTTCTTACATTAATCAAGGTGTAAAAGTTAAATGAAATGGGCAACAAAAGTGTCAATCATTACAAGTACCTCAATTTATTGAATTGTATTGTACATAGGGCACTACAAAAATTTTGCAGTCTGGCCACACTATCGTGAGTTTTCACGATCTGAAATTTCCATCGTGAAGTTTGGCATTCTTTAGCGTATTTGTACTTGGAACTTTTTGTCATATCGACGTTATTTGTTTACTTCTTGTTAATTTCATCTTGAGAAAAAAAAAATGGATTAAAATCGTGAACATTTTCGTGCATTGATTTTTTCGATTTTCGAAGTGGTTTAACATGCGGAAAGACTTTATTCGGCTTTTGGTGATGAAGACTACCTTATACACACATAAGACTACCATATACTGCCGGTTTATGGATTTCAATCGTGGACGCTCTACGCTGCAGTACGAATTTCGAGAAGGTCGAAAACAGCTGTTACGCCCGAAAACATCAATGCTGTTCGCAAATTCATAACAGAAGATCGGTATCTGGCATACCGTGAGATTGAGGCCCGTATAATTTGACAATCGCTCAAAAAAGGCTAGCGTAGATTGGAGCAAATAAATGATTAAAAAATACAATCGTGGTGCTTCAAAAGACGTATTTAAGATTGTAATTGGTGACAGTTCTTGGATCTATGTGTATGACCGAAAAGTAAACACCAATCGACCGTATGAGAGGATTACAGTCCAACGAAATTTGTTCGCGCACAAAGCACTTCGAAGCAAATGGTGAACTGTGTGCCACAAGTGGAACGTAAGATGGTCAATTCTGAGTGGTACACGACCATGTGTTTGCCAGAAATTTTTGGTGTAATAAGGAAAACAAACGGTCGATGTCGGATCATTCGTCATCATGACAATACGAGTTCTTACACTGCGGCTCAAACAACTGAGTATTTTAAGCCACAAATTGTTGAATTGATGGGTAATCCGGCTTACAGCGATTTAGTAACGTGGTCAAAGATTTTCGACACCCGAAGAAGCGGTTGATGCATTCAAAAAGCATGTTTTGGAGTTACCTCAATCGGAGTGGAAAAAGTGCTTCGAAAATTGGTTTAAGCCTATGCAAAAGTGTATTGATCATCATGGAGAATACTTTTACAAACAATAAATCTATTTTTGAAACTAAACAATTCGTATTTACTTCCCATCGCAAAGCTTTTGTAGCGCTCTACGTACCACACAAATTTTTGATTGAAAATAATATACCATATATATTGTATTTCTAAATAGTATATTTTTATAAATACCTAGATACTTTATATTTCTCATGGTCATCATTAAAACATACCTGGAATGAAAAAAAGTAATTATATCAGAATAGATTATAAAAGATTGTTATAAAAAAAGATTTAAATTTTTATTGTTTCAATTTGCATTTATTTTATTTTAATGTTAAAAGTTTCAAATTTTTCCCAATGTCAAATAGTGAGACTGATTTTCAAAATAAAAATTTTCTTGCGTTTAACTTTAAACAGGATATGTAATTATTAAATAAATAAGAGTAAGGAACAGTTATCGTATATAAACATTTCAATGTCTGGTAGGACCGTAACACATCAAAGAAATGGAACTGCTTCTGAAAAAAGGATTGTGGCATGGATAAATCGAATGTTGTAGAGTGTTTGTTTGGCATGAAATGATTCAAAATCTAAGGGGACTTAGACAGCACACACTACTATGTTCGGTGATAAAATCTACACTATTTCTTGCAGCTCCGATGTAGGCAGCGGCACTTGCAAGCAAGTTTTACTTACGCGCAATAAAGTGAGCTCTCAGGGCTGTTAACCTGAGAATCTGCAGAGCGTTTCTGACAGTTGGAAACTCTGGTTGCAAAGGATATATATTTCGCTCAAGCAACTTCCCAGAGGGCAAGAAGTAGAGAGATTAGGAAGTGGTACCTAAACATATGGCAACACAGATGGAGCAGTACGGAGCCACGGAGGATCCACGAGCGCATACCGAATATTGCAGATTGACTTTAGCCATGACCATAGATGCTACTGACAGGAATTGTCAAGATTTGTGCAAACTGTGGATCTATACTTTGGTCTCTGCCTAGATATCGTGGATGATCCGGAATACCTTGTTCTTGATAATCGAGGTTTATTGCATTAATTAATCTTTTGAGGTAATCTGCCTTTCTTTGCTAAAAATTTTCTATTCGTATTGTATTATGCATACCTCTAAACTATCAGGATTATAATAATAATCTCACACACATCACAAATATTATTAAAGAGAAATCACGGTTAAAAAAGGCATAAAATCAATTATTTATCATCCCGAGAAACAGAACCCTTTGATTGAGGTTCTATTCTATGTATGTATAGGTATAATATATTATTTTATTAACAGCATTCATATGTTTGCTAATCATCGTTGTGACACACACACACACACACACACATGTGTATCTATGGTAAATATATTTAATTCTTTTGCATAGAACTTTAAAATCATCTTCCTTCATCCCTTTCCATCCGCAATCATCACATTTTTTTTCAGAAATGCACACTTTATTTTTGTCCTCATGCACATGGTTGCATTTTAACTCTTAAATGCACAAATTACGACAGGATAAGGACGACGTGTTTGGCACGTTTTGTAACATCGTGTGAGTGCAGCCTTTTTACATTCTTTCGTAATTTGCTCTTCTCTGTATGTATGTATATTCGTGTGTGTGTCTGTGCTTAGTGTATGCACATATGTATTAAGTATGTGTGTGATGTCGAAGTACGTGAGTGTGTGCTTTTAACGCCCATTACCATTTTGTAGGCGTACTTTCTTTTTTCGTTCATTTGCCAGTCAAGTTTTACTCGTTTTTATAACAATACTCACGATGCGAGCTGGTTTCATCACACCCCTTAGTAGCACGGTCCATCAACCATTCAGTCCCTCACTCAATGACTCACCCACTCAGTCACCCAATCCGTTTAAATATTTACTGCCTTCTTTAAGTTGCCTTTTAATTGCGGTTTTTGCTCGCATACAAGTTTAGTAAAGTGGAGCAGTGTGGAGTCGAGTGGTGGGGAATGAGTCAATGGGGAGGAAGGCAGAAGAAATGGCATACAACATGAAATCTTTCTGTACACATCTCATCTATAAGCATATCAATGTTTTAAAGCACAATCACAATAGAAAAAGCATTTGTTGAAACTGTTAGGGAATCCATTTCTCATATGCAAATCAGATTTGGTACAAAGTTTATATTGTTTCTACCAAATCTATTTTGAGATTTTGTGAAGAAAATTTCATAAAACACACTGTCTGACAGATTTCCAAGTAATAGTCTAACAACCTTTAGTTATGGAATTAAGGAGATGAAATTTCATATTAAGTTGTATTGAACCTCTTCGATATGCAGTTTATTTATTTAAGTTGTGATAATCACCGGATAAAGATCACGATAGTTTTCAATTCAAATCGTTTTTGTGAGCATTGAAAAAATACTTTTTATTTTCATTTTTAGATATAACAAATTACCTGAACTCAATTCGAATTATCTTAGACATCAGAAGAAGAACACAAATAACTGCTGTTCAATGTTTTATTTGTGCCTCACGCATGTTACTGCCACAGCCGCAGCCGCTGCCACTGACACTGAGTAAGTAAGCAAAGAGTTTCATTATTGATTTTCAAGATGTCGCCATCGATATCACCATCACTATCACCAACACCGTCACCATCACCATCACCGACAATGACGATGACTTTAATGAACCTTGTTGGCTTTTTTTACTACTAAGTATGTTGAAGTTAGTTGAGGGTCTTGCAATGACTAAACTTATGCAATAGTATATGTTTTAGTAGGTGTAGAATGGAACAAATGATGCCTGGTTTAAGGATAATAAAACTTAAAGTCTGTTAATGTAACTTAAGTTTGGTTTTGCCTTTTGAAGACTTTACATGTGAGACACACTTCGTTGGGTACAATGACACAGACAGTGAAAACACTATTGTACATAAACTTAAATTCAGAGACATACAGATGCATATATGTATATGTACATATGATATACTCTTACATTAATAAGTCTTCAGTGTTTAATCTTTTGTGGCAGAAATGTAGTAGTAGTGAGTGGTGTTAGTTAGTAAAGGCAACAAACCAACCCAACCGAACAGAACAGAACCAAACCAAACTAAACTGAGCTGAACTGAATTGAAGAACTAAACTAGTTCGAAGGGCGCTCATGCTGGGTTTGTTGGCGTTGCTTTAGCGTTGATTTTGGATTGGGTCTAGAGTCGGATAGTGGGGTTAGTGGGGTTGAACTGGATTGGGTTGGGGTGTGTTTGTCACCACACATGACTATTAACAACAGTTTGGTTAAATGACACTGCAATAAAGAATGAAAACATTAAAAGATATGGCAACACTCGGAAAGCAATGGCCTGACTTTGTCTGACTTGAGTTGGCTTGGTATGGTATGATAGTATGCCGATGACTCTCTCTGGCACCGACTTACTAGCTCAGTGGGTCAGTAGTTATTGAGGGGAAAACTACAATAGTATATGAACCAAAGCGCACATTAAAAGCAGAATACCAGCAACGAAGAAGGAGGAAGGAGGAGGAGGTAACAAACAAACGACGTCACAAACATACGAGCGAATGAGTGTAAATGAATGAGTTTAATACTACTGATGAGGATGGTGATGGGGTTGAGGGAGTAAATGGTGATAGGGCTTGTGGTCTTAAGTATGAGAACGTGGACGTGGACGAGCACTTTCGACACGAACAATGTCTTCTACGCAGATTTATTATGTGGCAATAAATAAATTACTTGACCAAAGGAAAGGCAACAGCAACAGCACAAAGGATAATGTGGCATAAAATGATGGCGCTGGCGTTGATGGCAACGGTCAAAGCGGAAGAGTGCCGTAGTCACGCAGCCAAACAACCTTTCAGACAGTGATAGGGTGGAAAGGACGGAAGAATGAAAGGAAGGATGAATGGATGCATGAATGGAAGGAAGGATAACAAGCAACGAAGCAAGGATAAAAGCGGTATGCGTCTTTGGTCAGTATAAAGCCAAGTCCAACCAACCGAACCAAATGAAATCAAGTCAAGCGAAGCTCATTTTAACGCTGAAATATATTTCTTTACTTGTTATTTATTTTTATTATTTTATTTTGCTTATATGAGTGCCTCTTTTTATATCTCCTGGGTAGCAAAGGGTTAAGCACATATGTGTTGTATGCATTTGTTATTAAAAAATGTAAAAGCTTAAAGTCTTTATTTGCTCTCATTCATATCCTCAAACTTCCTCCTGCCATGAGACCCAAAAAATCACAACTCGCTTCGTTATTCTTATTTTCCTTGCCTTTATATCGTTAACATTTCCATTTTTGCTTTTTATCTTCCCTTGGTTTTTCGGTTTTTCCATTCTTCCATTTTTCCATTTTTCCATTTTTTTTTGTTGACCATGAAACCTAATTGCCACCATAATTCATAAACAGATTTTCCAACGCTCAATGCACAGCAGCATATGCTTTTGAAACCCCAGAAGAAAATTTGCCCCCCAAAGATTTTTTTTTAAAATTGCGAATCGTGCAAAAAAGGGAATCAAAAGAGAAACACGAAAGTATTTTTCATGCTTAATTAACGCTAATAATTTGTTTAATCCAAAAATTTCAATGGATGTTTTCAAAATTTTACGACTCACTAAGGCACAAAATGAGCGAGAGGGTGCCTGTGTTTTCAGTTGGTTGATGGGGTAATCATGGACACTGAGTTAAGGTTTCAATGGTTAATTATCAATCAAGGGATTTCATCCAAACAACATAAATATTAAAATTGATTCAAGGGTATTCGCTCATGGAATAGCATATTGAACAAAAAAAAAAAATATACAATATATTGTAACCTAAATAAAGTTATAACACACTAAGTCTTAATTAACAATTTTACCAATTACAAAAAAAAGGAAGTGAGAATATTTCAATAATTTTATTGACCTCTGTTACAGTTGGAGTATCAACACAGTTTGAGTGGCACTTTTATTGTACTTTTATTCTTTATAAGTTTGTCATTTTATTTGGGTTTGTATGGGAGGTACCCCCTCTAGTGACCCGATTCGGCTGATTCCGACAAATGTGCAGAGTATAGTAAAAAGTTGGTAAAAAACCAATGTGCAAAATTTCAGCTCTCTAGCTCAAAAACTGAGGGACCTCTTTTCGACCAGACGGACATTCTGACAGACAGAAATGGCTAAATCAACTTGTCTCTTCGAGCTGATCACAAATATATATACTTCATGTGGTCTGCGATGTCTCCTTCTGTGTGCTACAAACTTCATCACATACATATAATACTATTCACTACCGTGTTCTCTATGGCCATGACAGTGTGACTATGCTAGAAAATATTTATTGAAAATATTTATGAAGTTGGCTTATAATCTAAAATAAAAAGCTCACAATGGTGTGGAGCACTAGCAACAATGGCTATCGGCTACGGCGGTGCTATGAAAATTGTTACAATGTGGTGTAATATATAAACTTATTACAGAAAAGTGATTAGGTAATATTAATAATAATAAGATAATAGTAAAAATATGCAAGTATTAGTATAATATAAAGTAAGTAAGAAGTCAGGTAAGTGAATCTAAAGATCAGGTGTAAATAGTGAACAATTGTATTTCAACTTGTAAAAATTGGTATAATTTGTTTTTTTTTTTAAATAAGAAATTATTAGTTTAATGTTGCTGAGGGAAGGGTTACTGACTAGGGTAATAGGATTAGAAGAGCCAAAGATTTGTCGTCTATACGCGTCAAATTTATGGCACTTTTTGAGGATGTGGTTTATTGTGAGCGGGGGATTATTGTTGCAGGACTGGCATATTGAGGAAATTGTTCTGTCAAATATATGACTGCATGTTAATTTGCTTTGGCCAAGCCTGAGTCGGGTGAATTTTATCATGTCCTGACGAGATAAGCCCATACTGGTATAATCTGTTGCATAATTGTGCAACGTTACCTTGTCTACGTTGCATATTCAAAAATTGGTTTAACCAAAGAGGTAAATAATAATTTAGTAGTGTAAGGATCACTAAACTCTTTTGACCAACGTTTAATATATCCAAGAACGCCTCTAGCTTTACTAATGATAGAAAAGATATGCATGCCGAAATGCAGCTTAGGATCCATCAAAACCCCCAGACACGTTCCAGAGTGTGACCATTAATTAGGTAATTGTATACAATTTAATTATTATGGTAAAAGGAAATAGTTTTACATTTGTCACAGTTTAGCGTGAGGTGGTTCATGGTGCACCACAGTGATAAGGAATCAAGATGAAGAAACATTTTTTGGATGGGAGATACAATAGATAAACATAAATTTACATCAAGACTCTAGAATGTTTTATCGCAGATGGCAAATCATTTATAAAAATATTGAATAATAACGGACCAAGGTGGCTACCCTGCGGGACACCAGAAGTTGCACGAATAGTCTTAAATATAGCTGCTTTAAAGATAAATCTTTGGGTTCTTGAAGTTAGATAGGACGTAACTTCTTCAACCAGTTGTGAATGTTATGCAGTCCAAAAGCGACCTTATACAATGCAGAGGTCACATACTTAAAATATCGAATTTAATTGAAACGCACAGAGCAGCACCTGAAATTATATTCAATGAAATTTTTAAAGACCACATAAAGGTTTCGTCGATGTTTGTGAGCTCAGACTTGCAGAAAAGCAACAAACGGGAAAGGAATACTTCTGGCGAGCAATTTTTCTGCATTATCTAGACTCGCTGACATCTGCACTCCAGCAAAGATTTTCACAGGAAAATAATTCAGTATGTTATTTAACTGCTTTACATCCAGCACATGTCCAAAACCTTGGCTTAAAAGACTTCAACCCACAAATTTGTAATGCAATTACTTTGTATGAACTTGGAGATATCGAAAATGAGCTAGACATTTGGTATAAAGAGTCGACTGACAAAGAGCTAGCAGATTCAATTTCTGCTTACGAAAATGCAGATTTTTATCCAAAAATTAAAAAAGCAACTGGCATTTTGCTGGCGCTACCGTGCATTACGGCATCGCTAGGAAGATTCTTCAGTACCATAAGAAGAGTAAAAACATAGCTTAGGACTACGATGAGCGAATATTGCCTAAGTGTAGCATTAATACCTCTATTTTTTTTTTGTGAAAAATTTAAAAAAAACACACCTAGAATGGTTTTGCAACTTTTCATTAAAACTTAAATCTAGTGATGTCTAATATTATCATTGGTATGTGAATAAGTAGAGTATCTACATCCTACATTGACCTATGAAATATAAAAGTTAAAAAAGTTAAAATAGGCATCTGTATACGCCCTTGATTATATTTATTGTAATATGTAATAAGCATTTTATCGATAGGATTTTATGAAGTGGAATTTTTTTAAATTTTCATTCATATGCTTTGTTTAAGGCTTTATATCATACACAGAGTTCGCAAATAACAGTCAACACATATTTTCAATGCAGTCTGCTCGCTGAAAAAACAGAAATAAATACAACCGATTGGGTTTTCTCTGCGCCGAACACTTATGTTGCTTTGCTTATGTACTCTTTCTTAAGATTGCAGTTGAGGGAAAAAAATGTCTGTCAATAACAATTCCAAAAGACCAATTCGGCCAATCTCTCAACAAGAAGTGTTTCTGAGAGGCCAGAACGAAATAAGTGGATTCATACAAGACATAAAATATCTATGTACTACTCTACTTATGGTGCAATACTACTATTGTTGTATATAATATGTTGAATTCAAATAAAACCAATTATTCGAGGGGAATGGAAGTGTGTGTGTGTGTGTGTGATTTCTTTATTGTTTTAAAATTTCCTTAAATTTGTATTTTTACGATTAGTAATTTTGACATTGCACAGAACAATTTATAAGGATTCAAACAAAGAAACGACAACATATTAAATTATTTTTTGTTTTATGTTCCTTTCTTCACTTCTTTTGTTTTTGCGTCAGACGGTTGGCTAAATGGCGTATAACTGTGTCCATGCACGGGCCAGCGCATCATGGGCCTGCCTTTCGTATAAATACTTATTAGCGATTTCCGCTTGCATTGGATCAAACGGATTGGGATCTGTTAACATCGACAGTATAGAAAGAAGTATTTTCGAAACAGAAAGAGCCGGCGACCATTGGGTACCCAAAACGTCCAGACATATTAACCCTTCTCGGCCAATATTACAATGGTAAATCTTTGTTACGAATCGCACCGTTGGTGGATTGAAGGGATATGTGCCGATAAAATTCAAACTCAGTTTAAATTTGCCATTTTCATATGGCGAATTTGTTGGTCCAGTTAATGTAGCTTCCCACTCGTAAATATTGTCCTTGACGAGTCGAGCGGTACAAAGTTCTGGAGGATCGTCTGTCATCTCCATCAATTCTTTTGTTAAACGTCTTAGGCCTAACGATCGGAAATCGTTTGAACGTGTGGTCGGTGGTTCTTCCGTTTGTAGCGCTGGTAATACTCTGCGCTGTGGTGCCCGCTCGATGTTTCCCTGTACTTCATCCACTCTTTGGGTTGCCACATTCATTGCTGCTAACATGCGAGTTCTAGATCTGGTAACTCGTCCCATGCTCACACCTAATGTGTCAGATGTGCCAGCCGCTGCCTGAGACTCACGTCTGCCACGTGATCGATTTCTATGCGCCGGCATTCTTCTATCGTTTAAAATCTTAAACTTATGTACACCTACTCTTGACAACGCTAATCCAATTTAATTTAACAGTGCAGCTTGTTTCTTTTTAATTGTGCGTAAAAAAAGTATTATTTCTTTCTCTATTACAATATGTGATTGACGGAAAAAAATATTTTAGGATTTGTATGTTTCATACGCAGGTTACTTTGATCTATATTTAAATTGAAATTTGTTTTGTGACAGGTGACATCAAGTTTTAAAAGAAAAATAATATAGTTTTATTAATTGGGGTCACCTATGAGGAAGACCGGTGTTGTTCCGCCGGCTGTTCCTGCTGTGAACCCAGTTGAGACCTGTTCGTTGGTTGTCAATAGTAAGACTTCTGGCAAATCTTACAAGGACGTAGTTAATTAGGTGGTGAGCGGTCGTTCGCACTCCGTCGTTAGCGGAGTTGACCAAGATGACGGCCAACACTAAGTTCAATGGGGTTGGGTTGGAAGTGAGTGGGAATGAGAAGATAGGTCCTAGGCTGGTAATTCAGGGGTACACCCACAGATTGCTCATGATGAGTTTATTAGGGAGCTGTTTGAAATGAACCTGAATAATAGGATGAGAGAGGTGGAGTTTATGAAGGGTGTACACCTGTGTGGTAAATCTTGGGCGGCGACCGCTGATGTATCGATGAATGTGGTTCTGAAGGATCTGCTGTTGCTATGCAGACCCTTCTATAATTGGGTTCCGTAGATACGAGCTAGTCTTGGGTTGCTTCCGTTGCTTATGTTTCGAACATAAATTAGCGGAATGCAAGGCTATGGATGAAGTCTGTCGCCGTTGTGGACAGGTCATCGGGTGGCACACTGTGCAAATGAGCTGAGTTGTCGCAACTGTGCATTTAAGAGGCTTTTGATGATGTCACTGGCATGCCCGGTGTTCAGTGCCATTGTTGCCAGGGCGAAGGCGAGACACTAAGATGATTAGGGTGTTTCCTGATTGCAGTGCAAATTCTGCTGTGGTGGTAAATGATGTTAATATCTAATGCACATAGGTGAATTCGATTTACTATGGTGTTGGTATGAGAGTAAGTGGTATTGTAAGTTTAGGGAAGACCGTACATCTCGTACATGGATGAGGTGCTGCTACTGGTGAGTAGCGACCTTATCATCCTTGGTATTGACGGGAATGCATCGTCCCCATTGTGGTTCAGTAAAATATCTGGACAAGCGTCTGTGTATTTGAACCAACAGCTGGTGGTCATGCTTCTAGGATATGTAGAGGTACCTTCATAGAGGTGGGCAGACAAGTGTTTGTGCTTTCGTGTCGAAGACAGTCAGTTGACAGCATGGGGAGATTGTATGAATGCTTTGTTGTTTGCATTTTTCCCTCCAGGCTGGTGAGTTGGAGGTGGCATTCTAGATGTTAATGTCGAACAAGTCACCTGGTTTGGATGTAATGACTAGAGAGATGTGTGAAAGCATCTTGCAGGCCACTCCACACCCTCCTTCCCGCACCCACCATTTTTTTTATCACTATTTGTGTAGTTTCGTTGGAACAATATCCAAACAATAAGTACAAATTTTAAGATCAATCAAGTCGCCTTTGTCCAATATATTAGATATAAAGTATATATATTCTTGAACAGCTCGATGAGACAAGATACTTGATAATTGAACATAATTGTTCACAGATGGAACATAAAACGAAAATATTACATCCTTTCCTTGTATTCTCCAAGAAGATGCAATAGTAGTTGCTGGATGACTCCCGGCATATTGCCAGCCACAAAGGAATTGTTAGAAACCATCATACCTTCGAATGAGAAGAATATGCACCAAACAACTACCATCATTGTGAAATTACGCATATTTGAGTTTTTGACGTTTTATTAACACCCTACAATGTTTTCAATCCACACATTATAAAACCCTGCTGCCTTGATTGTTGCTCCGAAAAGTATTTTCTATCTTTACTAGTCTTTGAATTGGTAACAGCGTCATAATTTCTTCAAGTCAGTGGCCTAGTAGTTAATGCTCTAGTGTTAATAGTATTAAATTAATTCATGTTGCCTCAAATCGGCATTTCAAGCAGATGCCTTTTTACAATTGGATGTGATTCAAAGAATATACCCATCACATTCCTGTGAAAGTATATAAGTATGTAGATAATTGTTCCAAATGAAAAATTTGTTTTTTTTTTTGCTGTGACAAACTTTTATTACAATTTTACAATAAACTTCAATAAGAACAAGATGATGATGACTCTTCCGACCTTAAACAAATATGCTCCAACTTACATTTACCAAAAATAAACATGCAATAATACAAATGCCATTTCACATCTGTAGAAAAACTAAATAAATTTTAATTAATTGGTGGTACAGATACTAGATCAGTACTACTGTACTTACCGTCAAATAGAAAATGCGATCCGTAACAATATTAAATTTTTGACATCCGAAAATACCGTGCGTCAGCGCAGGGTTAGTGTATTATGTCTGCATTGAAGAAGTTAGTGTTTAGATTAGCAGCCCAACTGTTGGGATGACAAAGAACCATTTTCAAAAACTCTACAATTTCAGTATGCCGCATTAAGTACTTACCAAAAAAACAGAAAAAATATACAAGTTGCAGTTCATTGACTGTGACATTCATTCCAATTTGTTGTCGTTTATACACTTAAATTTTTTTTTACACAGAGTTTTTTTTTAACTTGAATTTATTTTGAATTGATAGTTCAGCTTTCCCGTCTGGGAAGCAACTGATTTCGTTGTAGAATGGAATTTGTATTATACTGAAAATTGTATGAATTTGATTAGAGTAGGCCATATTTTTTGAAAAAAATCCTTAAGTACAATGGGATGAAAACGGTTTCATGAGAAAACAATAGTAGTTCGTTAAAATGATATTAAAACATTTGTTTTTGCTCCATTGTGTCATGTCTAGAAATATGATTCATAGAAGGAAGCTTGGACTTAGCCAAACCTCATGGGTTCGAATGTTTTGCTTATAACTTTTTGATATAATTTATTGATGGATTAAAACAAATAAGAGAATGAGACTGCTAGAGCAGTGCTGGATTTTTAAAAAGATCCATTGCAATTGAAATCGATCCAACTATTTTTAAGGCTATGCGAAGCGCTACCAAAATATGCGTTAGTGAATGCCAAACAAAACCAGAAGAAGGCTATCATTGGTTTAGCCTTCTAGGAGAAAAATAGTCTCAAAATTTTGTACACTTGAATTTTATATATAAAGACAATAATATGATTTCCTTAGTGAACGAGAAATACTTTCATTGAAATGTATATTTTTTTATTTAATTTAAAAAATTAAATAAATATATTTTATTTTATTGAGACAAAATACACTATGAACCATGCTTGATTTTTATACATTAATCATTTGATGATTATGATGAATACAACAATGAATTCTCCATGGTCATGTTAGTGTGTCTATGCCAGAAAGTGTATTTCGTATACTTTCTTACACTGAATAAACAATTTGCTGATTATAAACAACGCAAAAAAAATTATTATTATTGCTTTCAATCAGCAAAAAGGACATATATTTCTCTATTAAATTTTTTTTTTTTTTTTTGTTACATACTTATAATAGAGTCTATCTTCCTATCTATCTATCACTCGATCTATCTTTATATATATATAAAAATGCAGGACATTTCATTTTTGTGGCTAATGTTTGAGAAAACGCATAAATATTTTTTCTTACTTTAAATTGCATTTGGTAGAAGGAATTGAGAGGAACGCCTTTTTTTTTGTGTGATGCGTGGGTGTCATGTGTGAGTATGTTTCTTTGATTAAAATGTCAACTTCAGTATTGACTGTGATGCTTCTCCAACTGTAAACTCTCAGTTTTTGATTCTGCTTCGACCACGACTGTTACATTTTAAGAAGCATAAGTTTAAACGTCAGCAATAGCAGTTAAAACTATTAGAATATTTTTTTAACGCTAGTTATGCTACAAAAGTGTAGTCAATTAGGATCTTAGACTCAATTTGCCAGTTACTGCTACTGTTAAGTAAATAATGTTTACTATTTCTAAAAGTCTTTATGACAGTATCGCCACCACTATTTTCTACTTTCTAGAGCTTGTGTTTATTTGATCAAAAGGTTGCAGAGTTAAACCAGTGATGCCAGGTTTTGTAGTGACAGTTAAAAAAATTATGACAAGTCAAAAAACTAAATTATTAATTTAAATTATTGAATATTCGAATGACTTTTAACAGATTATGAACATGGTTAATGTTTATGGTTACAATCAATGCTTCCATCCATGTAATTCATTGCTTTTCCTTGCCAAATCCATCCTACTCTTATATGCTTATATTGCGATCAACAAAGATCCATTTGCAACTTAGTCAGTAACCTACACACATATCCATATATGTTGAGTTAGCATTCGTTTAGGTTTGTTTCATTTTAGGAATGATGACATTGTAATTACTCCATAGATGGTTAATCTTTTCTTGCCAATTGCAGGGGACAGGTATTTAAACGTCCATGCCTGTATCTGTATATCTTTTTCTCTGACGGTACCTGTAGCCATTGAAGTATCCAATAAGCATACGACGAAGATACCCTGTTTGCGTTTAGGAAATATAGTTCTGCTTCTTGGCCCCTAATATGATTGCAGTATCTTTTAAGTTCTTTTATTACAATTTTCTCATGGTTCCCATTAAGTGTGTTTCAGTAACCCACAAAGAGGTTCTGGACCCATGTGGAATTGTTCAGCCTTATATTAGGCTAGACAGTCAGGTCTTTTATTAATTTTTTTTTATTCATCGAATTAAACATGCATTTTTCTACTATTAGGAAAGCAATGCTAAAGTTTCTTAACTTTGCGAATGCCCCGGTTGCCTTTTTATACTCTTCACGGGAGTGAATAGTATTATAAGTTTGTCATGAAGTTTGTAACACACAGAAGAAGACATCGCAGACCACATAAAGTATATATATTTGTGATCAGCTCGAGTTAGCCATGTCCGTCTGTCCGTCTGTTCGCAAAAGTAGTCCCACTGTTTTTGAGCTAGAGAGCTGAAATTTAGTATATGGGTTTTTTTTTTACCAAACGTGTATATCATGTATATTTCATGACCATAGGATTACCAGGAGGGGTACCTCTCATACAAACTCACCTTAATGATAATCTTATTAAGAGTATAAGTACAATAAGCCAGCTGGCTAACAGACGGTGGAAAGATCTTGAATCTTGCAGAGCGGCACGTGCTACCTGGCCCTATTACAACGAAAATAGGTCTTTTAGACTCATCAACAGAAGACGCTCGGATACCGCAAGGCTCACAGCGGTTTTTACCGGTCACTGGTGTGTAGGTATGCACGCGGAGAGACTGGGTATTCCGTTTAGAAGCCATTGTAGGAGCTGCGGAAACGAAGAGGAAGAGGAGTCACTCACCCACTTTCTATGTCAATGCCCAGCCCTGGCAAAGACTAGAAATAAGTTTCTGGGCAAATATTTCATAGACAATCTCTCGGACTGTTCAGCCACATGTCCGGGTGATTTACTCAAATACCTAAATTCGACAGGTTGGATTTAGTAATACTGATTGCGTTCGGCGAGGAAGTGGTATCAAAACGGCACTCTAGTGCTAATTGTGGCTTGTAGTGGTTTATGCGAGCCAGCCACGGAAACCAACCAACCAACCATAAGTACAATAAAAATACAATGCAACTCAAAACTCAAACTGTGTTCTTTGTTGATACTCAAACTGTAACAGGGAGAATATAGTGATGCTAAGAAGGTTGGATGCAACCCGGAAGGGCGTGAAGAGTATTACATCTTTCACAGTTAATAGCCTTCTTTCTGGTTTTGTTTGGCATTCACTAACGCATATTTTGGTAGCGCTTCGCATAGCTTTAAAAATAGTTGGATCGATTTCAATTGCAATGGATCTTTTTAAAAATCCAGCACTGCTCTAGCAGTCTCATTCTCTTATTTGTTTTAATCCATCAATAAATTATATCAAAAAGTTATAAGCAAAACATTCGAACCCATGAGGTTTGGCTAAGTCCAAGCTTCCTTCTATGAATCATATTTCTAGACATGACACAATGGAGCAAAAACAAATGTTTTAATATCATTTTAACGAACTACTATTGTTTTCTCATGAAACCGTTTTCATCCCATTGTACTTAAGGATTTTTTTCAAAAAATATGGCCTACTCTAATCAAATTCATACAATTTTCAGTATAATACAAATTCCATTCTATAACGAAATCAGTTGCTTCCCAGACGGGAAAGCTGAACTATAAAAAAAAAAAATAAATCAAGTTAAAAAAAAACTCTGTGTAAAAAAAAATTTAAGTGTATAAACGACAACAAATTGGAATGAATGTCAGTGTCAATGAACTGCAACTTGTATATTTTTTCTGTTTTTTTGGTAAGTACTTAATGCGGCATACTGAAATTGTAGAGTTTTTGAAAATGGTTCTTTGTCATCCCTACAGTTGGGCTGCTAATCTAAATACTAACTTCTTCAATGCAGACTTAATACACTTACCCTGCGCTGACGCACGGTATTTTCGGATGTCAAAAATGTAATATTGTTATGGATCACATTTTCTGGTTGACGGTAAGTACAGTAGTACTGATCTAGTATGTGTACCACGAATTAATTGAAATTTATTTAGTTTTTCTACAGATGTGAAATGGCATTTATATTATTGCATGTTTATTTTTGGTAAATGTAAGTTGGAGCATATTTGTTTAAGGTCGGAAGAGTCATCATCATCTTGTTCTTATAAAGTTTATTGTAAAATTGTAATAAAAGTTTGTCACAGCAAAAAAAAAACAAATTTTTCATTTGGAACAATTATCTACATACTTATATACTTTCACAGGAATGTGATGGGTATATTCTTTGAATCACATCCAATTGTAAAAAGGCATCTGCTTGAAATGCCGATTTGAGGCAGAATCAGTTTTATATTTTTATTATTTTAAATAATTTTAATACAACATGAAATAATTTAATACTATTAACACTAGAGCATTAACTACTAGGCCACTGACTTGAAGAAATTATGGCGCTGTGACCAATTCAAAGACTAGTTAAGATAGAAAATAGTTTTTGGAGCAACAGTCAAGGCAGCAGGGTTTTATAAAGTGTGGATTGAAAACATTGTAGGGTGTTAATAAAACGTCGAAAACTCAAATATGCGTAATTTCACAATGATGGTAGTTGTTTGGTGCATATTCTTCTCATTCGAAGGTATGATGGTTTCTAACAATTCCTTTGTGGCTGGCAATATGCCGGGAGTCATCCAGCAACTACTATTGCATCTTCTTGGAGAATACAAGGAAAGGATGTAATATTTTCGTTTTATGTTCCATCTGTGAACAATTATGTTCAATTATCAAGTATCTTGTCTCAACGAGCTGTTCAAGAATATATATACTTTATATCTTATATATTGGACAAAGGCGACTTGATTGATCTTAAAATTTGTCTCTTATTATTTGGATATTGTTCCAACGAAACTACACAAATAGTGATAAAAAAAATGGTGGGTGCGGGAAGGAGGGTGTGGAGTGGCCTGCAAGATGCTTTCACACATCTCTCTAGTCATTACATCCAAACCAGGTGACTTCTTCGACTTTAACATCTAGAATGCCACTTCCAACTCACAAGCCTGGAGGTCCAACCCCCAAGCATTCGCACTGGCAACAATGGCACTGAACACCGGGCATGCCAGTGACATCATCAAAAGCCCCTTAAATGCACAGTTGCGACAACTCAGCTCATTTGCACACTGTGCCACCCGATGACCTGTCTGTCCATAACGGCGACAGACTTCATCCATAGCCTTGCATTCCGCTACTTAATGTTCGAAACATAAGCAACGGAAGCAACCCAGGACTAGCTCGTATCTACGGACCCCTAATTATAGAAGGGTCTGCATAGCAACAGCAGATCCTTTCAGAACCACATTCATCGATACATCAGGGGTCGCCGCCCAAGATTTACCACACAGATGAACACCCTTCATAAACTCCGCCTCTCTCATCCTATTATTCAGGTTCATTTCAAACAGCTCCCTCATAAACTCATCATGAGCAATCTGAGGGTGTACCCCTGAATTACCAGCCTAGGACCTATCTTCTCATTCACACTCACTTCCAACGCAACCTCACCGAACTTAGTGTTGGCCGTCATCTTGGACAACTCCGCTAACGACGATGTGCGAACGACCGCTCCACCATCGCATAGCAGGTTCACCTCATGGTCGCCAACCTCCAATGTTGGTACGACCTCCTTCACCACCTACTTAAACACGTCCTTGTAAGATTTGCCAGAAGTCTTACTTTTGACAACCAAGGACCACGTCTCAACTGGATTCACAGCAGGGACAGCTGGCGGAACATTGGTGAACCACACTGGACTTGCGAGCGACTTCTGAACATCACTTTAGGCGCTCATTCTCCACAATCTAGCAATTGCCCGTTCTGGGTCATGTTCGACACGATAGTGCGGACCACTCATTAATTAAATTAATTTCTATATTTTTCTTTTAAAACTTGAAGTCACTTGTCACAAACAAATTTCAATTCAAATATAGATCAAAGTAACCTGCGTATGAAACATACAATTCCTGAAATATTTTTTTCCGTCAATCACATATTGTAAAAGTGAAAAAAATAATACTGTTATAACGCACAATTAAAAAGAATCAAGCTGCACTGTTAAATTTAATTGGATTAGAGTTGTTAAGAGTTGGTGTACGTAAGTTTAAGATTTCAAACGATAGGAGAATGCCGGCGCATAGATCACGTGGCAGACGTGAGTCTCAGGCAGCGGCTGGCATATCTGACACATTAGGTGTGATCAGGGGACGAGTTTCAAGATCTAGAACTCGCATAATGAATGTGTCAACCCAAAGAGTGGATGAAATACGGGGAAACATCGAGCGGGCACCACAGCGCAGAGTATTACCAGCGCTACAAACGGAAGAACCACCGACCACACGTTCAAACGATTTCCGATCGTTAGGCCTAAGACGTTTAACAAAAGAATTGATGGAGATGACAGACGATCCTCCAGAACTTTGTACCGCTCGACTCGTCAAGGACAATATTTACGAGTGGGAAGCTACAATAACTGGGCCATCAAATTCGCCCTATGAAAATGGCAAATTTAAACTGAGTTTGAATTTTATCGGCACATATCCCTTCAATCCACCAACGGTGCGATTCGTAACAAAGATTTACCATTGTAATATTGGCCGAGAAGGGTTAATATGTCTGGACGTTTTGGGTACCCAATGGTCGCCGGCTCTTTCTGTTTCGAAAATACTTCTTTCTATACTGTCGATGTTAACAGATCCCAATCCGTTTGATCCAATGCAAGCGGAAATCGCTCATAAGTATTTATACGAAAGGCAGGCCCATGATGCGCTGGCCCGTGCATGGACACAGAAATACGCCATTTAGCCAACCGTTTGACGCAAAAACAAAAGAAGTGAAGAAAGGAACATGAAACAAAAAATAATTTAATATGTTGTCGTTTCTTTGTTTGAATCCTTATAAATTGTTCTGTGCAATGTCAAAATTACTAATCGTAAAAATACGAATTTAAGGAAATTTAAAACAATAAAGAAATCACACACACACACACTTCCATTCCCCTCGAATAATTGGTTTTATTTGAATTCAACATATTATATACAACAATAGTAATATTGCACCATAAGTAGAGTAGTACATAGATATTTTGTGTCTTGTATGAATCCACTTATTTCGTTCTGGCCTCTCCGAATTGGTCTTTTGGAATTGTTATTGACAGACATTTTTTTCCCTCAACTGCAATCTTAAGAAAGAGTACATAAGCAAAGCAACATAAGTGTTCGGCGCAGAGAAAACCCAATCGGTTGTATTTATTTCTGTTTTTTCAGCGAGCAGACTGCATTGAAAATATGTGTTGACTGTTATTTGCGAACTCTGTGTATGATATAAAGCCTTAAACAAAGCATATGAATGAAAATTAAAAAAAATTCCACTTCATAAAATCCTATCGATAAAATGCTTATTACATATTACAATAAATATAATCAAGGGCGTATACAGATGCCTATTTTAACTTTTTTAACTTTTATATTTCATAGGTCAATGTAGGATGTAGATACTCTACTTATTCACATACCAATGATAATATTAGACATCACTAGATTTAAGTTTTAATGAAAAGTTGCAAAACCATTCTAGGTGTGTTTTTTTTAAATTTTTCACAAAAAAAAAAATAGAGGTATTAATGCTACACTTAGGCAATATTCGCTCATCGTAGTCCTTAGCTATGTTTTTACTCTTCTTATGGTACTGAAGAATCTCTCTAGCGATGCCGTAATGCACGGTAGCGGCAGCAAAATGCCAGTTGCTTTTTTAATTTTTGGATAAAAATCTGCATTTTCGTAAGCAGAAATTGAATCTGCTAGCTCTTTGTCAGTCCACTCTTTATAGCAAATGTCTAGGTCATTTTCGATATCTCCAAGTTCATACAAAGTAATTGCACTACAAATTTGAGATTTGAAATCTTGCAAGCCAAGGCGTTAGACATGTGCTGGATGTAAATCAGTTAAATTAAATACTGCATTCTTTTCCTGTGAAATTCTTTGCTGGAGTGCAGATGTCAGCGAGTCTAGATATGGCAGAAAAATTGCTCCCCAGAAGTATTCCTTTCCCGTTGTAATAGGAGAGTTGGTCCTATTTTGTTGCTTTTCTGTAACTCTGAGCACACAAAACATCGACGAAACCTTCATGTGCTGATCTGTGCGTTTCAATAAAATTCAATATTTTAAGTATGTGACCTCTGCATTGTATAAGGTCGTTGCTTTTGGACTGCATAACATTCACAACTGGTTGAAGAAGTTACGTCCTATCTAACTTCAAGAACCCAAAGAGTTATCTTTAAAGCAGCTACATATATCTAAGACTATTCGTGTAGCCTCTGGTGTCCCGCAGGGTAGCCACCTTGGGCCGTTATTATTCAATATTTTTATAAATGAGTTGCCATTTGCCAGAAAACATTCTAGCGTCTTGATGTAGAGTTATGTTTATCTATTGTATATCTCATCAAAAAAAAATTTCTTTAAAAAGATCATGATTCCTTATCACTGTGGTGCACCATGAACCACCTCACGCTAAACTGTGACAAATGTAAAACTATGTCTTTTTACCGTAAAAATTTAATTGTAAACAGTTACCTTATTAATGATCACACTTGAAAACGTGTCACACAGTTCAATGACCTGGGGATCTTGATGGATCCTTAGCTGCATTTCGGCATGCATATCTCTTCTACCATTAATAAAGCTAGAGGCGTTCTTGGATATATTAAACGTTGGTCTTAAGAGTTTAAAGATCCTTACACTACTAAATTATTATTTACCTCATTGGTTAGACCAATTCTTGAATACTCATCTTGTGTATAGGACACACAGTTTAAAAAGTACATATTGTGATAATATTGAATCTGTTCAAACACGATTCCTGCTTTTTGCACTGCGTAGTTTACACTCAACTCTTGGTGTCAATTTCCTGCACAATCTAATTGTGTGTAGTATTTTTCCCCCATCTTTGCTTGGAAGCATACATTTTAATATTCCTTCTCGGGTTGCAATGAATTTTTCCCCTATATTTATTGTGCCCTGTAAGACCACTTATTTACAGCAAGACCCATTTCGCATTTTACGTCAATCGTATAACCTATACTTTGACCTGGTATCTAACTCTATTTCTTCCGATCAGCTAAAATTTAATCTTTTAACTTATCTTAACACTTAGCTTTCTATTAACCGATTAACTTAATTTCATATGTTCCCTTTTTTGGTAATTTTATTTTATGTTACTAGTAAAAAAATGATGCTTAAGTATCTTTATTGTACAACCCTATGTTTCAAGTCTTAAATTTATCTTTATAGTGCATGCTTTTATATATGGCTGATGACGTTAGGTCTGTAGCCGCAATGTCGTTTACTAAGTTTGTATTGCATGTTAAGTAACCCCAGTAGTTCAGTACAAAAGTGACTTGTGGTCGATACCCAGTCTTGTTCGGTTATAAATGGACCCCTGCTTACGCGGTTTCTGGAGGGGAAAGTGTTGTGGGATAGTTTAGTAGTAAGAAAAAAAAAAAAATTATGCACATTATAAAATTATAAAAAAAAACTGCGTCCAGCAGCGCTATGCAACTGGAAATTAACGTTCCTTGTGGCAGCATTACGTTCTGCACTCAGCTTTTCTAAGTCTACAACTATTTCTCAATAGCGATGTTTTAATTCAATTATATGTACTTTGATACTTTTGCTGACCAGCGTTTTTTCACAAAATGAGTGTACATTTCGATAAAAATGTATGACATTAATTGCTGTCGCACAAAAACCTACAGATGACCACGGTGCGCGACGAGGTACTTCAAAATAGTATACGTAATCGGCAGAATCTGCAAAGTCATCGAAACCGTCTGGTGTCAGCGCTCACTCAAGGCGTCAAAGTATTTTTTTTGATGGATTTTTAGTCAGCGCAATCAGTACGTTGTGAATGAATTTGTAAATTTGACAGAACACCAAATAATTGAAAAATTTCAGTGATTGGTCCTGCTGAACATGCCAAATGATTCGAATCTTAAATTGATACGCTTTGTTTCAGTTTTTTCGAAAGGTCACTCTTAGCAGTGTTGGGCAATTTTTCCATGGAAATTGACATTATTTTGATAATTCCGTCGTTTTTGCTGATCTTTTAGGGTGTCTTTTTCTTCCTTTTGTGTTGCGTGGCATATCTAAACAACAAAATGTATCATCATGATTCATTCCTGTCTAACTAGGCTGTTAGACACGAGTCTGAGTTGTTTCCGAAATAGACAGAACATTGACCCAATTTTTAGAATGGTCAATTTGCAGCAGTGTTAGAAAGTGTTGGCCATTGTTGCCAACTTTTAAGGTAAGAAAACTGCAGATCATGGAAGCAAATAATTGTAGTTATTTGAATTTGCAATTTTTTTTGTTAAAATTTCAATATAACACGTAGCAGGAATAAAAAAGAGAACTGCCAGAACTATGTGCATACACTCCATTTTTTCACAAATTTTCAATTTTAATTTCTCAACTTTGCTACAACGTTCCATATGTATGTATAACCGAAACAAAAAAACAAGTATTTTTTAGACACAGCGACACAGTGTACACGGCTGTGTCAAATCGGTGATTTTGACACAGTGTTGATAGGCTATAACACTCCGCACATTATGACACTCAGTCGGGTGCGTTTTTAAAAATCATATCGCGAGATGTGAGTTTTTTGACTTAAATTTTTGCTGTAGTGTGTGTCATGCATTATGGTATAACTCGGTACAACACTATCATGAATAGGCACTGTGGTCCATTGACTTTGGCTATGACTCGGTACGATACTGTCATAAAAGTATACTGTTAGCTAGTTACACAACAGCACACATGTTTATTTCATAGTGTTTTAGAGTAGACAGTGCGGGTTTTGATAGAATTTGTTTGATTATTTCTTATGATTTATTTAATAAATAAATCTAACCAAATTTTTAAGAGAACAAGAATAGATTAGAATTTTGACAATACATTGTTGTTCAGAAAAAAAGGGAAAAGCGCAAAAACGTATGATAATCTAATGTATTTGCTTCAATGTTTCTCAGAAAATCGGTTATCATTTGGGACTTCTGGAATGCAGCATTGTCATGTTACAAGATAAAGGATAAATTCCAAACGAAAGTACTGTCAAAATACCAGCCAAATAAGCATAATATATTACGCAGAACTTCATAGAAAAGAAGTACATAAAGTGATTAGCGAAATCTTTTGGGATCCTAAAGCTATAGGTAACTTTACTCAATTCAAAATCAAAGGGATACCGTTACTTCTCTCAGTTATTGAAGATAAGCGATATTACACCAATGTACATTCACATACACTCCAAATGAATACAGCAAAATATGAACTCATTTAAGAGTGAATGACTCAAAAGCAGTAGCCTATGCCAGCAAAATAATATATGCACATGGAGATGATTAGCTTTGTCTTGCAAAGGCAATTGATTGATATATCATATACAAAATAATGAATAACGACTTGATATATCAAATATGAATTTCACTTATTAAATCGCTTATATTCTTATGACTTGAACTTAGCATTAATGTGTGTATTTCATCCTTCATAAATACGTTGGACTAGTAACATAGAATATAAAGGTCCTTCATCATCATCAGCTCATCTATTAATCATAATTCATCAAACTAAACACATTTGTTTCTTCATTGTTGGGTATACCACTCACTTACTTTGTATGCTTCACATGGGTAACTAATTTTTTTTTTTTTTTTGTTTTGTTTATGTTCTGATTTTTATTCTATGTCTATTTATTTGTTTATGTCGATATATTGTAGTACATATTTCTATCATGAATTTCAAAAAATATATGTACCTATTATCCAAAAATCCATAATGGCTACATAGAAAATTGAATACCTTTCATCCAAATATTGAAAAACATCAAAAAAAAGAATATAATGATAAAAGTTTTTCATACTTACAAATTAATTCTTAAGTTCAACACATATCCTGTCTAAAAAAAAAGAAATGACTATGCTAGAGTAAGGTATATCATCAGTTATATGTAACTTGCCCACAGTAACAAAGAAGAAGTACTAGACTTCATTTTGTTGCACAAAGTGAAAGTAATGGAGGCAAATGAAACACTCTTAGAAATTGTTTAGTTTGGATCTGGCCAAAGATGGATATGAATATGATAAGTACTTCCCCTATTCTAGATCTGCCTACATACAATATGAACATAGTACATACATTTTAAAGGAACTTCAGGTATGTGTGTACTCTATGCATGTGTGTACTATGTGCGACCTCATGATCACTACGGTTACAGAGACCATCACTGCCTATAGTCGCCGCTATGAATATCGACTTGAGAAGCACTTAAACGTGACCTGCTAAAACGTCTAGATAACTGAATACCTCATAAAATTAAGTTACTGTCTACATATTGTTTTGATAGATTCTAAATAAATATTATGTAAAAAAATGGAGGCAATTGGTACTGAAACCTAGGGATCCAGAACCAATAACTTGAAACCTGTGGTATCTTTCAGGTTGATATATATACAATATGCCTTAACATGCACTTGCAGATTTTATAGTAGCTAACTCACACTCAATTCTAAGTCACCTTAGAAAGATGACGATATTAGAAGGTCATGAAGTACACAAGTCCTGGACTACATAAGATCAACAATAAAATTTCTTTGGTATTCATTTGTATATTGGACACATCAGTCCCATCTTTCGATGTATTGAAATATATCCTTACATTGATATGAATAATATATATTGGTCCCATTGGTCCAATAATTGGTTGCATGTGTACTTATTTAAACCTAGATACATTCTCCAATGGAAATCAGATACTAACTAAGTTTGTAAACAGTTGAACGAATGAAAAAGATTTCTTCTAGCAATACTGATTATTTCTGTAGTTATTTTGTGGAAACATCATGATAAAATAGAAATACCATTAACAATATACAATAGTATGTACTACTATGTCGTAGCTTAGGAAAGAACTCATTATACTCTATTCCAGTTCACTGAGTTTCTTTATGTTGTTATTACTTTTTTTCCAATTTCCTTCTTGCTTTTATTTTCCAACTACCAACAAATTTGTAATGCTTTAACCTTCAATGTAAACTAACCAAAGGTTTATTTATACATCAACTTTTACCTCTTTGAGTCAGTCTATTTGTGTTTCTATCTTGTATCTGAAACAAAAACATAAAAAATAAAAGAAACAATTCAAATAATATGCTGCGGTATTCAAAGGTGTAAATTCAAGCGAAAAAAAGAAGCTGAATATTGTACATATCATGAATAATTATATAGTGAGTTCACTCACTGTGTGTCGGCACGCCCAAACACCCCAGACCCACTTTGAGTTTTTTTTTAACTTGGCATAGTGATGGTGGTAATGGTGGTGTTGGTGGCATTGGTGGTGGCTAAGCAATGCAGCATTCATTAAGGATTCTATACTTGCATTTATGGCTCGAGTAATCGTACTAGAACAATACTACTATATATATAGAATACCGTGTATGATAGTGTTGGAAGTTAATGAGAAAAAGGAAGTTTGACTTAGATGGCAATGGCAAAGTTGTTCGGACCTTGTACCTAAACGCTTTCAGGCCAAATTGGTTTTTGGTCAAAGTAAAACAGTTCAGGCAGACCATACTGAGGAAGGCTGAGATGGGCTAAACTGAACTGGACTGTGCTTGGATTGGTTCGGCTTTACTTGAATGCGCTTATGACGAGCATAAGTGGCTGGACATGGATACATAGAATGGAAGGTTTGGTATAGGCTCAAAGAAGCCTACTAGTATTGTTATTGAAAGTAATACATGTATGCACATTTGAGTTCATACTTGGATAGTAAATAGCTAGATAGATAGAAACATGCATTTGTGTCTATGTCTGTTAATTATCGTTTTCGAAACACATTACAATGTTACAAAACGTTTTCGAAAAGGAGCATAAATGTATAAAGTATAATGAGAGATGAATAGTGTGTAAGTGTATGGATGGCTGAAAGCATTAGCAGCTAAGTGAATCAGATAATATCATTTGGCAAGCCCCTAAAATTCATCGTTATACTTGTCCTAACTATTGCCTTGCCTTTTATTATTGTACTACTTATTTACAATAGTTTAGAGATATTTCACCTATTGAAAAAATTGAGTTTACTTCCTTCTACTTATACGCTTCATATTTATTGCCAAGCAACTTTCATCACCTCATCATTTAGATTTTGACATGGGATTTTAACAAAGATTATAATAATTGTAAGTCAATAATAAGTTCCTACTGCAAGAAAACATAGCCACGCTTCATCATCATAATCGTAAGTAAGTAAAACTCTTTTCTATATGAAATGATGACAACAAAATTAAAGGTGATTTTCTCATTGACATAAGCTCACACATTATTTTTATTGTATAATAATACTTCTATAGCTAATCGAGTCTAGTCAAAGGACATAAATGTCTTCTCATATTACAAAATGCAGACAGACAAACAGACACGATTTAGTAAGTCGTCCACAGGGCATGGATGTTGCATGCCTTAAGGACTCTTATTTCATGACCATATTAAATGCCTTACAATACTTTACTATACTATACTATACTATTTTAAAGCTTTTGTTAACTGAAAGAGAGGAAAAGGGTCCTTGAAATTCTGAGTATCGTCCAATTTGTCTATCTGTTCATGCAACTACCCATCAACTGGCATTGGAGTCAGTCAACTTGAGTTTCAGGTTTATTCTTTGTATATACAATATTTTTATTCATTCGCTTTCTAACTGTTGGTGTTGCTGTAACTGTTGTTCTTGTTGTATCTGTTACTATCCTCCTGAAGTATTCAGTCACAGTCCTTTCAAGTACTCGCGCATACAAAACGGCAAAGCTACCGAAGGACATTCGACTCTGACACAAGCAAGGAGGCAACAGTGGCACTCCCAAAAAATAAATAAATACATCAATATTGGCCGATGATGAAATGTAAAGCCTTGAAAAACCAATTCGGCAGGCAACTTGGAGCAACTTGCAACAGTAGACGTGACTCTTGCTGGTTACTTGGATTTCTTTATTTTTCTTTATTTTCAATTTATTCAACATTAAGTATTAACAACAACACCGAATGGCTACTGATTAAACGGCGCACCTTATACGATACGACAATATGACGAGACATCAACATTGACAATAACTCCTCGATGACAGGCTTCTTATTCAAACAATATACAAATAGCTGGATAAGGTAATAGTAGTTTAGGTAGCTATTATTATTCTTATGGTATTTACTCTCTCTCTCTCTCTCTCTCTCTATTCTGTTTTTGTGGTAACAAAATCTTCTAGCTATCATAAACCAGTTTTTATTGTTAACTATGTCATCTGTAAGACATCACGATGACATCGATGATACTTTAACAAAGCGAAGCGCCGTAGTGTTCTAAGTGGGAAAGAAGACACAATCGATTTAATTATGTAACTCGTTTAAGTTTAATAATTAAATTAAATAATAAGAGAAAACATCGGTCAAGTGCTAGTCGGTCTTGAACACGGGAGTTCCGTACAACCTCATAAGCTATAACACTATATATGCTAATTCGTTGTACCGAAAGCTTGTACCTCTGTCTGAAGTTATGCAAAATTAATTTGTTTTCGTTTTTGTTACAAAAGTAAATTTTTTAAACAGCACCTAAAAAAGTATAAATTATGTAAAATGAGGAAGATAAAAACTGAGAGCAGAGCATATTGGATCACTCTTTTCTTGTATGGGCACCCCTTTAATTTTCTGATTATACTCTTCATGGGAGTGAATAGCATTATAATAATACATCGCAGACCACATAAAGTGCATATATTTTTGATCAGCTCGATGAGACGAGTTAATTTAGCCATGTCCATCTGGCCGCAAACTAATCCCTCAGTTTTTAAGCTAGAGAGCTGTACATAGGTTTCTTTTTACCATACGCAGCACATTTGTCGGAATCAGCCAAGGCGGAGTACCTCCCATACAAACCGCCATTTAAATTAATGTTCTTATTTGAAAAACTTCTTCTTATCGATCTGAAATTTGGACACTATTAGTTTCTGTTCCATATTCATCAACCATGGAAGTTTCATGATCCTAGTGTTACCAGGAGGGATACATCCAATACGAACCCAAATTAAATTACAAATTTATAAAGAATAAAAGTACAATAAAAGTGCCACACAAACTGTGCTCATGTTTGATACTCAAACTGTGTTCTTTGTTGATACTCAAACTGTAACAGAGAGAATATAGTGATGCTAAGAAAGGATGGTTGGATGCAACCCGGAGGAGCGTGTAGAGTATTACATCTTTGCCGTAGCAAATGATAGCCTTCTTTCTGATTTTATTTTATTTTTATTATTTGGCATTATAGTGACTATGGAATTACACACTCTTGGAACTGTCTATCTAGAACTGTTCATGATATAGAGCTCACTGATGTACGGACGGTCAACGTAGGCTTAGTACGGAACCCTGAAAAGAGGTTAACTGGTTAATATGAAAGATTTCTTCATCTTAAATGTTTTTTATTAAAACTAAATTCATTGACGCCATTTAATTTAATGTCAGTTGATTGGATTAGATAGAAAACTAATTACCAGTCTTCACTGTTGTGGTTAAGAGATCATAATAGATAGTGCAATTATTAACTGTGACTTCTGATAGCAAAGTTGCTTTGTTAGTGTTTAGTGCTTTCGAGATGATGATATTACTCCTTTAAATAGTATGCACAATATAATTCATTTGATTTGGTGGGAATAATGATAAAGAAGAATGATGAAATTGGCTTCTTGTGGTTTTCCTAGGATCTCCACCAAACTCGAGATCAAACATTAAAATATTTATTCTAATATAAGATGAAAACAAAATGTATTATGGTACATATTATCTTAAAAAGCTTTAAATAGTTTATTTTCTTTATAGTTACAATTCAAACATCAAAGATCCCATAAAGTGTTTTAAACAATTTATGAAAATGACTATCAAGACGAGAAATATCGATGTAGCAAAGTCCGTTTGTGTTATGATATCGAGTTTCGATTTACTGTCGTACACATTTAGTATGAGCATATCAAAATCATTGTTCTTCGATTACTGGAAGAGGTTATCTTCCTACCAAATGAAGGTGGAAATGAAAACAATTTAGTCAATAAATTTGACTGTGTATTTTTACATTTTTAACATTTTCTTTGGAATAAATGAAATTCAGGGAAGTACATTTTGGAAAATGCATTGCATTGAATCTGTTTAAATGAGTTTACTTATACCGAAATTAAAAGCCAAAATTGACAATCTAAGAATATTAAACGAGGTTTTCTACAAAACCTTTAGATGAACAATTTAAAGTCCATTGAACAACAAAACTTCATATTAAGAGAAATGAATACTCAATAAAGAAGTTCGTCAACCATTCGGATTTTGGGCCTGAATCGAAAAAGAAGCTTAAAGGTTCTGAGTATCCAAAAATTGAAAAAGGTTCGTTCAAATAGTTTGTAAATCATAAAGCCAAAAACTTACCGATCTTAACCAATATGATAAAGGGGAAACCAGTTTATTACATACAAGGAAAAGTCAGGTGGCTTTCAGCCTAGCTATGATTGGGTTGGATACTTAAAAAAAGACAAACGCTGCTGGAAATCATAGAGTGATAATGATAATCGAATATCGGTAATGTCCTCTAAACTGTACAGCTCTCATACGAGTACAACCTCCATGTTTTAAGGCTTACCAACTTCTATTGAACTACAAAAGAAGTCTCCTAAGTCACATTGTTCGTAATGGAAAAACTCTAGAAAATTACACCAGAGGATGCTATATCTGCATTAAAGAATTACTTAGAATGGTGCGTCTGTACAAAACATACTAAAATTAAAACATTCTCTAAGTTTGCACTGCGTTTGGTTTCCATTGCGAGCTAGAATCGCAGTACTAAAGCATATACAATAAAATGACAATATAAATACTTATGTATAGAAAATAAATAATATGTACCTCATCATTGAAATTGAAATAAATAAAAACAAAAATGACAAATAAATAATACCAACAAACAATAAAAACAACAATAGTATAAAGAACCTCAAATGGCACCTGAGTCAAAAGCGACAAAACAACATTTTAAACATTTATAGACTCCCGTTCGCCAGCATCAAGACAAATCAAGATAATTCCTGATAACAACGTAAACAATTTTTTGTTTTCATTTGGCGGAATTTATCAAATGTCTTCATTTTCTTCTTTCCTTTCTTTTTGTCTCTTCATGTCGTTTTACTTTATCAAAAAAAAAAAAAAAAAAAAAACAAATAATCACAAAGCGACAAAAAAAAGAAAAGATAACAACAGAAAATAAAAATATTTCAACAATTCGCATTCAAGACGTCATCAACATCATTATCATCATGATGAAGAAAAAAGAAACCAAACAAGCGAGTGAACCAAAGAATGATTGAATGAATGAAAAAATGTAGGAGAACAGAAAGAGAAGTGAAGAGAAAGTGAGGAGTGATGTGTGTCAAAATAAATAAATGTAAAAGCATAAATTCAAAGCAAACGTCAAACGTCAAGTGACGACAATGCGCCAATATTACCTTTTTTTTTTATTTGGAACAAGCAATAGTAAGTATACATACATATATTAGAAGTAGTAGTACAGGCCCCCTTTTGAAGAGATGGGGGCCATCTTACATACACGTACTATGGTAGAATGTGGTGTTGAATGCATATAGGAGTCTTTGTTAGATGTGAGTATGTGGTGTGAACATTTCTCAGTATTTACACACATTCAATCAAAATCAAAGTCAAAATAAACAGGAAAATAAGAGGAAAATGAAAAATCAAAGCAAATGAAATAAAATACATAAGTATATGTATGTATGTAGAGCTTCTGCAGTAATACCAATGATTTTCATAGCAGACCAACAATTGACATTGCTTAAGAGTTCATAAACTCTTATACGAATATAAGAACTCAATAAGTCAAGGACAATAAATGCAGGGGCAGATATCCAAGAACATTCGTTTGAGTTCTTTGAAGAATTTGTTAAAGATTTTTAAGGCCATTGACCAAACATTTGGTTAAGTATTTTTGAAGGTCAAAACGGTTCCAATCATGAAAGAGATGTTCTTAGAAATAAATAGAATAATATATTCAAAGTATTTAAGTATTTTTATATACTAAAACTATTGATTTATGTTATGTACGTAGGTGTAAATATATATATAATATAATAGCCCATTGATGTATTTTTTTTTTAATTTGTTACCTTTAACAATTAAAATTATATTAGTTATTTGGTGGATTTCCCCACAATTTCTAACTTCGAATCTCCATAAAGTATGCAACATCAAGGTGCCATTTTTGTTTCTTTTTTCACTAAGCCATCTTTATTTGAAATGCATCGAAAGACAAATTCAATTTCAACAAAACTATTGGACAGAAAATCAACTAAAGTCATGTGCAAGTTGTAAGAAGAAAGATAGACGAAATTTATATTAATGCTTTTATGGGGAACCTAAAGAACCATCATAGACATACTTACCGAGGACAGTTTAGTAGCGATACATGTCTATAAGAAGGAGAAAAAATTGCAAATAACGATGAAAGCGGAATAAGAGAGAAAAACTCCAAAGTTCTTGATCTACACTATCAAGACTACGCATGAAGCATGGAGATCAGAAACCATCAAATACACTTGGCTTCCTGAATTTCTATAGTTTGATACCAGATTATTATATCGAAACAATTTATAATTATATATCATCAGTTTACTCTTATTACGATAAATAATGCAGATTTATATTTAAGAATCTACATAGAGACTTCATTGAATCATGGAGAATATTTAGAAACTCCTATAATTTCAGAAGAAAGTGATGTGCATACATGAATACAAAGAGGATCAAACGACACCTGAAATTTATGCAATATGAAATTCTCTTCGATTCGCTTGAAAGCATGTAACTTATTATATTTATCCCTAAATCCTAGGTTTAATTTTTGATAGTAAATTGAATTTTAAAGAACACTGTAAATATATAAGACAAGCCCTAGCTGCCAGACTTAACATTATAAAATACCTTACTTCTAAAAACTCTTTTGTTCATTGTAATACTTTAATCTCTGTAATAAGATCAATTATGTTGTCTAAAATTGACTACTGCCTATCTATATATGGTAATGCAGCCAAAACTAACATCAAGCATATAGAACCTCCATACCATAACGCCATCAGAAGAAGCCTTCGCGCCTACCCTACATCGCCAATCAAATATATGCTCATAGAAGCCGGTCTTCCAACAGTGCATCACCAGATTGAAGTTGCGAAATTCTGTTTAATCACAAAACTGTTTTTGAATCACAACAAAAAACTATACAGTCATAACAGCTTATAACTATGTGCGTTGTTTTCGTCGCATATCAACAATTATGCATTGTATCGATTTAGCAAAGACAGATGGATTTACTAAGTGCCCCACGTACATTCAACCTGCACGATATCCTCCATGGACATTGGAGCGAACTGCGTTCATTGATAAACTTGAACCATTCACAAAAAACGATACTTCCTCAGAAGAATATAGAGCTCGTTTCAATGAAGTTTACTGCGACCCAAGTCATAACACAACATTGTTCTTATTCACTGATGGATCAAAAACTTCAGATGCAACTTCGTTTGCTGTTGTCGACGGAACAAATACAACAAGATCGGTTGGTTCTATTTTAAATTTCTGCTCTAACTTCACTGCAGAAGCATGTGCTATTCTCCAAGCCGTACGATTTGCTGTTAATATTCCATCCAACGTCATTATTTGCACAGACAGTAAATCAGCTATTAACTCCGTACGAAACCCCAACAGCAACAGTATAATAGCTACTACAATCCGCGACCAGCTTATTAAACGTAAGCGTATTAAACTTATGTGGGTCCCTGGCCATGCCAAAATACTTGGCAATGAACTAGCCTAAGCTAAGCTAAACTCACCTTAAAAGAATCATTACACACAGCTAACTTACTTGAAAAGGCCGACATCCTCCGCTTAGTTAAAGCTCATATACGGGAGAAAGACCGGATTTCATGGGTTAAAGCAAGTCACCACTACAAGCGTTTAAACCCGAGTGCTATCACTCCAATTTATCCTGCCGAATGCCACAGTAATGCAATAAAATTATTCGTCCGCCTCCGACTCGGCTACACCTCCCTCACTCATCAACACCTATTGTGCGGCCGCAACAATGATACATGCCCTCTCTGCAATGACTTTGCAACTGTGGAACACCTGCGCTCAGACTGCAATGCAACACATCACCTTCAAGTCCAAACCAAATCTGCTGGGCAATCCAAATCTTAGCAACATAAACTCGTTCTACAATTTTTTTAATTCCACTAATTTGATAAATCTTATATAACTAATATTAATTAATCTTTTACTTCAATTTTATTTATCTAAGAGCTGAAAGCCATGGAAGCTAGCGCTCTTAATTTTAAGTAGTAATAATAATAATAATAATAATATATTTGTCCCAAGGGATAAAAAATAAACAAACTAAATACATAAATGCTTGGACCCACTAGCACACTGGATGTTTCTGCTTATGTTACCATTGCATTCAATTACATTAACTCACAGTGAAATTGCTTTCTTCAATAAAACCATAAAAGAATCAGATTTTTTTGTTCAGGAATCTTAAATCCCATTGCCATTTTCTTAACTTCTTTCGATCCCTGCCAGTATTGACAAAAAGAACAACAACAATAGTACAATAGTTTCACTCTTGCACTTTGATTGCACATAAAATCACATAACAACGTTTTATAGAAAAGTGAAGAAATGTTCAGTATGTTCTGGGTATTCGGAATGTTCGAGAGGTTGGGGGGCATAATATCAAGCGAAACATTCATTCAATGAATTACAAAGGAACACAAGCAACGAGAACAAGAATTTGTTGTATCTTTGTACTCAATGAGTTTGGTTAGCGTGCGAAGCGATGACGTCTTGGGATACTTTTTCCTTGCTTAAACTCTAACTCTGTACCCACCTCCTTTATTTTTGTGTCCTGTTATATCTTCCTTAGTTCTTTGGAAGTACTTATTTTCCTTTCATTATCAACTCTCACATGACGACGACAACTTCATTTGTGCAACTTTCCTGTTTGACATTTGTGAGTAAATAAAACTAAATTTCACAGAAATACAAAAAATGAGGTGCATAAGAATCTACAAATAATAAAATCAGAAAAGAAAATAAAATAAAAGAAAAGTGCATTTGGAAAGCAAACATTTGTAAGACATTATATGAATAGCTTTAGGCTCTCTATTTCAATAAAATATCCCTTGAAATTTTCTAATCATCTTTATCAAGCAAAACACAAACAAATACAATGAAATTGAATCATTCAATTTAACAGCAAAGCCTTCTGCACCATTGATTAACAAGGACACAATGGACATTTGAATTTAGTTGAAAGGTTTCTATATTATTTTATTTAATTCGAATCACATTAGAAATGGTCAATTAATTTTGTGGTATAAATTCATTTAAGTGAATCTAAAAAGTTCCTGAGATTACTAAGGAAATGGAAATTTTTGATTGTAAACAGTTCGCTAACAATTTGGTAAAAGACAAACAAAGAAATTGGAATTTCTATTAATTTCAATCTTTGAGATAATGCTTCAAAAATGTAATCGATCATCAAGTTGCGGTTCCTTGTGCTTTTTTTGGCAAATCACATATGTAAACTTTTCTTCATTGATTTATTTAAATTTAATTACTAAATGAATTTGATCGAAAACTTCGAAATTTAAGATCTCAAACACTTTCGTACATGTTCTCTTCAGAGTAAACACTACGACCAAGTGTTGGCTAGATGTTTTCCATCTGATTCAAATATGGGGATCACACAGTCCAGTCCAAAGTGTCAACAGAGCATGATAATAAGAAGCCCTCTGTGTAGCAATTGGTATGAATTCTTGCTTTATATTTTATATAAAATCATATGTGCTTTCCATTTTGTACTGCAGGAACAGTGGGAGAGTTCATTATTGAACTGACAAGTCTGGCATAGTATATTCTATATTGACAAAGGAACATGCCCATCATTTGGATTGGAAATTTCTTCTATGGCCAGACCATAGTGTCCGAAATCGGCTATAGGTTTTCAAATTGCCATATCCCTCGTTCTACTTACTTTTTTAATTTTATTTTTTTCACAAACCAACTCAAAATTAGTTGAATGGACGCTATAGGTCAACCAAAGTGTCCCATTAAGCGTTAAAGGAGTACTTCCTACGAATTCATATGAGTATCACTTTCGTAAACGGAAAATCTGAATTTGGAATATTTCAATGCAAAGCATAGGCTTCCCATGCAATAGGGAAAAAAAACACTTCGACTTCTCAATAACTGAGAGAATGTTTTGCATAGATCAGATCTTTTACAAATACACATTGTGAAGCCTTCAAATTTTTTCGCAGAGAGTATTTGTTATATGAGGAATGGATACGATGATATGTAAATTTCTGAAAATGTAAAATACGTGAAATGGACATAATTTGAAATTGCTTTTAATATTTTCTATTCAGAAAGAATCCATATAGAATCTTTATATCAAGTAAGCTTTGTGTTAGTTGCTTATAGATTCTCTATATATCGTATTGTACATTTCGTCTCTGATCGATTAAGATATTCAGATCTTTACGTTTTCATTTAAATATTTTGCTCGATATTTTCTTACAAAGAATGGAAAGGAATACTGGCAAAGATAAAATGAGTTCAAATGGACCTAGAAAATCAACTGGCGAAAGTGGTGTTGCTACAAAAACAGCAAACCGCATTTATTCTAGAGTAAGCCGCATACCAGTTAGAGTACTTGCTAACAGGATCGGTGGGATGAAAATAACGCCAGTACCTAAATCCAAGGGAAATGTAAATAGCAACGTCTTAATTCATGAGAATGACAAATTCTCCGTTACAACCGGTGCTCATGAGAACCGCAATCATCCGTTCGTTGATGACACGACACGTGCACGTATGCAAGTGCCTGATTGTGAAGCGTTTCGAATGGTTAAAGATGCCACCCCTACAAAGATGTCAAAAATACCAGTACCAGTAAATGCAAAGGGAAATGTTTATCGTCCTAGTTCGATCCGTGGTGGTGCAAAACCTGTCGCTAGAACCGCTGGCAGTTTGATCCCTCTTAGGGTTCCAATGAAATCGCAGCATAATGAATCTGCTATCAATCCGAATGAGCTGCAAAAGCTAAAAAGAACGCATGAATCTCGTATACCCAGACTTAGGCATTGCGTTCACAAAACTCTTGCTAGAGACAACAAATTTGTTTCGGAAAATCCTAAAATTGGCACTGAAGTAAGTACGAGCATGCTGCAAATTCGTCGAAATATACCTGTTACCACAATTGATCCCCTTGAGTGCACAAATAGTCGTGAATCTAAAAATACAGGCATTGAATCGCATATAATTCCATTGAATGCGTTGTGTAACCAAACGAATGCTTATAAATCGCACATTACACCCCACAAAACGGACCATGGTCAACATAGATTGGAAATTGCATACTGCAATTCTGATCATTCTATCACAAGTGCATCATCACTATCAGGGAGCATACATTTTGGTGCCAGTACAATCAAAATACTAACAGACAACGTTTTATTTACATTGTGTACACACTACGGTAGAACTTTTGTTGATAATATTGACAGAGCCATGATCAGTAAGGCTTGGATATGTGCATATGAAGGAAATATCCTGGAGGAAGACAATGTGATATACTCTAAAATGAACACAGAACAAGGTAAGATAATAACTCGCGAGATATCTACAGGCTCTTTGAATATCTGCGAAATGAATCGAGTAGTGCCTTGGATATATTTAACAAGATTAACTATTCCACTCAAATCTATTTCCCAGGCCAGTTAGATGAATCAAATGCTCGTAGAAGTCTGAGTAGCCATATGATTGCAATAAAAAGCCATCCCGCTGAAGTATTAACTGTAAAATCTTATGATTGGAGTCCGCACGAAAGTGTTTCACTTATAAATTTGGGACCGTATCCGCCGAGAACCATCTACTTTACAGAGAGTGAATGTGAATGCACTGATGAGGACATTGACAACATTTCCCCACCACCAGAATTTGGTGCCTCAGAATCAGGGCACAGCAAAGAAACAAGCAAAAACTGTAATATTTTGGCAATGAAATCTTCGACTTGTGATGTCGATACATCATCACTAAGAAGCAAGGAGTGTTCTACGCAATATACTGTCACCTGTGCTAGTGATGTTCTTCAAAGCATTGTCGATTTTAAACTTCAACACTCTATGTCTTCATCTGCTAACCAAGGTATTGGTGCTTGGAGCAGTCAGTTCACCAACGAATATTGTCATCGTGAGGAAATAGTTGATCAACAGACCAAAATAGAGGAAATATCGACTATGTTTAACAACTCCGATCTATACAGATATTCAGAAGTACGACGCTGTAGATTTGTCCAGCCACCACGTAGATATTTGGGAAAAGAGTTTAAGCCACCCAAACAGTCAAGTCTAATATCAGCGGTTGCAAAGGTAATAAGCTCGTTAAAAATGTCCAAACAACAAAGGCGACTTCACCCGCAACCCATGTCTATATATGATCTGGACATAGATACAAGTCCTGTAAGATGTCCAGAAACAAACTGTAATCAAGAGGTGTCTTTCTCTGAGTTCATACAACATCTAATAGTAGACCACACAACTTTGTCCATGACGCGAATTGCAGCTGGAGAATGCAAGAACATATTTTTTAATGCAAATGTTGCGCGCTTAAAACGCGCAAAACTACATGCACTATTTATGGTACAGGATCGTGTTCTGGATATAGCCAGAGGAAATTACAAAAATCTAGTACCCATAATGATAATGAGCATGTACGTTCACTTATATGACATAATTGGGTATGATTTGAACGTTGCGGAATCCATAATGGATATGGTTCTTTTTATTTGGCCAATGACTATAATTAACAGGGAAATACCATTGAAGGTAAGCCTTACCGTTTGGCCGATCGATGGACGTTGCCCGGAGAAAACTTTTTGTTATGTAGGAGAGGTTTTTAGCATGAGAACACCGGCGACTATAAAAAATCTGTTGAACAGTGGATGTGTTATGCTTTTAAATGCAGAACAAATTCACAGTCTTACTAATGGAGGTAAAGAATTAATTGCGGTGCAATTTATAGTTGAATAGAAAGAACTAAACAATCTTAATCTTTAATTGTTTTCAAAATTATATATATTTTGTATTTATATAAAATAGTAGTTGTACACTTGTATATTTTAATAAACGATTTAAGGCACGATAAACTTCACAATACAATTAATCAAACCATTTTTATTATCTATGTTTATTAATATTTATGTAATCATTACAATCTTGACAACACTATGTGCTTCGAACATAACAACTTATAATTTAATTTCTTTGAGTATCAGATCCAAGCAAGCACTATGTAATATCCAAGTATTGGAACCGAACTGATTCACTAATCTAAACTTAACATTACTAAGCCAATGCCTACTCCAAGATAACATGTATCTTAGTAGCAGGTGATGGAAATTCACCATTTTCCTATTGGCCTATTTGGACATAAAACTGAACACAACTACGGTTTTTAACCCATCTGAATAAAAACGGTCATCGGACCAAGTAGAATGTGTTAATTATTGTTACATCTATTTAAATAGAATATTATCGAGTTTTTCTAAGTGGATCTGGTCCCATGAAGGTATAAAACATTAAACAACCTTGTATCTTGGGGCACTGCTTATCGTATGCAGTTGAAAATTTTAAGGGTTAAACAAAGAAATATACTCTTGGTAAAGATGTATGAAAAGTATGTGTATATTGTTCACCACATTAAATATTTAGTTTTACAAAATTGACAAGAGAAGTCTATAATTAAATAATGTAAAGAAATATACTAGTAAAAACCTTTCTGTTCTTTTTAGTCTCCAAGTTCTTTTAATGAAACGCTCTATATTGTTTTCTGTCGATTGTTTTATTGTATTTCAAGATATTTACCTCATAAATGATGTTTATGTTTATAGAATAAAAGCAAATGAAAATATAATTAACATAAAAAGATAATTAACAAATAAAAGAAGTTTGAATATAAGATGATAAGAAGTGACAATTGATCTGTTTCGATGAAATTCTAATTGGGCAGTGACTCACAGATAGTTCAGCATTACAGAGAAAGTCGATTTTAAACAATCCTGTTATCTTCCAAGGTCAAATTCTATGTACATCGACAGCTTGTGTGCGTTTGATGCAGTGGAGCAGAAACTTGAGTTCTATTGATTTCTATGAAGCAAACTACATAGTCGACGCAGTCGATAAATATTAGGTAAAAGTTGGTCAACTTCAACTTTGCCATGCGTCGACTGTTTTTGAATCTACAAAGAACCGTACCGTGAACCATAGCTATAGTAAATGGTAAAAACTGTTTTTGTGAACGGCAAACAAATACTTTCATGCTTTGGTAAATGACAAACATTTGATTTTACTTATGTTTGCTTGTTTAATAAAGTATAGTTTAGTTTAAAGTTGTTCAAATATGGAAGAGAAACTAATTGATGCAATAAAGAAACACAATTGCATATTCGCCAAAGGCTCTCTTCAATATGTAAATAAAAAAAAATGTTTACCAAACACTTTTATCTTTTTGTTAGACTGACAATTAAAGCAGGCTATCCACATGCGAATTTGTTCTTCGAATTTGTTGTGTTCGAAGAAATGTTCGCCGTTAGTGGAGGTGTTCGCGACAGATTTTCGTGTTCGAAGTTTTGTTCGCGAAGAATAGAAATGTTTCTATCTTGCGTGTGTTCGTTGCAACATGTTCGAACGTGTATGGCAATGATTGTACGAACATCATTTGTGGAAAAAGATTTTTAGAGTGAACACACTCCAAAATGAGCAAACAATTTTTGACAGAATTCATTGAATGCTTTGAAAATGAGCCAGCATTGTGGCAAAATAAAAGTTTTTTATAAATTTTTTTTTATTTTTTTTTTTGCTCTAAGCAAATTTGTATAAGCATCAAGGCCACAACTGTATTGCTTTCCTCTGTTATTTTTTCATGTTTACTCACTCAATTAATGTTCGTGAGAATAGTTCGCCTAGTTTGTGGGCAAATGAATTTTGGAAAGTCGCATGTGGATGGCCTGCTTAAGTAGAACTGATGAGTGATAGTAGTTTGAATTCCCCAGCTGCCACGTGCAACGCAACATACGCAGACGACAGGTGCCGTGCGGCGATCACCAACTACATTCTATTTGCAACTAACCAACATGCAATTTGTGGACATTCACCTGAAATAAATAAAATAAATTCCAATAATTGTTGTTTTAGCCCTCAAGTACACTTGGTTAGTTAGCGTGGTAAAAGCCAGCGAATTGACTTATTGCAAGCAAGCAATTGCGCAGTGTGATCATGTTGGCTACTTGGAAGTAGAGTGTAGTTGTTGATAGCCGTCCAACAGTTTTACTCCACATATGTACATCAAAGCTTAAGATTATGCAAATTTTTTTCAATGTCAAATAAAACGTCATTTAATTTTAAAATATATATTTATTTTATTTTTTAATCAACTATCTTATCGCACAAAATATTAATATCTTGGTCTTCATGGGCAGCTGATGAGCGTATAGACGTGGAAGCCTCATTGCCACTACTAGATTCATTTGACTGAAAACACATTCAATTTCTGCATTGGAATTGTGGTAGTGATAATAATAACATTGCTTACTGAGATAAATCTGCAAATACGTTATTAATTTTTATCATGTTTGTGCATTTTGTATGAAGGACTCGCAATTCTTCACTTTTGCTATCACCGAAACGGTGTTTACATAATTCTGACAAACGATCGACAGCCATAATCGAACAAGGTGCACACACAATCATTGCTGGTGAAGATTTTGATCTCTGTATATTCTGTTTATTTTTTTCATTTGGGAAAATAAATTGTTCTTTGATTTTTCACAGGTTCTTTATCTTTTTTATGCTTTGCCGACAAAATATGTAACTTTAAACAATAGCAGTACTTACAATAAGCCTTCGTCGTATCATTTTCGACCAATCCTTGAAATCCTGCATTTTCTCTCACTCTGTCATATTAACAATTATCAAGCAATTAATAATGTAGATAAAACTGTGCTGTATAAACTGTAAATACAATATAATAGTAAGTGTACGGTATAATATATTCTATTTCTATATCATTTATTTCTTTCTTGAAGGAGGGAGTGTTTGTGTATTGTGTATTGAAGGAAATTTGTTGGGAAATATCGCCTGGATTAATTATAAATTTCTACTCCATCTTCACTGAAGAATCCTGTGCGGTCCTTCAAGTAGTACGATTTGCTGCTAATATTGCATCCGCGGTCATTATTTGCACGGACAGCAAGTCAACTATGGACTCTATACGAAATGCCAACAACATCAGCATCAACGCTACTACTACTATCCAAGACCAACACAAATATGTTAGAATCATAAGGATTTCTGGTCATGCCAAAATAATTCGCAATGAACTAGGTGACTTCCGTGCTAAGCTTGCCTTACAGAACCACTGCATACAGTCAATTTATTCTAAAAGGCAGACATCCTCCGTTTAGGTTAATCTCGAATGCAAGGCATCCATGTTTATCCTGCTAAATGCCACCGAAACGTAATAAAATTAGTTGTTCGCTTCCGACTAGGTCACAGTGCCCTTACTCATGAACACTTAATTCGCGGCCTCAACAATGATGTGTGCCCTCTCTGTAACGACGTTGCAACTGTGTAGCACCTGCTTTCAGGATGCAATGCAACACAGCACCTTCAAGACCAATCCAAAATCAACACTTATAATATTTATTTTTTATTTCTTTTTTTCAAGTTTTTCAATCAGACTAGAACTCACGCCACTTTTTTTCTTTATTTATTGGAATTTATCTTGCCAAATTTTAATTTTTCTTTTTAAATTATATTTATGTTCTTTCGTGTTTATAGGGGAGTTTTAACTGGTCTTAGATTAGACATCTTATTTTTCATAATAACTCACATTTTTCGACTTTAATTTTATAATTGCGTTAGATCTTATTGTTAAACAAGTCTTCATGGCCTTTCAATAACCATGTAAATTTCATGATTCGGAAGGAAGGCTACCTCCCATACAAACCCAAATTCAAATTAAAGTTCTTACTTATTATCTTTTGTTTCTTATTTTGTTAAATTTTTTTATAGCATATTTTTGGGCGATGTTTAAATATTTCACTTTTGCGACAAAAACAAATAAAATTTACATAATTTCAGACACAGGTACAAGCTTTACGTCCAACGAACTTGCATACATTGTGTTAAAACCTTGAGCGGTGTTACTTGCCCTTCGATTGCGAGTCCGACTCACTTTACCGATTTTTTAAAATTTTTTTGTTTTCATATTGATGTACCTATATTTCTGAATCAACATAATGTTGATTTCATTCACTGATTTCTAGATTTTTGTCTTGTTAAATTTGAGTTATATTGTATTAAAGGAAGTGTCAAAGAAGTTCATGTGTTTTAATCTAAAATCGGCATTATGGTCAATAATTTTTGAGACTGCAAAATCAGTCAATTATATAGAGAATAGTCTATAGAGACTTCCATCCGATAATGTTGGTATTCATCATGCAAGTGATTGTCAAGAATATCTGTCCTTGCGTCTGATTATGTCAGTTTTCCTTTCGCATGGGAAGCAACCGACATTTGTTTGCTTATGAATTTTATCGAACCTACTAATTATACTTAAAAGCTGATAGCTAAGCGCAAGCAGAACAGTAACAGTGCAACTTTTTGTTGTTACTGTTATTATTACTGACCATAGTCTTGTGTTCGCTTTGTTGTTGCTAGTTTCAAAACTTAGAATCAGAGTTCGCAAATAAATGGCAACTTTATCATTAGGTTGTCAAGCAACCGGTTGTTAAGAAACCAAATGTAAAAGGGATGAAAAAACCTTGTGATTTATTTTTCTGTTTTAAGTTTTTGTGTACATCCAATGCCATTTATTTTTAATTTTTTTATGGCAGAGGCTACCACTAAACGAAGCAATGAGAGAAGTTATTCAAATGTGTGTATGTATTTTTACATATGTGTGTCTCCTTGTGCATTGCTGTCGACTATTATTTGTTACCCAGCAAACTTTTTGATGATTGAATTTTCAATAGTATTCTTACTAAACAGTTTTTGACTCTTTTAGGTGATTGACAAATTAAGTTTTCAAATAGTCAGTCTATAAATATTTACATTTATAAAATAGATAATAATAAAAAACTTATTATTATTATAAGATTCACAAAATGTTCGCTCCCTCTCTCTCTCTCTCATTTCGACTTAGTATACTCACGTCACACAAGAACAAATGAGAAATTCTTTTTTGCTACCTACATTGATAACAATTTGCATTGTTTTCCATTTATCCCCCTTCCTTTCTCTCTCCGACACAGTCAACTCACGTCTTACAACTACAAAAACAGCCCTTTTTGCTTGCACCTTTATTTTTTCGGGCTCTAATTGTCATTTATTATATGTGAGATTGAGCAAAAAGTTGATTTTTATCTGTTAATTTGGGACTTATACATTTATATTGCAATAGAAACAGGCGACTACATACCGACAAAAATTACGGAACGGTCAGTGAGAAACCGAACCAATTGAAAAATATGTGGAACGTTTAGTGAGAAACCGAAAATATTCCACATTCCATTTTGAAAATAAATGGCAACAGTTATTTGCGAACTATGCTTAGAATTGAGTAAACTTGATAATAGTCATGTTCCGTAGAGATAGTATTTAACATAGGGATACATCTATATTGCTTATACAACTATTCTATCATTTGCACTTCTGGACGTGTCATATAATAAGAGGATGATGTTATGTGCTTTAGCTAGATTAGTAAGTATTTGAACAATGGTCTTAAGGGTATTGGGCATCATATTGGTATGAAAAATCATAGCGATCTTCAAGTTCTACTTGGGTGGTAATAGCTACGATGCATGTCCCTGGAATCATCGGATGGATGGTAAGAAGATCAGAGAGACAAAAATGGGGAAAAGTTAAAGTAATGTGATGGAGTTATAAAAAAATAAATAATAATATAATATTGGAACACTGTTTTTGTTATGTTATAGTAAAATCTACTAGCTCCTAATGACTACATACAAGTTGAACATTATTGGAAGCTACCTCCTTCACTACTGACTCGTTAGGATTACTACTACTTTGCTTGAAAAATTTTCTTGTTGGACGTGGCACTCCTCTTCTCTTTCTAATCTTCGAAAATCGGCAATCCCTGAGCTTTAAAGAATTTTGTTTGAATTATCCCTATAATACGCCTTTGGTTTTTTTTATTATCAGAATAATCAAAGATTTCATTTTCATTTCATAACTTTATATCTATAGGATCCGAAAAACATAATGTATAATTAGGGGCGACTCTTGGGGGTGGCGAGCACGGCAATCGCCCGGGGCACCGGTCTTGAAGGGGCGTCACAGTAACAGTCCTAGTAGAAAAATATTAGTTACAAATAATACCAATATTTATTTAAATTTATACGAATTTGTAATTTCTCTCGTAGTATGATATGACATACATTCTTACGAAGATAAATGTCATAAGAAAGATATGGCAGATGCGGCTATACAACACCTAGACGCGTTTACATAATGGCTTGATAATTATAGTAAAAACAGTTTCCAGTCATCCTTGGTAACAGCGAGAGAATTGGCTGATGGAAATGATGTTGAGAGAAAGTTCAAACTCGTGAGATGTAGACGTGTGAGAAGAAGTTTTGATTAAGAAGGGGTAGAGGAAGCTCTTGCAATGTGTACTAAATGACTGACTGTGAACTTTTGAACCAATGCAGTAACTTCCAATTATCTCTAACAGTACGAGGCACATCTGATATTGATGGACATGAGTTGCATGAAGAACTGAATATGTTTATCCGTATTTTTAAAGGAAACGATAATATTTTTTCGTGTAATCTACTGTCGGATTAAAGCAACAGTTGCGTCTGCAGAAAAAAGATGGGCTTTCAACTCTTGCTTTTAATTCAATTGAAAATGACGTAGCTCATTCATTTGTTAAACTATTATGATTTAATTGATGTTTTAGTCTTAGAAAAAGCTCCAAACATCCTTTCTGAATCACTGATTAATGCACCTGAGTTTATCGTGATTAATAATTTGCTATTCTGGTTTTTTAATATTTTTTTGTTAATTTCCAATAAACAAATTTAAAACACCAAATTTATTAATAGCTTTGCATTTTGCAGAGATAAGGGCCTCGCAAAGATCTATTTACCTGCCCGGAGCGTCGCAATACCTAAGGCCGCCCCTGTGTACAATGAAATTACTTCTTTTTTTTTTGGAGGGTGAAAAATATTTAATAAATTCATTATATAAAAAGTAAATGAAGAAAATTACAAATCAATGAAATTAAAGAAAAAAATTCAAGATGCAGAACAAAGGACATGGGACAAGGAATGAGTGAGTGAATGAATGATTGACTACCTTTTGCTACCAAATGCTGCCATTCCTTGATCCTTACGCAGGACATTAACTTTAGGCGTCGTCATCAATCATACGCATGTTGACACTTTGCAAAAATTGTTGCTTTTGTGTTTCTTTTTCCCATTTCCCATTTCTTGTTTCCTATATAATTTTTTGTTTGGATTACAGAAACACGTTACCAAAGTATGAAGTAAGGAAAAAAAAAAATTAAAAGCAAATAAAACCGAACTGAACGTGTTACAGGAAATGAAGAACAACTAAATTAACAAATAACCAAAAAGTCATTTGTTATATTAAGGAACATAAAAATGATGACTTTAAATGGGTTTAATTTAAGAGATCAGTCAGAATCACAAATTTCAGATCAATGAAAGTGACTTAAAATAAGTGTGACCATGAAAATATATTATATTTTGCTAAGGACCTCACTAGTCTCGAATTTTGTCTATGAAATCAAAAGAATCAGTTTTATTGTTGTATATGTTTCATACACATATAACTTCCAAAGAATCCCTGCATTCCGTGCGCCTTCTTCAATTTATTGCAACAAACGTGTTTATGGTTTTATCCACCAGGCTCTTCTATTGGAAACATGGGCCTCCTCTTCGTTCTTGCCCAAAAGCTTCCGCTCCTTTATTTATCTTATTCTACTTTGCCAATGCCATACTGATAACAAATATTCACATCAACTGTTTGATAAATGATTAATGTAAGTCAATGTTTCAATTTCTTTTCTTTTTCTTAAAAATTTTCAATAAGAAGTACTTATAATGAATACTAAATGAACAATAAAAGTTTGGTTTGATCTTTCATTTGCCTCTTTATCTCTCTCTCTCTCTCTCTCTTGATATTCAGATAATTTGGTTAATGAAACCTTTGTAAGAAGTATAAAGTCGTATTTCGTATTGAAAATTCAATTGAATTAAAATGAATGAATGAATTTTACTACACAATATTATTGTTGTTTCCGTTGCTGTTGTTGTGCTAATTGATTTTATTACAAAAGTTGAGTTGAGACTTACTAAAATCGTAAAACCATCTTCTATATATTGTACTAGGTACATAATCGAGGGATATAAGAAGAATAAACAAAGGAACGACGACCAGAAGGAAGGACTGAAGAAAAGAACAACGTAATGAATAAAGAAACCCACAATTTATTGATTAAAAATTCATAAATAAAACTTTGCCTGGCATTTGTATGAACAGAATTGAACAGAAGCAAATGGAACGGAAGGGAAAGGAACTGAAATTAAATGAAATGAAATGAAACTGACTGAGTGAGTGAAACCAAGACAAAGTAAAGCCAACCAAAACCCAGCTCAATGAAATGAAACCAATCAAAGAATAAAATCCTAAAGATGAAGATGGAGTATGGTCAATGGTTGGTCGGTTAAACTCAGTTAAGTTTATTCGATAGTAACTTGGGAACTTGGTAACATGGGATTGGAGGGAGGGGGGGTAAGTTGGAGTTGAAATACACGTTGGTTGTGTTGCTCTTTTAATTAGTTTTTTCTTCAAGTTTCAATCCTTAGAAAATGTTCAAAAATAGTCGTCATGGTGGTTCTTATTTGTTACTCCCTCCGATTTCCTTTCTTTTCCCTACCCATAGTTTTTCTTTATGTTGTTGTTGTTATAGATACAATATACACAGAAGATGTTTTTATTGTTGTTGTTGTTGTTGTTGCTGTTATTCTTAACCGCGAAGTTTAGACTATTTTGGTTTGGCCACAAGTTGTTTACTTTGGGCCACCAAATCCTGTATTATGTCCTAAATAAATTGAGTAAATTGCGTGGTTTTTTGGCTTCATATTGTGCTCTATACTATGTAGTATCCTTTACTCTACTTTATTTTATTCCATTATACCATATACAAATAGTTTCATCTTCTTTTCATTTCATTTCATTCACTAACTTCGTTTGTTCATTAGTTGGTTAGTTTATTAATATTATTTTTTCTTTCTTCTTTTTAATTTAAATTAAATTTCCGTTCATTTCCCGTACTAAAAATACCAAATGCCAAGATAAGGCATCTTACTTACTTACTAGTACAAGTTTCTTTATAAAATTAATTTTAATTTACATTGGAAATATTTTGTTACATTGGTTTCGATTTAATTTTCAAGGTTTTTCTATAATCTGATTTTGATTTCTTAAGCTTCAATTTTCTTAGTGGGCAAGGTTGGGATTATTATTTCACAAAATTATACATCAATTTATAAAGTAAAGTTATAAGATTGTTCAGAAATTACGTCCAGATAATGTTGGACGCAAATCTTCTTGTATGAGGCCTGCAGTTAAACAATCGGTGAAGTGGGGGTCGGACTGGAACACGAAGAGTTTCGTACCACCGCACAAGGTGTTAACCCTATTTATGCAAATTAACTTCGCCTAAGAGCATGCTACAAAAAAATTAAGCGAAATGAGAAACAACATTAATTTGAATTTTCGTTTGTATGGGAGGTACCCTTCCTAGATATCCTAGGATCTTGAAATTCAAATGGTTGGTAAATACGCATCACACACTTGTAAGTTCCAGTTCGATAAGACAAAGAACAAAAAAGTTTTTCTAATTAGAACAATGATTTGAATTTGGGTTTACATGAGAGGTACCCCTTCTAGTAACCCTAGGATCTTGAAATCTACATGGTTGGTGGATAAAACTTAGAAAATAATAGTCTCTAAAAGTCAGTTGGATAAAAGAAAATTTAAAAAAGTTTATCTAATAAGAACATTAATATAAATTTGGATCCAATTTTTTAGCTTTATTTTTTTTATTATTTGTTGTTATAGCGTTGTGGAATTACACACTCTTTGAAAATTTGACTACTTATTACGGTTTATGAGATAGAGATCACTGATGGACGGATGGACGGACATCATAGGCTGTCCCGTTGGCACCCTCTGGGTATGAAACCCGAAACACGTTCTGAGGCGATTGAGCACTATTGATAAAACATGAGGTTTTAAGCAAGCTTTTTCAAATTTGGGAATATTTCTTCATTACACACATAATTGTTCCTTGAAATATTTTGACACCTGAAATCAGCTTCTACCCATTCTTGAGTATTGGTCTTCATCTTCTTTAATCAAATTGTCACAAACAATGTTACTTGTTTCCTCCTAGACTTCTGTCGTCGCTGTGGATATGAATAGGAGTCAGAAAGCAATCAATACCTTCTATGTGGTATCTTCTTGAAATATCAAAAGCAAAATTTGCCAATGAGTTGATGTCTTGCTTCCTTTTGTTAATTCTGCGTGCTGGTTTCAAAGGCGTAGAGCATCCTCTGAGACCAACTATGGATACCCAACTGCCAGTGACCTGCATATCTTATAATTATTCTATTTTAGGGCTTCAAGTCTTTATTAAAAGTTTTTCTTGACATGGTCAAATTTTATAAAATTGAATAGTTTTTTAGTTCTTTGCGACATCACAGGAACAATATCCGCATTATTTCTGTTTGTATATATTTTTAATCTGTCATTGATTCCGTATATTCTTGCCCACGAATTGTTGATCGTTGATATATGCTAAAACTTTTCGACTCTTAAGCTGTTAAAAGTATAGCATCGGATATCGTCTGCCAGTGATATCGGTATCAGAATCGTTACATCCCTAGATGCATTCTTTGCTAAATATGTAAGTTTTTTCCCCGTTCCTCTCAGTTCTGCCTTATTCTCTTCGCTCCGTCTCTTTGAACTCTGATTTCTGCTACGTATTTTATAAAATTAAAAAAATATATTAATTTCATATTGTACTTACAATTTTTATTAGCAATTATCAGTTAAAAACGCCAAAAAAAAAGACCTTAAATGGGGTATTATCGATACATATTTCATAGAAAAATGCGGCGAAGATGCGGCAACTTGGGCTACTGGCAAAATGCTCAACATCTTTATAGCATCTTTGAAATATGCGACATCTCGCCCACTTAATACACTATAAATTCGGTATACACGTAATACATTAGCAGCTTTACCCGGCGTTGCCCGGAATTCCGTTTAGTCCAGTCCAGTCTAATCATTTCATATACCCGTTTTGCACACAACGATTCTGCTAATTATTTTCATTTATGTTTCTTTGTAAAGGTGTGCTTTCTGTCTCAAAGCAAATTTCATAATATCCCGCTTCTATTGTATTAACCATATTATCGGCGCTGTACTTATTGGGCCATTCATGGTCAAGCATGCTTGAATCAATCAAGAACGATATCGGTAAATTTAGCTTGAGACCAGCATATGTACGACGAAAGCTAATTGAATAAACCATCATTTGTAGTTAATTTTTATTAGAGAAGGTTTTTCGAAAATGGTTACGATGAATTTATGAATTTTTAAATTATTTCTCAGAAAATATAATTTTTTTTCGGAAAATATTTATTTTTTGATGACCCTATCCCTGGATCAATTTTTTTAATTTATCCCTTATTATTATTACAAGCAGCTGCTTTTGTCACCTGGTTGCATTAATTTTCTCTCTTCACTTACCACAAAAGAGAGAGGTAGGGATTCATTCAGTCCAAAACACATTATGCGCGACCATTTATACACAACCGTTTGCCGCGGAATTTCACAAACAATGATTATAATCAAATTAACCCACACACGGTTAATCATGCTTGAGTTAATGACAAAAATCAATCATTCAATCACCGCCAACCATGGTCAATTATCCTTAAATCAAGCCAAACTTATCTTTGACCATGTGTGGGCCCTATAACATTTTGCATCCACACACACTTTACGTTGGTACGAACGACACGGCTACCACGCAATAGAGTTCTGAGTAAAAGTCTTTGACGAAACAAACTGTGTCTCTCTTAACCCTCTCTCAATGAGCATCATATTCAGAAAGAGGAGAGATCGAAGAGCGCAATATAGGGAGGTTCAGTTAAAACAATATATCGACATTTATTCCGATATGATATATCGAAACTCTATATCAATATGTTGCGAATCAATCAATATTTGTTTTCGATATATCGTATGTAATTTGTATTTAATTAAATTGCCAAACCATTTTATAGACTTAGGCCCTATTATATGATTTGAATTCAAAGAGTAAAGGCCAAACTCCATATGACGCTATGCTTTCTACGTGTTTCAAAAGCACAAGTTCCACAACACACAACTGCATCAGCTTCTTGATTACTAAAACTTTGTTAATAAGTCGACTATCACAAAGCCATGAAGCAGAATTCCCTTTGTCACTGATTTTGGGATTATATTTCAATTTCATCTTCATTTTTGACAGTGTTCGGCACATTTCCGAGTACAATATATCGAATAAAATATATCGATAATAAATATTCGATATCTGATGGATTGATTCGATATATCGAAGGTTAAATATCGATTTTTATTATACAATATATTGATAAATATCGAGAATCCCTAGCGCAATACTCTCACAAAATAATTAATATATGAGAGGAATAAATGCAATACAATCAAATCACAAAGTTCAAGAAGCAGCAAAGGATGAACAATGAAAAACATACGGAAATTTTTGTACGAGTATGTAAGAAATTTTCTAAATTTAACAGATTTTTGGTACCTCTAGTTTTTTGAAAATAAAATAAAGCCTATGTCACTCGCTTAAGAAACCTTTAAATCAGTTAAGTAGGTTTCAAGTTAATTTATTACAAATCAAAGAAACCTTTCCTCTTTATAATGTTAGTAAAGATAACGATATCAGGGAAGGTAAAAATTTTGTTGTAAAACATAACATAAATTAAGAAATTGTTACTATTCATTTAATACCAGTATAAAATATATTAATGTATCTATAAGTAATTACATAATATCAGGCATTTCATCATGACTATAGGCATCAAGCTATATACATATGAATGTGAGAATAAAGATATTAGTAATGGTAAAACAAATGCGTCTATGATAGTTACTCAATAAATGAACTAAAGGTAAAAACAAATGGCACTAAGACCTGACTATTTGATTAAAATTTAGTCACAGTGATGGTGAGAAAAAATTAGCATAAAAGCATAACTAAATTTGGCATAATTCAAGGCATCAAACAACACAAACATAAGTCAAAAGTTTGAAATTGTATGTATAATGAGATAAATTAAAAGATATGTGTTAGAGTCACAAGATAATTCAGTCGAGCATCGCTAATTCATAGTCAGAATATAATCAAATGCACATCACTAATTATTACAAACGCATAATTTTGTTTATCTTTTGTATCATTTTCTCATTTTAAAATCAGCCGCTGAAGCGAATATGATGTGGTATTTAAGCTTAAATCACCGTTAATTAAATAAACGAACTAATATAAAAATTGAACTCGCATCTTTTGATTGTTCCTTTTTATTCAATTAAGGTGCGCAAAATAATGAATCCTCGAAACAGTATGAATTTCGATAATTAAAAAAAAAAAGAACAAAATGAATAAAGATTATAAACTCGACACTAAAATGATATTTAAGTTGATAAATATCCACAAGGATACAATCAATTTTAAATGAAAAATAACCACCTAAACTTCTTGAATTATAGTTGTATAAGATGAAAATAAGAAATAATTTTGGTGATTATAGAATGCATTAAAATAATTGAGTGCTGAAAAATAAATAAGAAAAAAAACACAACAGAAGAAATGATCCGAGATACGTAAAAAAGTAACCATAATAAAATATGTTCATCGGCCACAAAACTCAATTTCATTACTAACCCGCAAAACACTAAATCCTTAGCGTCTTTATTTTATTTCAAGAGACTCATTTGGAAGGGGTCTGTTCAATCATTTGTACGATTATTTCAACCTAAACATCTGTCAATCTATACATCTAACCTACCATTCATTCAACTAGATATGTATCTATATAACCATTCCTTTATTCATCCTTTTGTCCGTTTGTTTATGTTTCCATTTGTCTGTCCGTCCAATCCTTACACTTAAATACCATTTAGAAACAATAAAAATTCTAAACAGACCAAAAACTTTTCGCTAAAAAGTAAATATATTACTTACTAATTCAACAGCAATAACAAATATACAAATAGGACAACAGGACAACCAAAAAAATGAAAAATAAAAAGCACTGACAACAGGACAACAACAGAAACCCCAAACTAAATGACAATGACATCGACAACGACGAGTGATTTTCATGCTTAGAAAGTAGAAATTTGTGAAAGTAGAAAAACGCGTTAAGGAAATTCGTTTCGTTTGCAAAGTAAAAGGGGAACAAACTCACGTAATATTTGAATCAGCGGTTCTTAAACTTGTGTGGGTCCTCTCGCTCAAAAATCGTTTTGGGGCCCCTCTCTGCCACAACATTGTTAAGTGTGAATCATTTCGAGTCGGTGGGTATTCGAAAGTCCCAAATCTACTAGGGGTATGACAAGATCATTGTAATGAACCTTAAGCAGCATTAAATGCTGCCTAATTTTACCGATATCTTGGAACCTGAAAATTATTGGTAGTGTTCTAGCCATCAAATATTCCGTACATATGTGCTGATTGGAATCTCTGCAGTGACAACTGCAAGGTAACATTTAATGGCGGCCAAATGTTGAATGCAAAGTAAAGGTGTGGGTTGACCTTTGTGTTTCGGACTCTCAGGCCACATGCCACAAGGGGTTCATGGCCCACAGCTTAAGTACCTCTGTTTTAGATTATTTTGATTTTCTTTTGCCTTTTTGACCAGAGGAAACCAAAATTGGAAGAAGGAAAAAAATAATGTTAGGAAGGAAGGAAGGAAACATAGACGGATGAGTGAATAAAAGGCCGAGGGAGTGACAGAGAGCGGAAGGATACAGGATACCAGATCAAAATTGATGTTGTTTTTGCAGTTGCTAATGTTGTTGTTGTTTCTGTTGTTGCCAAAACATGTCAATGTGAAAAGTTTTGTGATTTCTCAGAAACTTATTTTGCTTTTGCCATGCTTTGCTTTACTTTACTTTCTTTTACTTTCTATATCTACGACTCAACTCAACTTAACTCAACTCAACTCAACTCTTGGCAAACAAAAATATTATAAAAAAGAAAACAAGTAAAAAAAAAGGAAATTTGGAGGATAAAAAAAAAAAAAACAAAAACAAGCTGAGAATAATAAAATATTGTAGAAGTCGGTGAAGGTAACGGAGAAATGGGGAACTTTGGTTTTGGGAATAGCAATATAGCTATACTAAAGGAATAGGAATGGAGGTTAACAATGCTCTCACAAAAGAATACAAAAAATGCGTTACTAACAAACAGAAGCAGCTACACATTCCCATTTGCCCCACATCTGGTGGGTGCTACTATCCCTAGAAGCATTAGTACTGGTACTGGTACTGGCACTGAGTGCGCCAGATGAATGTGGCACCACCACAAGATTTCTTCTTGTTTTTTTTTTTTTTGTTAGCATCACCAATCTTGTTTTTCTTCTGCAGCCATTTGTAAAATTTTTTATTTGTTTTCTTTTATATTATTTTCATCTTCTTAAAGTCATCATCATCATCATCGTCATCGTCGTCTTCGTTGGCTTTGTCTTCATCTATGTTTGTTTACACAAAAGTAAAGTGGCAAGTAATGGTGATGTATTTGTGAAAAGGGGCAATAGAAATACTTTAGAGAAATGGGTGAAAGTGAAACAAAGGGATGTAGGTGGGAGAAAAAATCTGAAAAAAATTCTAAAAATGAAAGGGACCCGACCGTCCCTGGCTACCTAAAAGTGTCATCGTTGTCATTGTGTTCCTAGACATTGCCTTTTTGTTTGGGTAAATGGTAAAAAGCGTATACAAGAACGCAGACACTTAGTGAGTGTGTAGAATTCGTCGGAGGGGTTGGTTAAGAATGAAGTAGTATGTAGTATCAAACAACAAGAACGACCATTAGATGTTGTGTTTATGTATATACTATGTATATATTGTATACGAGTATTATTTCAAAAAGTATTTTATGCACATTAGTTGTGCTTTTATGAACTTGAAGTTGTCATTTGCTCGAGCAAACTTTGACGCTCAACTGTTGTAATTTTCATCATCGTCATCATCATCATTCCCCATCTTCATCACCATTGTCTTTTCATTTGTCTGCCCTGATGACTTCGAATCAACTTTTGCCGAATTATTCAACATTCTAAGATGTGCTGTCTTGCCCTTGGTCATGACTCCTGTTTTTCCTGTTCGTTCTTTTACTAAAGATTTTTGGTTCTTATATTTCATGTAAGCTTCGAAAAGCAGCTGCAAATGACAAGTTTTCCTCATTCACTCGAACACTTACTATATATTTTTTTCAACTTATAATACTCGTACTATCCTGCCTTATACTTAATACTATTCTGTCGTCTATCCTCTATCTTCCATCCTCTATCTACTTAACTGGTAATCTTAGTCTTATTCAAATGCGCTTCTTGTTGAAAGAAATAAAGAACTTTTCGTTCTTATTTTGTTGAAATTCCACCACTCAATGTTAATATTAACTTTTAACAAAAATATGAAAAAAATAAAAAAATATTCTATGAAATGAAAGTTGGCTTTATTTAATGTATGAATTAAGTTTTTTTTCATTGTTCGCTTCCTTCGTCCTGCATGTCGTACTGTAAAAACTTCTTTACGTTTTTCTTTAGTCACAAACATCTTTATTTTGCTTACATTTTATATGAATAATTTTATAGTAGTTAATTCCTTTTCCCTTGGTTGCTAACCAAACTGTGCAATAATAAGTCATATATCACAATGTTCAGATTTCAGAATTGGACAAATAAGCATTTCTATTCAATGCTTGCTTGCTGTAAGTTACCTTTATCTGCTTTGTTATGAAGTACCATAATGTATAGAAAGTGTTGGTAGAAAATATTACTTAACCTATTTCTTTCTCATAGTGATTCACCTGAGAAAATTTATTAGATTTCTTAGATACATATGTGTATCAATACAGTGATTTCATTTGAAATATTCCTTGCAATATACTATAAAAATCTAGTATAGTTTCAAAAACTTTTTGGACTTTAAACAAAAAAAGAGAAAAAAAATAAAAATGAATATCATAAACCTCAACTTATATTAAAGTGAAAAATAAAAACTATCTTATATCTAATATTTTTATGCATATAACAAAACACAGCATATACCACTTTATATATATAGGTGGTGTGCAAATTCCAGATTCCATACACAAATTTGACCAAATCTTTGGAAAATGACACTCGATTGCAAACTTCGGTGGATGAAATACGTCCATGAAAAAAAAAGAAACAAAGCATGAGATGGTTTGCAGGTAGCCGATCAACTTTATCCAACCAAAATATAATTATTAATATATTCAAGCAATAATTGAAACCTGTAGAGAGTTATGGAGCACAGCATGGTATTGCAGAAGTGCTGACATAAAACGCGACAATGCATTGGAGTGAAATCTGTCATCGTAGAGATAACAAAAATTGCAATAGCCCATGGAGACAGGCTAATAAATCCTATAAATGAAGATGCTAAAGTCGATGGGCTAATTAGACGGCTCAAGCGTATCAAACTCAGCTATCTTAGGGCTTCATAGAAACTCTAGAAATTAGAGTATATTTGTAATATTGTTAATATACAAGACTTAAACTGTTTGTAAGTCATTTGTAAATATTGTATATAAAAAATAAAGATATTGCTATGGCAAAAGCCAAAACGAATGAGAATACTTAATCAGTTTTGTAGCCTACACTGCCATGATGAACCAATATCAAACACATTGTGTCATGGTAGTCAATCTACCCTGATTTTCCAGTATGTTGGTGCTGGTATTTGAGTTTGATCTACTTAAAAAGGAGTGATTTTTGGTATTGTTGGCGTTTGTGATCTTCTGGTACTGTCACATCTGATTGAACTCGCAGTGCGGAAGTTACAATCATCTAGTGGAGAAATTAGTACAACATTTTTACCATTGCTTTGTTCATTTGAATACTTCCTGTGCTAGCAATGTATCATCTTAATGTTATCCAAAGCACTGGTTAGTGACTAGTGGCCAATTACACATTGTGCTGCGCACTGGGTTTTTGCAGGTATTCGTTGTATTATTGCAAAGATCAACGTCTCTCATTTGTTGATTGTAAGCTCTTAATGCTTCACAAGAAGAAATGGAACTGAAAGCCCATGAATTGTAGTCACAGTAACAATTGTTACTCAGTGGAATAAGCAACGCATTTGTTTTGAATGGTGAACGAAATCACTTTAGCCATGAGCCTTTTCTCTTATCAAAAGGCACACTGGAGATACGCGTCCTGCGGATTGTTCCAGGTACGAAATAGTTTATCGTTGACAATTTGAAAATTAGGTTGTGAGATGTGTAAGTCCTCAGAAGACTTTAATAAATCAAAAACAGTATTCTCACCGAGACCATAGGACTTGTTAAAAATTTTGCATGTGACAAAAATGGTCTTGTGTCATTGTAACACGTGTAACAAAACAATCAACGACTGGATTCAAAGACCAATAAAAAAGATAATTAGTTGGAAGATTGTCTCTCCTGAAATCACAAAAAAATAATATAGAAAAAGATGCCAAAGCGGTCTGTTAAATTCAAAATTTGCGAAATTTGCAACATTATTTTTATTTCAATTAAACAATATGACATAAATTGAAACTTTATATTTCATTTAAATGTAAGATGAAGTTTCATTCAATATGGAAGTGATATAGCACAGTGTTGGCCAAAAGTTAATCTGATTAACGATTAATTATTAAAAATCATATTCAAACTGTTTAATTAACTTTTAACTACACTTTGGTTATCACTTTTCTTTGCAATCTAAGTTAAGCGAGAAATTAAACAATGTGTGGCGCGGTAAGTGTTCGGATGGGTGACCGGTTTAGTAATCGGTTGGCGAAACCGTGTTTTTTATTTATTTTTTTTTAACACTATGTAACTACATCAAATAATTGCCAATACAATAAGCAAAGAGTGAGTTCAACGACAGTTGAAGTTGGTGTTGTTAACAAATATATTTCAAATCTATTTCTATAAAATTGAATGTAAAGGGGGAGTCAGAAAGGACGGACAGTTTTTGAAATGACTAGTAGTTCCCCCACAAAGGGCCGACGGGTGGCGGGTTGGTACCGTTATGTTCGTCCGGTAATAGAATTTTTTTTCAGTCACCGCCATGGCCCTGTGGATGTTGTAACACCGCGTTTACGCTTACGAGAGTTTCGTGTGAAATAACGGGTCGATCACTGCTGTTCAGCGCGAATTCCGACGCCACTTCAACATTCATCGGAACCAAAGAGTACCAGCGCGTAACACGATCCTTCGGTTGTTGAAAGCACTTCGCACCCGAGGTGTTTTGAGCAACAGACGTTCCCCAGGGCGTTCACGAATGGCTCGAACGCCAGAAAATGTTGAGGCGGTCCGCCAAGATTTCATACACAACCCAGGTCGTTCTGCACGAAACCAGGCCGCTCAAATTCCCTTGAGTAATCCATCGGTAAGGCGTATTTTACACAATGAACTGCATTTCCATCCCTACAAATTGGCAATTGTTCAAGAGTTGCAGCCAAGGAATTATAAACAACGAGTGACATTCGCGCGTGAGATCGAAGCACTCTCAGATCAACATGAGAACCTTATTCTGTTCGTGAGTGCTCATTTCCACCTGAACGGCATGGTGAATCAGCAGAAATGCCATTATTAGGCCAATGAAAATCCTAGAGAATTGCATGGAAGACCTTTGCATAGCCCCAAAGTGACTGTTTGCCAGAATCGACCGGCAAATGCTCGAGAGAGTAGGCGAAACTTCGTGGAACGGCTTCAGCGCTGCATCGCCGATGGGGGTCACCACATGCCCGATTTTTTTTTCCACACATGACGTTCTTAAATGATTTGACCAAACAATTCTAAAAATTCAAATAAAAGTCTTTTTCAATGATCCTTAACAAGTTTATGAATTTTTGAAAAACGTCCGTCCTTCATCTCATCTCAACGGCATCTCTAGCATAGACTTGAGTGTTTCGGTAAAGTTCGGTGCGAATCGGACTTGCTATTGTTGAGAACTTACATCACGTCGGGAGTGTAGCAAAACACTCCGGGAAAGCTAGTAAATTTATAAAGACATAGAAACATGAACTAGTGAGGAACGAACGCACGACATAAAGCTCATAACATTAGAAAAGAACAAAACTCAAAGTTAACAGACCAGAGATAATTTTGTGAAATTTAACAGCATTGCTCACTCTATCTGCTCGTGAGTATAAAGCAGGCAGGCACAATCACATATTTTTCTTTTTTACTATTCTATAACTTGAACAAAAGCAAAACAAACAATTATAATATTTACGGGATCAAATTCAGAAATTCTCTTGTAGAGAATAGTTATTTGATTTTAACCTGAGCTCTTCTGCAGATCACGGGTGCGCCTTGACACGTTAAGCGGGTTCCAATACACCGTAGCCGCAATAATGATACTCTTTATGTACATACCAATCCTCTTGCTATAGCTCTCAACTCGAATAATTGCACAGGAAGATTACAAAGGCTCCACCCTACGGATCTACGTCATAGATTTAGAAATTAAGAATGTATTATATAATATATTCTATATCCTAATTTAGTTACTCTCTGTCAATGTTATCAAACCCTCAGATGTGTTCTTTTAACGCTTGATTAGAATTATCAAATAAACTCATCTCACCTATCAACATTGCCGGGAACATGCTAGCAGACAAATTTTCCAAATATGATTGTACCGTTCGACAAATTTGACAAATTGCTTGCCAAATTACAATGAGAACATCATCTCGGCATTGTTAAAAGGCAAATTGAGAGCGTGGAGAAAAATTATCATTGATACCAAGGGGTAAACATTAATAAACTAGCACTATACAACTACACAACAGAAGATACCATTATATGCGCTTATCTTGTCTGAATATCATACAATTCACCGGACTCAGGCTAGGCCCATAGCAAACTAACTCACAGTTGTATATTTGACCGAATATCCTCAGTGCAATAATTTTCACGCTAAACGACAACAAATTATTAGCTCTTCTCTCCTGGTTTCCCATCAGTCATTACCGCTTCCATCAGCAACTTAAAACAAATAATGTCTTATTTAACAAATAAAAAAAAAATTATGTATGCCAATTATTGTAAGTTCGATCCACATGTTCATTATTTTTATATTATATAGTTTCAGTTACCTAGCGCACAAACTAATATAATCTATAACTGATCTAATTATTGTTCTTCACTGATGTAAATCTCTTATCACACTCTGGAGCCGATAGCCATTGTTGCTAGCGTTCCAAAGCTTATTAGCTTGTAATATTTATTATATATGTGGCAACTCCAAATTCGCAAAAGTCATTGTGACACATTGGATCTCACGATTTGGAGTCCCAGCACAAATCACAATAGATCGTGGCAGACAGTTATAGTCTTCGGTTTTCACCGAACTGATGACCCTCATCGGAGCAACTCATTTTTGAACTACACCATATCACTCGCAATCAAATGGCCTGATTGAGAGGTGGCATCGTTCATTTAAATCCGCTATTATTTGCAACGACTTCAACAAGTGGACGCAGTGTTTTCCCACCATTCTACTTGGCCTACGAGTCGTCTTCAAGCCGGACATCAAGGCATCACCAGCATTGCTTGTCTATGGTACCACGCTAAGGTTACCAGGGGAATTTCTCACTACAAGCAAAACACCGACAGTTACCAGCAAATCTGTACAAGATTTTTTAAAATCAATGCAAAACCTACGCCCGACAGACACAGCAATCCATAGTCCTCCGAAGACATTCATTTCTACAAAACTCGAATTGGCTACTCATATTTTTGTCCGCAATGATTCAGTCCGACCTTCCTTGATCCATCCGTACGATGGACCGTTCGAAATTTTGAAAAAATCACAAAAGTTTTTCAAACTTCTCATAAAGGGTCGCAAAACCAACATCGACAGGTTGAAGCCTGCCTTTACATCGTCGACCGGCCTGGAAAACCAAGAGTTCTGGCCAAAGGATCAAATTCGCCAACAGCATTGGTTTCGTCTAGAAGGGGAGTACTGTGGCAACTCCAAATTAGGAATCTCACCACAATCGAAATTAAAGGATCTCACCACACTATTGTGAATAAATTTCTAACTATTGTCAATAAGTTCTTACAATTGCGAATTGTAAAATGATTTAAGTAGACACATGTAAATGATGGAAGGTTAGTTGAATTCTGATTGTCACCAGACAGATTGCTACGTATTTAAAATAATAATAATAAATAAAATCGTAAACGTCTTTTGGTTTGTGCACGCTTATCTTACAACCGGCATGACTGATTTGAAATCTGGTGTATTATAGCAAACTTCCTTTAACATATAGCGTTTACTTTATCAAAATTTATTGTACCTACCAAATCAAAAGATAATCATTTTTCATTGAATTTTGAGTACTGTAAAATATTAACAAAAGACCAGCTATTGCGAACATATTTCGAATACCATGTGTACGAAGTCGCGGACACAGTTTGTTTTAATAATAAGTCTACAACAAATAAATAAATAAATAAAATAATAAAGACGAAACCCCCAAAGGGAACTGAACGCTAATACTAACGACTATCGTATAAAGACTTAGAATTTTACCAAAGAATTTAAAAGAACAGTCAAAATGAAAGCGGATCATATTACCTTTTTATCGCATTAAAATTTCATTCCACCAAAAATTTACCAGCTAAATAAAAAAATTACATTTATGGTAATTAAAATTTAATTTCCCTAAGCCATAAACTACTTAATCACATTTACTTTCAACAGGAAAAAAACCAAACAAATGTAAATTATGTCTGAAAACCTTAAATCTTTCATAAGTAAAAGATTCATGTAAGCATCTGCCATTTGAGATAAAATTTATCTTCATAATCGTCTTTGTTATTTTAAGATTTTTCAATACTCAGTTGAAGTTGAGTGTAAAAGCAATTGATGTTCAATGTTTTCTGTGAAAACATTATAAGGTAAATGGATACGAGGCGGTGGCGGTGGCGGCGGAGGAGTTTGTGATTGGTTGATATGTGGGAGAAAGAAACTTTGGTTTTTCTACAATTACACACGCTTCATAAAGCAATTGAGAATGAATAAAAAGAAAAAAGAACACGGGGAAGGTGGGTTGAATGGATATGGAAGGATGTAGGAGGATGTGAAAAGTTGTCGTTGTCATTGTCAATGTCGGCGGCGACGGCAATCGTTGGAATTTAGTGAAGAATAAGGAAAAAGTTTACAAAAATATAGCATACCTTAAGGCGTGCGTAAAGTAGCGTGTTTTAAAGATGTTATAGCTATGCTACATACACATATGTATGTATGAAAGTGTAGGTGAATTCATTTACATACACATATACATGCCTGTATGTGTATGTAAAGCGCAATAAATTCAAAGGGCCGCCATTACCAACCTACGAATAAAAGACACCATCAGCAGCAGCAGTATCATCACCATCACCATCACCATCATCAGCATCATCATCAGCATCAGCATTTAACCACCTTAAATCGTGTGTTACGCTTTTCCAAATGCTATATGGACTATATAGTATAATATATAGTAGTCTTCTCATCGTCTTATTTCTGTCTGTCTACCTGTCTGTCTCACTTTCTGCATCTCCCCCCTATCACCCTTTTGTGTCCTTTTCTCTTTTTACCCATTTACTGTGTCATTCTGTCTGTCTCGTAATGAATTAGTAGCAAACTTTGCTTTGCTTTACTTTTCTTTGCACACACACACACAGACACACGCACACAGAGTCCTGAGTCAAAGTGTATCACATGTATATAACTTTGGCTGTGTGTAACTGTGTGTGTGTGCGTGCAAAGACAAGCTTATAAAGTTTGCTTGTGCGTGTACGTCTGTGTATATGAAACACACATAGGTTAATGATAAATTGAGTTAATTAGTGACGTGATAAGAAGCTAATATAATTATGAATGTGCGTGAGTTTCTATATGAATGTGAGTGAGCGTGTATCTGTGTATCCATTTGAGCGCACACACAAAGGATAAACTTAGACGCGCTGATTTAGTAATGAAGAAAAAGATACAAAAATGTTGTAGAAAGAATGAAAACTCGCGCAAGCAACTAAAGGAGCTGTCAAAGGCGATGTTCCTTCTTAAATGAATAAAGCTCAAGAGTTTCTAGGTTTCTTGCATGAGGCTATTAAATTAAATCAATATTACTAATGATGAGGATGAGGATGAGAATGATGATGATTATGTGTATGTGTATGAAGGATTATGAAATCCTTATATGACTATGACACATATTAATAAGTATGTGAAAGAATTTCATTAAAAAACTGCATTTGTTGTTCTTCTCTTAAATAGTTTTTAAGTTTACTTCAATTATATTTCACTTTTATACTTCATTTAAAAAGTTGTTGTTGAAAGTTTTATGTTTATGAAACTTTTGGAAATATGATTGACATATTGTCTTATTAATAATAGCATAAACAATAGAAGTAGAACGCACATCTTCCCCTTGACTTTTTGATGTCAATCATAATATTAAATTCATGAAACTCTTGGTGTTTTAAAGTTTTGGCAAAATGAAAAACAAATTAAATGAAATCAAGTGAAGATAATTGCATATCATTGAATCATTAAGATAAATTATTTTTTAAAATGAATGAATTTCTAAAAGAAATAATACATCAAAAGGAATAATAAGAAGCTTACTTAGTGTTATTGTACTTTGATTGTATGTCTCGAACAATAGTGTTATTATTTCTCAATTTGTTTGTTATATAAATAGAAACAACAATCAACAACAATCAATTAAATGATAGAATAACAAAAGTCTTAAGGTCAAAATATTGATAATTGATACTTTTTTCTATTTTTTGATTGTGTGAAATTAATTATCTGATGTATGCATTATTTATTATATAGAATATGTGTTGGTTGATCTTGAATTGAAAAATTTGTTGATTAATATTTGATATTTTCAGCTAGGTGCTGGAATTATTGTTTCATTCCTGCTGCTTTATTCTTCATGATAGCAACTCGAAATATTGTCCACTGAAATATATTGTGCTTAAATTTTAATGATGGAATAGAGTGTACTATAAGTATAAGTTTCAAGGGCCAAAGATTAGAATAATTTAAATATTAAAAATTCCTCACGAAATTTGATTACACAAAACATTATAGGAGCGAAATGCTTACCATGCAAACATTGCTGTTTCACACTTAGACGAACTGTTTGTTCTACAGCTATGCTTAACAACATAGCCATTCCGCAAATTGATCATGTTAAATATCTAGGAATGACTCTTGACAAGAGTCTTTCCTGGAAAACACACATCTCATCCACTACTGCAGCTTTCTATGGAAAGCTTAAAAAAAAAACTAGCCTTAGTAACAAAGTGTTGGTATACCATAAAATTGTACGTCCCCCCTGGAAATATGTGCATCGAGTATAAATAAAGTTCCAATTCTGCAAAATTAAACATTGCGTTGTATCACGATTTCTCCTTACTAAGTTCGGTATTCTGCAATTCACAACGAACTTCGGATGCCCACAGCTATGGATGAAATTAATTTGCTCAGCAGTTGCTACAATGACAGGCTGAATGCTCACTCTAACCCACTTACAGCGGCACTTATGCACAAATAGTTCTTAAGGAAACTGAAACGTGATCTCCTTTGTGATCTTGCTTCCAAATCTACATAGCCATAATTTAATTCCGGTTAGCAGATAGTTCAATCATTCATTCATTCAATCAGTATGTACATCTAACGCAACGAAGTCATTTGGTTATAAATTAATTAGTTAATTCAGTGGACTGCACTAAGTGTCTAGGTTTATTTAGAATTATTCTAAGAATATCTGAACTTATAGCAATGGACAGCTACACTATGTGCATTTAATTGCCTTCAGACTGGTGGAAATTGAATATTTCAGCAAATTGCCTCCAGATTGCTCCACTTTGTGCATTTAGTTCCACGGATATTGCAAATTACTGAAATTAGAGAAGGATGCCAAAGCACATTGTGCTTCCTCCTGCATTAATTTCAGACTAACTACTTAATTACCCTGTCCTACCACGCAATATAAAGCAATATGAGCAACAAAGACTTAGCTGCCGAGGTACCGTTTAGTATTTTCCAGCGCGACTGCAGTACCGTTTGTTTTCAAACGCTACTGTTGTACCGTTTGTTTTTCAATACCGCTACTCAGGTGCCGATTAGTGCATGTAAACTTATACGCCTCTCATGTGCTGTTTAAAATGTTTGATAAAAATTTACCAAGTTAGCTTTAGTAATGTATGAACATTAGAGTGGTTAAAAAAAAACCAGAAAGAAGGCTATCATTGGCTATGCCAAAGATGTAATACTCTTTACGCAAAACAAAAATCTTTTTCATATAAGAACATTAATTAAAAAGGTGGTTTGTACTAGAGGTACCCCTCTTGGTAACCCTAAGATCTCGAAATTTATATGGTAAGTTGATATGGACAAGAAACTTATAGTGATTTAATCTCAGTTCGATACGCTAAAAAAAAAACGTTTTTCTAATAAGTACTTTAATTTAAAAGGGGTTTTTTTGTGGGAGGTACCCCCCTCCCAAATATATTTACTTTATGTGGTCTGCGATGTCTCCTTCTGTGTGTCACAAACTTCTTGACAAACTTATAATGTTATTCACTCCCGTGAAGAGTATAAACAAGTTTTTCTTTTTGTTTATCTAACAGGCTTAAAAGTTCCGTTGTGGTGTAAAAATAAGTCACTTAGAATTTGAGCACTTAGTATTAATATTTAGATAGTCCGCATCGCACCATAGGAAATACATGGAAAAATTGTAGTTTGCACTTTCTGATTTTTATTGCTAACTAATAGTGTATTATATCAAAAATCTTGTAGCATATTTTGAATGAGAATTGAACGCTCTATAAAAAAGTTCTGTTACAATTTTTTGCTAAGTGAACTGGTTCAAAAGTTATACAAGGTTAAAGTTGAATTCACTGCAATTTTGACCGTTTTCAGTGTATTAAAACAAAATTAATAGTTTCATAGGAAAAAAAGTGGAAAAAATTTTGTGTTAATTTTAAAATTGGTCTTCTAGAAAATGTAATCAACAATATTTTGCAATAATAAAGAAATCAATAATCTTTGGAAAAAATTGTATTGGCAGGTTCGCGTCAAAATCATAGTTTTTTGGTTTTTGTTCAACTCAAAGGCAAAAAACATTCCTTTAATCGGTAAAAAATCATACTTTTGTACTTGTAAGTGCTCAATTTTGTCCCAAGAATTTATGAAACGACCAAATATCGGTATATTAGGACCATCAGAATAATTTCCATTACATGATGGTGGCATCCAACCCATACTAACTTCCTGTTTAATGCTTTTCAATCAAAACAATTGTACCTGAATACCTAATCGTAAACATTTCAGTAAGCGATTTTAGAGCAAACAGTCAGTGATCAAATTGTGTGCGGACAAATTGAATGCGAAATGTAAGTGTTTTAAGTGGAAATTCGATTAATTAAAAAGATTATTTATATGATATTTTAGGGGAAAACAATAAAACTCAGACCAAACTGGCCAAATAAACTGAAGACTCTTGTGCGGCCTTTATATTTATATTTTTTAAGGATTTATTTTTATTTAAGAAGTGTGATATTTCAATTTATTTATTTTTTTATTTAATCTTGTTATGAATTGATCCTTTATGATGGCTTTATGATAAAAAACAAATGGAAGGAAGTCTGTTGTCCTGTTTTCAGTTTAGGCAAAATGTAGCTAGCAGTTTGATAAATGATTTTACAATCAGGCAATGCGGTATTCCCGCTACCAAAACAAGTGCAGTACGCACATCTGTGAACCGACAATAACCATCAAACCCCTTGGAAAAATCTTCTGTTAGAAAGAGGTGTGTAAACTGTGTCAAAAACAAGAAGGAAAATCGCACAAACAATACATGTGTCTTATGTAATGTTTACCTTTGCTACACTAATGAAAGGAATTGTTTCCCAGATTACCATAAATTAACTTAATTATTATTTTTTTTAAATAAATAAATCTGGGGTAATAAAAGCGCAATTTAATAAAAATAATTTCATAACTAATGAGTTTGCTTAGAAACTAAAAGCTTAAGTTGCTGGAGCAGAAAGTTACCTTTAGCCACCATAGGCAACATTCTGTCCAAAATTCCAAAGAAACCGTTAAAGTTGTTTTTTTTTTATAAAATATGTTTTTTTGATGCTCTATAGATCATTCTTATGGTCCTGAAAGTGTTAAAACACTGAATCTATGTAACTTTTGACTGAAACTGAACAATTCGTGTTTATTCTTTTTAAAATCAAAACAATCGTTATTCGTACATGTTAACAATACCATTCATTATAGAATTTCTGATGCTTAAAGCTTTGTCGTGGTATCGTCAAATTTCGTCCAATACTTCAGCTTTTTACAAATCATTGTTAAGACTTGAAATATCGCTATTTAAGCTTTCCAGTGAGTAATCATCAGTTGCAGTGCTAGTGGTACAGATGACCTCTTCATCAATGGCTTAATTTCTTGAAGAAAATATCGAAATGCTTCCTTTTTCAATTGATAAAAGCAACGAACCTGTAAGCAGTGCACTAGTATATGTATATTTTTACACCAGCGGCATTAAATGTATTTAAATGGAAACTGCGTGATCCAAAGGATTGGAAAGGTCTCTGTTTGGACTTGGAGTAAATGTCTGTTTGTTTATTGTTAATGTTTGAGTTTGAAGTAGACTATATATCTCTGTTGTACAATATCATTAGTTAAAATGTTAATAGCATAACATAATAGAACATACCATGTAAAGTAAGCAACAAACTCTGTTATCATTCTCTTAGGATAAGCAAAGCTGAATTCTTTTGTATTAATAATTATGTGAAATCAAATGTTTTTTAGTCACAAATAAAGTGTTGAACAAAGCAGAATTGAAGATCGCTTGTGGCTTTTTATAAGTACAAGCTTGTACTTTATTCAGTCTCCAAGTATGCATCGATTCACATTTTCAGATTTATTGCTTCCTTTTCATATTAAAAATTTTTTGCAGCCCAAAAATATACTAATTTTTGTGATTTTCCACAATTTTGTACATTTTTATGAAATTTCAATTTAAATCGTTTCTCAACAAATCTTTCTTTCATGAAACTTTTACTCATTATAACAATAAGCTTCGCGAACTTAATTATCGTGCTTCATTGCCCATCTCTGATACACACCTACACTCTACACAAACACATGATCTTCATCTCTCTCTCTCTCTTTCACTCTCTCTCTCTCGCATGCAAATAAAGCAATGTTCGTGGGTAAATTTAGGTATGTGCCCAAGCGCGGGGGAAATAAAAAATTGGAGTAATCAACGATAATTCAGCCATAGGGTTGTGTGGAATAGTCTGCATTTAGACTATAGGCTCAGCGAAAGCGAAAACTTTTTTTGTAGATAAGAGAAGCTGTGATGTCATGAAAGTCTCTGCTGACGTTTTTCTTTGTTCTCTTTCGCCTCATTCGTTTTTTTCACAATTTTTTGGCTTGCGTAGCGTGAGGATGCATGCGACATGCAGAATATAGTAACCAATAGGAGCGGAAGGTGATGAAATTTGCTTTGCAACAGAACGCACAGTTGTATAAAGAAAAATATATGAAAAGGAATTGGCAAAACTTCGATTTTCAAGCGTGACGTTTGTCTAAACACAAACCAAAATCATCAAAGAAGAATCGACGGTTATATGAAGTTAGTCTAAATTCAGTCATAAGGGTATATAAAAGAAATATAAAATAAATAGTAAATAATATCATAAACAATATGAATTGGGAGCCCGTGTATATTGTTCCTATTTTGCCATGTACATTTTCTTGCTGTGTTCTTTAATTAAATTCCTACGCATATACATATATTTTGTGTTGCAAAAAATTAATTCAATAAGAAGCAAATACGATTAACGAAAGAGTCGAACTTTATTAAATGGTACTCAATAATGGTATTTATTTCATATCAAATTCTCTTTATAGAGAAAAAAAAAATTGAGTTTGTCACACACGATTAAATACTTTTTGTCTTTCTTCCGGCGGGGTGGCCAAATTTCGAGCACTGGTCGATCCTAGTAAATATAAAACTGTCAACCATAAATATATAGTGGATATAATACAAGTTACTTGGTGGAAGGGAAGTAATTTTTATGTGTTTTTAGTTGTTCCAGATCTTTGAAAGAATGGAAATGTTAACTATTTTGACTTAATGATATTGGAACAGTAAAATTGTATCAACTGATTACAAAAGTTTATGGTCAATCAGGTTTAGTTGAACTCACAACAAAAGCTCAACTTTCAAACTACACACCTATTACTTCTTCAAGTTAAATTTGAGAATGTAATTTTTGATGATCCACTACAATATTTTACTTTAAGTAAACATATACACAATTCTATAATAACATACTATGGTATTTCCATATGCTCTTCTGCATGGAAGTTCTGAAAACACATGCTTTCTTACTACCGTATTGTATGTTAATTTGTCATTTCATACATGTAATGGATAGAGTAATTTATTGATATCTCGAAAAGAATTGTCATTTTTCCATTAATTCAAAAACTTTTATACTAGTTGTTGGAATAGTAAAATTACCAATATATTTTGATTGATGACTATAAGTATGAAATTAAGTTTAATCGGTTGTGTTAATCAAGAGACCAACTTTCAACAAATATATACAAAAATAGAAATGTCTAATTTGATGATGGTTTCTTTTCAGATTTTTCCATTTTCCATTATATTCTCATCGATTGCTTTCTTCCACATAGCATTTCTAAAAACACGTGCGCTTTAAGTATTTTGCTTTTGTTATACTTATGTATAGAGAAAGATACTTACATTCAGTGTTGACAAACACACGCCCCAGAATTGTCAATAAGAAAACCGTAATTAACAACAACAAAATAGCAAAATGAAAATGGGAAAATAAATAAACAGAAAAAACAACAACAACAACAAGAAGAACAACAGTAGCAGTAACAGTAACAATTAACAAATGTCTGGCAATAAAAATGAAAGTAATTTTGTCATGCATTTTCAACCATTTGGGAATTCCAACCATTTGGGAAAATTTTCTATATACTTAGTACTTAGTACTTCTATATAAACGTACGTGCCTGTATATTTATATTTGTATTTGTGTATTTGTGTATGTGTGTATAACGTAACTTAACAAAACCAATTACGTAATGCATTACAAATAAATAATTTAAGATTAAATAAAATAAATTTGTACGTATACTTTTTTTTTATTTTTTGTTGCTTTTAATATTTTATCTCTTCCTTTTTTAATAACAAAATAATACTAAAAGAAAACCTCAAAGGGGATTAAGTGAAGCACTAAAATTTTTATGTAAACATAAATTTATAACCACAAAATAATAAAAAAAAAAATCCAAATAGGGAATTTCACACTCACATAAGCACGTGTATTTAAGAACGTTTCTAATGCGGATTTGTTTAAAAGCATGAAGCAAAAACTAGAGCAAAAAGAATTTGACATAAATATAATACATACATATGTATGTATATGAGAGCGAAGCAAATATCAGAGCCAAAAATTAACATGAAATCACTCGCTAATCAGGACAACGTTATAATCCGGACAACAAATTGCTTTCCATGGACACCACGGTTTTTTGTTAACCTCAAATGTACGGACACTATTTGCATAACGAATGTCAGTTAAAAAATTAAACTGGTTTCTTTTCTATCGCATAAATACAAACTTTGTCTTTAGTACTTATTAATCGTTGCTTTCGGTAAGTCATTCACTAATACAGGTGTGAAGTAGTTGGCTGTAAAATATTTAGTGATTCCAATTATACATATTATATACTAGTATAGCCCGGCTCGTGTTGCTGCAGCCACGTCGTGATGTTATTGTGCGATTTTTGTAGTCATTATTCCTTTCTCGCTCTTATTTTGCCCACGCACATTTGTTTAATTTTTTGCTTCTTACGAAAGCAAGCATGTTTTTGTGTTTCTTCTCAAAAGTTCTCGTTTCGATAGAGTGACATATAGCATCGCGCCATCCGTACGCTTAAACTTTAAAAAATTTATCAAACAGAGAGGGAGATGAGATTTTTGTATGGTAGCATAATGAACTTACAGCAGAGTCGTAATAAATGTACTTCTTATTAAAAAAAAATATGAAAATATATAAAAACTTGCGAGTTGCAACAAAGTGGATAGCATATAAACATTCTTTATGAAGAAAGACATATACATGGCAATTTTCATGCTGATTGGTCAAACGTTGTTGGAGTGAAAAGCCGTTCAACATTTTTTCTCGGCCTATTTTATAGATATAGATAGATAAATAATATAAATACAAGATATAGTTAACAAAAACCACACAGTTACAGTACAACTTCTTTTGAAGAGGTGCACGTAAACATTTCAGAAATGAGCATCACATTTTCTCAAGTCTATTATGATGACTGGCTTTGAGGTTGCACTATTTTGGAAAAAGCTGCCAGCAAAAGTCTTTGCACACATCTAGAAAGAATATATGTCTCTTTTCTGTTTTGCTCCATTGCAACTAGAGAATTTAAACATTATATAGTATTTATCGAAAAAGTAAAAAATCCAATGGCCTTTAAAAAAGTAAGCCTACCGTAAAAATATGCAAACTCTAACAATACTTGGATGACTGACCCATTGCGTTAAAATTGGTATGAAACATCATTAACAAAGTATGAATTTAAAAGAAAATTATTTGACAAACAAAATTTGTCTGCTTGAATGTGACTTGCCAGCCACGTTATTATCAAAATGCTGCTCCAACTTAAAAAAAAAAATCGGTCTAGTGAGAGTCGGACTTGCATACGAAGGGTTCCGTACCATCGTACAAGATTTAACACTATGTATGAAATTTCATTGGACGTAAAGCTTTCTTGATTGGAGCTATTTAAACTGTAGTTGAGTAATTTCAATCAATATGGGTCGAAAATCATTAGATCTTGATGAGAGGACAAAAATAACGACTTGTGGTCTGTCAATTCACCAGATAGCGAAAAAAAGCTAACTAATACGAACGGCAAGTATGCTTACAGCTGCTGATAAGAAAGCTATTCTACGACAATCGTTGATTTACATGACTCTGTTGCTAAAATTTAAGATAAAGCGGGTGTATTAGTATATGCAAGCTTATCTACTGTAAAACGAGTTGTACCCAAAGCTGAATAGCTGAAATGTATGAAATTAAACCAGAAAAAAACACCACTTAATGTGCTTCGTAAGGAACAACGCCTCCATTTTTGCCAACCAAACAAAATGTTGAATGAAGAGTGGTACCTTGTAATATTTTCCGATGAAAAAAATTTAATTTAGAAGGCTCTGATGAAGGCTATAATTATTATTATCACAATGTAAGGAAGGATGAACACCTACTAAATTATTTGCATTTGCCGGGAAGGAGGTGTCATGGTATGGGGAGCGATTTCTTACTATGGAGTTTCTGACTCAAAGAATAAACTATTTGAAAACTTGGATGGGAGATTTCAGCATGATAACGCTCCAATCCACACTGCTAGAGTCGTCAAATCATAGATGAAACGCCAGAATGTAAATTTGCTTAACTGGCCACCGTACTCGTCTGACCTAAACATTATTAATGTTTGGAAATGGCTTGTACGTAAGGTATATGAGTCCGGAAAGCAATATATTGTATGTACTAGTAAATGTGAACTAAAATTGACGCCATTAAACATGCCTGGTCGTGCATTTCCTTTACATTAAGAAATTGTATGATTCGATTTCAAACAGGATATTTGAAGTTATCCTAAGTAAAGGAGGAAATATACATTATTGCAACTGATCTAGATGTAAGCAAACAACATGACACATCGTTTTAAAGGTGTAGTGTAGTTCCGGTTTTTCTACAGGGTTTCTATTTAAGTAAGCGAAAAATGAAATGGTTCTTTTTAACATTGAAATGTTTGAGTTTTTTTATTTTTTAAATGCTTACGCTTATAATTTTAAAGCATTTTTTTTGTTGTAGTTTAGAGAATGAAATGAACTTTAATTGAAATGAGTGGCAGTGTATATTGTAACGAGATTGATGAGTGGTTCAAGGACGTCACTAAAATCTCTACTGTGGATAAAGACAACATTGAGAACATATCTTACAACAAAAATTAACTCCAATATCCAAGAATTATCTACTCTTAAGCTATATCTGGGTATAAAATATGCACAAGAACATAATTTTGCTGGCGGGGACATTTTAAAACTCGGAAACTGCCTAATTTTCGACTATCCGTATTATAGAGTTCACGCTACATTAAGAACTAAATAATCCTTGAAACATGTTCTGTGAAAATCTTCTTCTAGGAATGGCTTACTGAATACGAAGATCTCGAAGAGATAACGACGGCTTATGAAGTGCAAGAAATGGAAATAACTAGCCTTGACCAAATATTTAGATATCCTCACTGATTTGCTTTGGGTTATGTTGCCCAGCAGAGAAAAAGCTCAATATATCGTGCTGAAAAATACCTAAGGTGTATGTTGTCCAATACATGATTCAAACTGTTGTTGATATTTCAATCACAAAAGCGCAGTAAAGTCATGCAACAACCGCATACTAGCATACTACACTACTCAACATTAAAAAAATATCTCACCCGGTTCATATTATTTCATAATAAGGTTGACTTATAATAAATAACTGGCATTTCATTTTGATATCACATCTGAAAGTGGAGATAAGGTGCTTAACATATTTATACGACACTTTAAAATTTGACAACATTTTATTAAAGAAGATTGGCCACCTTAGTAGTGGGACAGAAAAACCTTAAACTTGAACCTTTGGTTAGGCCAGAAAAAATTATTTTACCGGCATTGTACATCAAATTGGACTCATAAAAAATGTCTCAAGCAAAAGTTTCCCAAGCTTAGTGACGCAAAAATTAAAGAGGGTGTTTAATTCAAGATTCATCGTTTTACATCGACTCTTAACGATATTGAAAACCAAGCTTGGAAAGCTTTGATGTCACAAAGAAATCAGAATATTTTCGCCAAAAAACAAAAGTTTTGTTGGACTGCTACTATAAAGTGGGATGAAATCTCTCACTAAAATTGCAGTTTCTGCACTCACATTTGAATTTTTCCCAGAAAATATGGGTTCTGTCAGTGACGAACATGGAGAACATTTTCATCAAGATATTGCTGCATTTGAAAAGTGCTTTCAAGGAAGACGGGAGCCTGCTATGCTCACATATTACTGTTGGAGCCTTATTAGAGATACCCCTGAATCCCAATACAAGTACAAAGCCAGTCACTTCGAAAAAAATCTATGCCGATTCAATAAATAAAAAAAAAAATAAATTAAAACTTCAATATGTGATAAATTCGTTATTTAAGGCATGGCTGTTTAATTGGAAATTGAGATGTGATAGAAAGTGTTTTATCACGTATTTTAATTATATCAATGGCAAGGAATAATAATCACATTATGAGACCTCAGATAAAATAAAAAGTTGGAAAAATCAGTTATGGCAATAAAGTGTACTTGGGCCCGTGCATTCCTAACATGGTTTTACATTAGTAAACGTCTTATGGATTAAAAAGTTAATCAATCTAATAGAAGTGGCTGTAAGAATCTAGGAAGATTAGCAACTCACTCATGAATCAAAATAAAATATATGGTTTTATGGAATATAACTTTACAAATTGAATAAAGAAATTCATGTAAGTAGGTTCTAAAGCTTTAAATCATTTCATTCCATTGTGAATCATTAATGTCGTGTGTAAACGCTTAACAACAATCGATTAATATATCAACACATAATGCGTACGAAAACTTCTTTAACATTTGAGATCATGAATTTCCTTCAAATTACTTTCCCAGTTCTATATATTGGAATTTTTCTTGGGACAACAACATTATTATCAAGAAAGAAGGAAATCAAGTTAACATTTCTAAGTCCTAAGACTCGTACTTATGTTTTGTGATCTCAACTCATCATGATCATTATTATCATCACTTACTCATTTACTAAATTAAATCATTCATCATTCCATAGGAAAATACAAAGTATTTAAAAGACATTTATCCAATTATTAAATGAAAAATTGTGTACTTTTACTATTGAGTACTATGTGGTCCTACTTTTTGTGTCATTGCTACTGCATCTGCCACTACAATAATATTGATAATTGTGAGAATTTGCTGCTCACTTGCCTATACAAATAACAAGCAATCAATTTATACATGAACCAAAACCAGAGCCATACGTAGCATGTTATACTAAATCATACATAAAATTACATTACATTGAGAAGGACATGATGAGGACAATAATATCAACAAGAAGAAACCATAGCTGCAACAAAAAAGGAGTTTCAAATGTATCGTCAAACGTTGTCGTGACATCGTCGAGGGTGAAAAGTTTCATATTGGCGTTGATGATGATTGAATGCTGTAACTACACACGAGTACATCCATAGATACACATGTACACACAAAGACACACATTCATGCATATGTACATACATAGATTCTCAATTCATAGCCGAGTTGTCAAAGTCAGTCAGATATGGAAACAGAGACAGAGTCACATTGAAAACAAGCATCATCATAAGCAATATTCTTCTCATACTAAGTACTTACTATGTATGAGAGTACAGTCTTGGATAAAATAATGAGCACAAAACTTGGTTTATTTTTTAAATGATTTTCTTCTTAATTGAGAGAATTTCCATACCGTAATTATTTCTTACCAGTAAACTTATCATAACAAACAAAAGATTGATTTACAAGGAAATAGAAAGGTTATCTAAAAGAATCCTCCAAGACAAATCGCGGGAACCCCATGGCTTGTCAGCAATACTACCCTACAAATATGCCTACAGTGCCTGTCGAAGTCACTTCTTTACAGCAGCCGTTTCAATCAGCGGCTGCATAGACATTCAAATATAATGACGATACCTCTTACCCAAAATGCGACACGACAAATGATGAAAAGAATCCACCCAAATGACCTGAATTACATAATTTATCTGCGTAACTCTTACGTTAATAACGTGCCCAACCAGAAAAATCAATATTTTATGCTATTAAGCGATTAATGTTTAAAGAAAATGTCGTAAGAAAATATCATTAAATGCAATAAATATTTGTGAATAATTAAAATTTATTTCCATTTTATTGGTCAAAATAATGAGATTGTTAATCACGGTGACCGTAATATTTAAGTATTGCGATGTATGATTTCTGATATTGCGACCAAAATTAATAACAATAATATAATGGAGAACGAAATGTTGCCCTATGAAAGAGAAATTATGCCTTAAAAATGAATACTCCAGCAGAACAACGATCTTAAGCATAAGTATGTACACTAAGTACTTTTAACACAAGGGTGTAACTTTGCTAAGCCTGTCACCGAATATCAATTAAACAAAAAACCTACAATATGTGAAGGATTGAAGTAAAAATTTATTTATTTTATTTATTTATTAGAACTACAATAAGATTATAATTACAAATTATAACTTAGTAATTTTACATGTAAGCAATAGCAACAAAGGCCTTCAGCTCAGGGGGAGAGCTAAGAAGGATAGGGCGAAGAATTAGAAAAGTCCAGAACGGGAATTGAACCAGTGACTCTAGGATATCAGCTCGGCGCACTAGCCAACGAGCCAGTGAGAAAAAGTAGAAGTGAAGTAAAAATTGAGTAATTTATTGTTTAAAAATAGGGACTAGTTTTGGAAACTTGTCAGAATCTCAAGATTTCTAGTATGCCAAAAAGTGTTCCTCAAATCAATAATTCAAAATATGCTAAGATTGGAGATACTGTATATTGAAAAAGCAAAGGAACAATTTGCAATTAAAGCCAATTTAAGTAAACTTATATATTTTCACACTTCATTGGGATTCTTCTTTGTCTCGTAACAATGGTATATATGCCTTTGTGATAATTAAGAACAAGACATTGTAGAAATTTTCAAAAAAAAAATGCTGGAACTTTTTAGAAGAAAAGTCAACCATAATTACCATAGTGCATGATGGGAGACTTGAGGCTACTGCCACACACAAACACCATTCGTTTTGGCTACAGATAGAAAACCAGCAACACACATGACCAATTATAACTATTACAATACGCCAATCGAATACATTTGTACTTCTAAAAGATATGAATCATATATTGACAGGAAAATTGTTATTATTTACTTATGTTACGATAAAATTATCAAAATGCAGTGATCTTAGAGTGATCTTTCGAAAAACCAAATAAAAGCGTGTCAATTTGAGATTCAAATCACATCTACTACAACAACCCCTCAATTTTGTCATTTTGACTGTTGTTGTTGTTGTCAAATGTGATTAAAATCAAAGTTCGGATCACCATCATTGTAAATGTGCAATAAGAATCATACATTGACAGGGGGATATCTTGTATGTATACATAATTAAACTTCTAAAATAATTAATTATTTAATTAATGCGACCACTACGCCGATCAGAAGGGTGAAGTCTTTTTAGACGTTTGCGACTGGTGTGGCTTAAGAGTTCGGTAGCAAGAGGATTTTGGTAAGAGAACAGCAAATAGATCACATATAATAATAATATTTCAAACAACCAATGTTGAAAAGTAGTTAAATTCATGAAAAAGCAAAAGTTTTTGACATGTTTTACAAACTTATTGAGTAAAGTACTGACATGTTAAGTTTCGTGCTTTAGTTTTGTCACAATCAGACCTATACAGGCTGGTGTTCCCCAAGGCAGCGTATTAGCTCCTGTTCTTTTCACCATCTTTACAGCAGATATACCGCAAACTATTTCCAATTCCACCATCTTAGCCACTTACGCGGATGACACTGCGGTTCTCAGTTCTGACAAATCGCCGACTTGAATCGTTTGGAAGCCTGGTTTACAAAGTGAAATATCAAGGTGAAATCATGTAAATCACAACTATGTTCTTTCACCCTCAGAAGAAGTGATATACCTCCGGTAACTTTTGGTGGCCTGGCGTTACCACAGTCTTCAGTTGTGAAATACTTGGGCTTTCACCTAGATAAACGTCTAACTTGGAAATATCATATTACCACTACTGCTCGTTCCTGTTCCTACAAAATGAAAAAATTGAACTGGCTTCTGTGCAAAAAGAGCAAACTTAGTTTGGAAAATAAGTTTTTAGTATACAAGCAAATCGTTGCTCCTTCCTGGAAATATGGTATCCAGCTATGGGGTACATCTCGCCCTTCAAATCGCAGGAAAATTCATGTCCTTCAAAACAAAGCGCTGAGAACAATCACCAACGCCCCTTTGGTTTGTCAGGAACTCTACGCTTCACAACGACCTCAGCATGCCTACAATTTAACAGGAAATAAACTTCCACAGCAGCCGATACAATGACAGACTTCGGTCCCAACCAAATACACTCGCAGAGTCACTCAATGATTCAAAGGCGGTTAAAAAAGATTCACCCGAACGACTTACCAACACTCAGCGAACAAATTACACCACTTTTACATAAATTGAATGATATCAATCTCTGTAATTGTCAATAGTTTTCTTACCAATATTTTAAAGCTTAAGCGGTTCAATGTTCTTAATAAATACAATTTAAAAAGAAAAAAGTTTTGTCATATACTGTTTATACATAGATATAAATTTACATAATAATATCCATATCATAACATACATTCATATATCTATCTATATATATATAATCGTAAGCCTTTTTGTGTTTGTGCACGCTTATCTCAGAAACGGCTTAACCTATTTGACTGGTGTATTGTAGCAAGCTTCGTGTAACATTTAGCGTTTATTTTAATGAAATCGACTTACTGAATAAAAAGATATTCATATTTTTAATTCTGTTGCCTACTTTTTGGCTGATTTTCGAATGTTTTCCTATTTAGCTGCTGGGCAACATTAAAGATCTGATAATTAAGGGAAAACGATAACAAAATTCATGCTATTACAAACATATTTTGAATACATAGTTTATAACGTATAAAGTTAATAAATTAATTAAATAAATGTACTGTATGCATATTTATTTATTTTATTTCACTGAAAGATTAATTTTTTTATTTTTCCTATTCATTGATTCACTGAATCTTTCTTACTGTGAAGCAGAAAATTTACATCTTAATAAATTAAATTATTTGTTATACTATATATTCAATATTTTATTTGCCCAATAAAAGTGAATAAAGGCATAACTATCCGATTAGTTCTTCCATAAAAATGCAACATATTCATTTGACTTCAATTTTTTTTTACAGTTTCATCACCTACAGGGTGTCAGAAATTGTCTAATTATAATTTAACTTAAATTTCATAGAATCATATGCATAGCTGCCACTGATCTTATATGTAAGTATAATAATATTATTATATTTTTTTCATATTTCATAATTTTATTTCCTGACGTAAATAATCATTTGATGCGAAGGCAATGATGCCATTGAGATAAAAGTGTGCTTATTATTTTGTCCATGAGTGCATATGGGTATCCTTTAAAATCATCTTTAAAATCATATTTCTTCTCTATTTATCATCATCATCATGTGATCATCATCAATATGATTATAATCATCACCTGCATCATCATCATTTTTATGTATGTAGTGACACAAGTGCTGCTTTGCAATTTTGTTTGGATTGATATGAACGTTTCTGATATTTTATGTTGATTTTCTTGTATAGGATTCGTTCGATTTTGAATTTAGCTTTCCAACTTAAGTTGACTAGGTTGACAGGGTTTTGGTTTTTGGAATGAGTTCAATTTCTTGTTCTCGTTCTTGTGTTTGTGCTTGTTCTTCTTGCATTACGTGGCATCTTTTATCGCCTTTTCATCATCAAAGTTATCCTCTGCATATTGCATGAGTTGTTTTTGCCTTATGAAAATTTATTGATATATGTGGGACTGGTCCTGGTCCTGGTCCTGCTTGCCTGCCTGCGTGCCTCCAGTAAACAAATACAAACATAGAGGAGTGTGTGAATCTCTGTGTGTGAACATCGATTAAAGGCATGTGTGTGGTATGCCCACAAATAAAATACACACAAAACACATACTGGGACACATGAGCACATAGCAAGTAAACAAACTCGCATACTACAAACCAATAAACAAACAAAATGGCTTGTTTTGAGTACTTCCTGTTAGCCTTGTCCATTCCCCAACACCAACATCAACACCAACACCAATCGAGCCCAATCCCAGCCCTAGTCCTTTAAGTCTTAGACCCCATCCACTATTTTGATATCATACTCATACTTTTGGTGCCTTCTCGGCCACCTTCTTCGTGCTTTTGTTTGTTATTGTAGTTGGTTAGTTAGTAAGCGACTAAGTAACATGTAAGGCTTGAACTGGTTCGATGTTATCGATATACAAGTTTATATTACATACATATGTGTATATACATATATGTGTATGTAATTTTGTATGTATTTTTACACACATATATGTTTTATAAAGAAGCTATAAAGACTCAATGCTCCTGAAGCGTGCCAGTTCTGTACAGTTATAGATTTCTTAAGGGACTCTGTTTATTATCCTTTTTTTGTGCTCCTTATACTTTTTATGCTTCCTGGTTGTTGTTGCTGCTGTTGTAGCTGTTGTTGTTATTGTACTTGAACTGTTATGCTGCGTTTTTATTTATTGATGTTGTACATTTGAGTTAAGGGCCAACACAACACAACACAACACAACATAAGACTACACTCGATATTTGCTGGCTGCCAAGTTGAGAGTTGATCCCTGCCACAATAAGAACGAACTATTGAACGAATCAATGAATGGATGAACGAACCAAGTCAAAATGTATCAAGTTGGGCTTGAGTTGTATTGGACCGAACGTCCTCAATGTTATTGAAGCGTGTTACTTGCGAACATCCGTTAGATACATAAATACAATATATTGTATAACTGTATATATAGAAACTTATACATCCGCATACACCTCATTTTCAACGTCGTCGAAGACGACGAATACGACGACGTCACTCAACGACACCTGCGGCGTTCGTTGGTGGCACCATGTCCATGACGCCTTATGGTGCTTTGGTATCGTTGTTGCTCTCTCTCTCTATCTCCGCCCTCTGCTCTTTACCATCCGCCCTTTTGCCTTTTGCCCTTTGCCACTTTCGTTAGTTAGTTTCTTTTTTATTAAAAGCAGCTTTTCGCGGCAACGTGAACGTGGCAGGTGCTGAAGTTGACGGGCATGCGGCACGCGGCACACAGCACTCGGAACCATCAGTAGAAACATATCAGAAAAACAGGCAGGATATGAAGCCAGAATACGGAATTGGTTGGTTTTTTCTTTCTCCTTATTTTTTATATTTTTTTTCCTCCTGCGTACGATGAAAAATTGCGTATACGCGTTCTTGCCCGATATCCTTGCCAACACTACACTACCATCACTTCACATTATAAATGAAAAGTAAATGACTTAAGGGGCATTTTTTTTTGATAAGATAACAAAAATAAAAAAAACAGAACCGAAAATATAAGAAATTCTAGAGTAAAAATTTATATGAAATTGAAAGAAAAAATACTGCTAGTCGAAAAATAAGGAAAGTGAAAGAGCGAAAAAATTGCAATTTTTAGCAGATTTTTCACATGAATCGATTGAATCGAAACTACTACAATCTATAGATTTACAATGAAATCTACTACCACTTGCAGCAATCATTTTAATTTATAGAAAATCATCGAAACACATTTTCCGCACAAGTTATCATAGTAGAAGAAAGCGTAACATTTTATTGGAGATGAAAGGAGAAGGAAAGATAAATGAAGTTAATATAACTAAAAACTTAAAATGAGCGACCTTTAAAATGCAAATATGGATTAGAAAATTGGAAAAATTTATACACACTTCAACCAATGAGTTCATCTCTTATCTAATCTCTCTCTAATCTCAATTATGAGAAGTTTGATTATTGTCTTGATGTTACAAAAGAACAATTTGAGTTCACAGTGAAGAGGTTTCTGCGTTTCCCACCAACCTAATCTTATCAAGTTACTTATTTACCATCTTTTCTATTAATTTGTGTCATATTAACTTGAGAAAAAATTAAAATTGGGTTCAAATTCATAGCTTATATAAGTTTTATAGGTGATTTACCAAGGAAAAACTTAACAAAAGCCTTTCTGTTTTAACACAGTGATACATTGATTTTGCATAGACATTATAAGGTGCTGGCACCTTGCCACAGATACCAGGCTTGTTTGACTTTTTCGAACAACCTATTCAAATTTGCTATGTTCTGTCCAGCAATGACTTCTTAATGTTGCTCCATAAATGTTTGATGGGCTTGAGGACTGAACTAGACGACGGTCACAGAATTTGTTTCAAAAATTGTTTTGTTAGGCTTACAATATGTTTTGGATCAGTGTCGTCTGACTGGCATATTTTCATCTGCCCAAGGCAGTAACACTTCACGCAAAATGTCGATATATTTCTCCTTGACGAGATTTCCTTCAATACGATGTATTGAACCAACTCCATTCCAAGAAAAACATCCCCAGTTGTTGATTTTGGTAGTTCATACATACCTAGGGTCAATCTCTTACTCTTTTGAACGCCTAACATACCTTCTACTTTTGACGTAAGCCTTTAAATTTTCTTCTTTCAAACGAAATTATGTGATACAATTTGGTGTTGCATCTACATATCTGTCATATTCATCAAAAATTTAGTGAAACCACTGCAGTGAGAGCATTTTTAAATGTAAAATTATTTGTTCTAGAAAGTTTCCATACTATTTTAGTTGTCATTTCATGCAAACTCTCAATTAATGCTTATAAATGTCAGCAATTGTGCCAGAAAATACAATTGTGATTTACAGTTTTTAAACATCGTCAATAATACCAATGGGAAGTCTTGAAAAAATGAATCAGAATCACGCAATAAATATTGTATTTTAAACACAACAAGTGGTGGTCACATGCTCGTCAAAATAATCGTATTAATTATATGACTAATGGATTACTCGGATCCTCTTTTACCCAGCTTCTTTTTCAATAAAAGATCAGATCAAATCAATAATAAAACGTTGCCAATGCGTTTTTAGATTCACCAAATTTTGAAATGACTCTAACATTTGTTAGACATTCTGATTCCGATTCTGATTCTTATGTTGAATCTAAAAATCAATTAACTTTGGAATAAGATGAAACTTAAATAAGAATTAATTGTAGATATAGAAGAGTATGTAATGTAAGAGAACATTCTAGCAGTTTCCTAACACTCAGTGACACGACCGAAGCAAAAGACAGCGGACTTGTGCAACGCATCTAAATAGGTAAATATCACGTAGTTCTTTCTACTTACCATGTGTGGTTTCACAAAAGAACTTACAATGCTGTCTAATGTTCCCCAAAAAGGAAAGAATGACATGTTGGTATCAGCAATGCATTACAAACACACCACGGACCCAGATAATGGATTTCCAGAAATAATATCATTCGACAACTGAAAGATGCGCAATACCACACCTGTCACATGAACAGAAGACACTTATTGGCCGTATCTTAAAAACAAAAAATTTCGTGTTTTACATATGTGCCTTAAAATTGTATGAAAAATGGAAAAGTTGCTGTTTTGTATTTTAATTTATTATTTTATTCATTTTTTTGATTGATTATATGCCATGTCACGATTCAGTTTTCTCATAATCATTCTTGGTCTGAAGAAAAGTTTTTTTCATTGGGATTACATTGGATATCTTTTGCTGCATCAATGTGCATTTGTAAATAATGTTTCCCGATAACAATTTCGTCGCCGTTGAGTTGCCGAAATATGTGCTCCATCGCATTCATTTTCTCCATCATAAGCATTGACGGTTTTTAAATTTTTTGTTTACTGATAATTTGGAAAATAATTTAAATCCATACAATACAGCTGATTAGAGTGCAAACAGTTGTCTTCATAACACTGATTTTTAAATTTTCAATGCATTTTCACTTATGTTCAACAAAAAATGCATTATTTCATTGTTGTATACACTGATATACTTGTGACGTCAACAATTGAGAGCGAGCAATTCTCTAGATAGTTACAGGCCAAATTGGCGTTACCTTGTATTATTGTACCATGGAGCGAGCGACCACCAGCCGAAGATGCTTTTCTTTCCCTATTTGTGTGTGCCGTCATTGTTGCTGTTGTATAATTCACGAGTGAACATACAACAGAGCTCTCTCCCTCAATTTGCGTTTGTCGAGAAGGGAAGTGAAAGGGTCGCTCACTGATCGTCGTACCAAAAACTAAAGATTATGACTTTGATTGTGATGTGGTTTGGTTTTGTGCACAACTTATCAACCACGGTTGCCACTTGAAAAAATCAGAATGCACCAAAACAAAAAAAAACAAAAAAAAAAGAGCCAATTTCATTAAAAAAGAACCAAATAGTTGCTACTTCTTCCCAAATAAAGATATGTCCTCTTATTGAAGTGAAACTTATTTACTAAAATGCAAGGCATAAGTCATAATTGATAAATTTGCAGTCCAATCTGTTTGTTGTAGTGCTCAAAACTCGCAAGATCAAAGTTTAAAGCAATAAAACGTTTTGAAGAAGTTCATGTTTCTTCAATTTTTTTGTGGATTTTTGAAGAAATATTCTCATGTATATAAGAATTTTGATTCAATAATAATGTTTCTATATTAAAATCTGAACAATTTTTAATTTTTTCAAAGATATAATTGAAATATTAAACACATTCATAATAAATTAAGCATAATTTTCACAATACATGTTGCCGCAGAGCATCAACTGTCCTTAGGCGAATGTCATTCGTATGTCAGTGTTAGCGTTGAAAAATTAAATTAAACTAAAAATAACAATTCACAAATTGAATCCTCCAGGTAAAAAACTCCAATATTTTCTAATAATATAAAATTTGCATATTACGAAATCAAGACAAAAAATTGGCAATCTGGCCTAGCATGCACTGGATAGCTAAAGGATCACAAAATCGGTTACATTGAGTGAGGACTGAGGCGCATCGCGTAGAGCGGTTAGGTAAGTACCGCCGTTTTGACTTCGATTCTCTGCGCCACTTAATTTTTCTTTATTATAAATTGACTTAGAGAAGCTGCGGCGTTTTTTTGAGTTTCAATCGTCAGTTCTCGTCATAGTTATTTTGAATAAGTATAAGTATAAATACATATGTATATACTGCGTTCACCCCCCTGGAAAAATTAACTAACTTTGCAAAGTAAGAAATTACTTTTAAAAAATCAGTTGGATTAGTTACCCTGGATGTCGAAGCAGCTTTCGACACAGTATGGCATAAGGGACTAATCCACAAGGTAATTGTCTCACTCGTACCCCAACGTATTTAGTAAAGCAAATCCAAAGCTTTCTTGACGGATCGCTTTTTCAGAGTTTTCATGGACGGTATAGATTCAGCGGAGTTCTTCAGGGGTCTGTATTAGGACCAACATTATACAACATCTTCACCTATGACATCCCAACATCAAGCAATTTTACTACATCAGTTTTTGCTAACGACACTGCGATCTACAGCTCAGGTGCAACCTTTGATCATTGGATTCTCTTGCAGCATATTTCATACGCTGGAAAATCAAAATTAACGCCAATAACACGAGCACAATATACTTCACAAGGAAGCTTAAGGAACGTCACGTACCCAGCTACTCCTTGAACCTAAACAATGAACAAATCCCATGGGTAAATGATATCAGATATCTGCGAATTCATATCGATAAAAAACTTTGCTTCAACGTGCATATTGGGAAAATCCTCGACAAGATAAATAGAAGTATACGGATACTATATCCTATCATTAAACGGAGATCCAAGCTGTCGACCAAAAATAAGCTACTGATATATAAATCAATTTTTGCCCCCATTATACTATTTGGTTCTGAGGTTTGGGGAGTGTGTGCAAAAACGCACAAAAACAAACTACAAATTGCGCAAACAAAGGTGTTAAAAATGATGCTCAAAGTTCCATTTTACTTTTCTACTTCTAGACTGCACTTCGAAACAAATATCCAAACGATCCAAGATTAAATATTACGCGCAAAAGCAAAATTCTAAAAATTGTGCTATTCACTACTTTACATACTAAATACATTTCTAGTATGTGCTGACATCATTCTATTCAAATTGTTTAAGGTTTTCCCAATTTTTCCTTATTATTTAAATTTATCATAAACTAAACTTAAAACAAAACATATATACAAATATAACTAAATGTACAGTAGAAAAGTAACATATTGAATACTAAACACTGTAAATAAAATGTTAATCACCAGCTTAAGTGAAATTGTAAATGTTAAAGGGAATAAAGCAAGATTAAATTGAAAAAAATATGTATATGGTGTTAAAGTAAAAAAATTAAAAAGGGCTTTTCAATAGCAATCTACTGATACCCATGAAGCACCATATAATATCATAAAGTAGCCGGGAAAGTAAATGAATGAAGGCATCTGAGCGGATCAATGATGGTGTTGAAGAAATTAAGCTGTATGTTAAGATCGCTGTTAAAGTATTCTAAAAACATCGTTAAGTTTATACGCGAAAATGAGCCAGACCTACATCAATTAATGATGGTCGGAGCCTTTAATGGTAATGTCTCGCAAGAAATCTCGTTGCCTGACTTCATGCTCACTGATTTTAGTTTGTCTTCATCAAACCAATTGATTTAACATTTACAAGAAATCTCAATGTATTCTGCATGCCATTTGTTTCGTACTTTATCTATCATTAATTATTAATGTCTTTCCTTCACTCGATGAAGGGAATATGTTGCCATCACAAATAAAACATGGAATTCCGAAGGATTTCTTAGCGTGCAAAAATGATTACGCATACGTAATTACGTAAAATACAATGCCGTGAGTAATATTCATTTTTATCGTTCCTACATAGGTCTTTTTTTCTTAAATTAAATCTTATTAATATTGTGGTAAGATGAACAAATTTTTCTTAGGTCCATATATATACATACCAGTCGTATCAACACTTGATAAAAATACCCTTAAAATGCTTTCTTGTTATAAGCTTAAGTAATCTTGTGTTATGTTTAATTCTCTCAATTCTTTCATGTGATTATTGGTATTGGCAAATATTGAAATAGCATATGTTGAATCATAACACAACTCTCATCTGGTAAATACTTTACCATATAGTACAAATACTATGTCAGTATTTCATTTTTTTTCTATTTTAAAAACATTAATAGCAGGTAAGAATGAAACACCCGTCTTCTCATTGTGATAACTTTGGATGCAATCTTCTTATTAATTGTTCTTATTAATTGCTCTCAATTGTGTGAATAAAATATTCTAAAATATTGTAGTCGAGCAATGGAAGGCAATCATAAATAAATCGATAAATATGTAAACTAAAGGCAAATCAGAATTTTTGTTGCTCTACTAAGAATCACCGAAATTGTATCCAAAATTATATCTTTCTCAAGAAATCATTTATTCACTTAATTCCCCAAAAATTCAAGTGAACAAAGTCCATGTCAATATAAATACATTTCTATTAATTTTTTGTGTTCCTTCCATGAGAAATGGATGGATGGATTATTTGTAACAAATTCAAAGACCACAAGATTCTGAAATGCCTTCCGACATATGTACTACAAAAAGAAAAACTTAAAAATAATATAATATTTAAGAAATAAAATAAAATTTTGAAAACATTAAAATAGTATGTGTTTCTTCTGATTTCTCTCTATTTTTCTTTATTTCTTTTTAATTTTTTGCTACTTCCTAGAAGTGTATCAACATCCAATGTTGAGTCATTTACTGCTTAATTATTCAAATCAAAATCGAAACTATGCACAAAAAATATGCATCAGAATTTTCCATGCATAATTTTTCAAGAAAATTCCTTTCATTGCATTTCTACTTTTAACTGTCTCAACTGACATGGAACTATAACTACTGCAGCCAGCTGTATGCCAGATGCACAACTGTGTCTTAGTTTTTTGATATTTCTTCTTTTTTTCCTTTATTAAGGGGGGCTTGGGACAAGGATTGCTATGGGTAAGGAATGACTTGTGTGATATGGGACAAGGGGTTTTGCAAGGCATTGCAGGTGCAGAAAGAACATTTGGAATTTATTGCTATTAAAAATGTTTGTTTGCTTCAATCGTTTAAGGCATTGGATTGTGCCTTCTGCCCTCTGCAAATGTTGCATATTTTTTTTTTTTTTGATATTCATTCTATTGTGTGCGTGTGTGTGTTTTTGAGTGTTTGAAAATGCATTCGGGGCAGCAAATTTGTTCATGTTTCTTTGAAGTCAATCGCATGAGAGCAACAAAATATTTTTGAAAATATTTATTTGCATAATTTTGGTTAAATTTTTTTCAAGGAAATGATGATATCATAAAAGAAAGGAAAAGATAGTCTGTGTGTTTGTGTGAGAGAGAGAGGGAACGTCAGTTAGTATCTGTGAGAGATAACATGAAAGTATATGCACATATAGTATAGCAAAACAAAATTCTTTATGATTACTGCATTTTATTCATCCGACATATGCAAAATCCATATAAATATAAACATTCATACCATACATGCATATCTATATATGCAGATCTATATTTCTATATACAGTATGTGCATCTGCTTATCTATATATCCATGCACTTTATTATGCATATTCAAATTGCTCCCAAACAAACATACAAACATATTAAATGAATCTATACATGTTGTATGTATTTTCTACTATCGGTAAAAGTATCTCGTACTTGTTCTTCTTGCTTTTTTCAATACCCTTTTTTATGATATTTCAATGGGAATTTTGAAAATTCGATTGTAACATAAAATGAAATACCATAACTTGTTTTTTACTGGAAACCTTGAGCAATATTTCATTTGAAGGGGCTCTCAACTGCAAATTGATAAAAATTAAAACAATTGTAAAAAACATCTGCATATCTAAGGTTCCAGAACTGCTGATAAATTTGTGAAGATGAATCGCTACACTCCTTATTATCGCTTAACATAGTAACTTACATGGGGCTAGAATTGGAATCACAAACTTTCATAAATTTATTTGCCCAAAGAAAAAGTGTCTTCGACGAATTTTAGTAACTAAAAAGAGGAAGATTAAAAGAAGAAGATAGTTTCCTCTTACTATATCTATTTGTTCAATCGTCTGCAAGAGTGCTAAGTAGATTTATTTTGAAACTTTTTATTATGGAATCTGTCACATCTTAAATTAATCATATTCATCTGTTGAATCAACTGCTCAAATTATTTTTTTTTTTAATTAATTTGGTCATGTCTTAGTTTCTATTTTAATATGAAAATAAATTAAATTTTTGTTTTCAATTATTTTATTTCAAATTCTATACTAAATTTGATGAGAGTCTAAACAATGACAAACGTTTCTTTAGTTTGTTAGAACTTTTTCAATCGCACTTACTCTCCCTTACATTCCCTTTCTCGTTCTAACATAGTAGAATAATGTCATCATCATATAGATGGATGAATGGATGGATGAATGGTTGGATGTATATTTCTCATATGAATGAATTTAGAGAAGCTATGACAACAATTGAAAATATCTAGTGGCATCGTCTGTTGTAGTACCATTTTGTTATAGCTTCTGGTTTTGTTTAATTTCGTTTCGTTTGATTTGCAGATTTGCAGCTTGAATGGACCATCAAGTGTCATAAATTGGGTCAAGTTAGTTTTAAGTTTTATTTGCATTTTAATTTTAGTTGTTATTTGTTTTTTTTTCTCTCTTTGTTTTTGGTATTTTTGTGTTGTTACTTACATTATTTATAATTCTTGTTATTTGTTTTATTCAACAAATAGTACAAATACACAATAAAAAGATAACAACATAAATAGAATGTATCTTAAATTATTTATGTATTTATACCCTGTAAATAAAATATGCTTACAAACTGTACAATAAGTTTGTGCCAATGTTTGTAACAAACAGATAATGAATAGGACAAATTCCCTTCTTAGTCGCTGTTTGGTAACATGAAACAACCAACAAAAGTTCTTCGGTATATTACAATGATTTTGAATGCCTATGCATTGAAGTTATTAAATAGGGAATATTTTTCATAACATTTGAAATATGTAAATACCCATTGAATTCTTAGAATCATTTGGATATCAAAAATTCATACTATATTGATTCATACTATACTATAAAGACAATTTTTGTCTTTACCTGCCAGGAGACCTAGGTTTTGGAGATACTGGTTTCAACTCACAAAAATACCAAATAAATTTATTTTTTTTGAAGAAAATTTCTTTGTATAAATTTAGTATCATTTGAAGTTTTCGAAATATTTGTGTGGCGCATAAAGGGTATTCGACGAGTCTGGCCTAATCGACCATTCCTCATCTTCTAACATTATATATATATATATTTTTTTTTGCATATTTTGTTCATATTTCTGGCAAAAAGCATTTTATTACTCATTTGCATATTTAGTTATTTTGTATTTAAATGTTTTGTTTCGATTTGATTTTGTATTTTTTCAAATTTTTACCACCGAAAAAACAGGAAAAATTCCATAGATATTTTTATTTATTCATTTTTTCATTTATCAAAAAATCAACCATCATGATTTGCATTTAAAAGTCATCACGAAATGCTCTTTTCCTTTCTGTTTTCTATCTTTAACTTAAAACATCTTAACATAAAGGAATCCTTTCAAGGCGGGTGAAGGCAAGGCAAAGCAATAGCTTCTCATATCCTTAGTGTTACTATTTAAGTTTCTTTCATTGGTTGTGTGTTTGAGGCCTTTGTGGTTGCCAACCAACGTTTCAAAGTTTAATTGGGCATAAGCAGCTTCTTTTTTCCATTCAAATGTTAATTGATTGATTCATTCAATTCATTCTTGCTCCACCTAGTATATGCTTAGGTTGGTGAATAGTACAAACAAAACTTAAAGTTGAAGATTGTCAGAATTTAAACGAGCGTGAAAAGAAATTTAAGAAAATCTTAAAAGAAATCAAAGTGAGAGAGAATGATTTGAAGTGTATGGTTTTTTGACTCTTTATTGATATGGACTAATTGTTCTGTACTAATTGGATAAGATCATTGTTTGAATCATCCAGTGATCAGGCATTTGAGATATGATAGAAACAATTCAAACAATGACAATTGCTTAAGGCTTTAATTTGCCATTTTCTATGATAAGAAAATCAAAATAAAAACCTCATACTCAAAACCTTATGATGTCCATAGAATGTTCAAAAAATTGAAGAATTGGTACTTGATAGGAAATGTAAAACAGACAGAAAATTAAAAAGAAAAATTATATACTTTAAAAATTCATGGGGAAAAAGGTATTTAGACAAAATATTGTTGATCCAAAAAAAAAAAAAAATAATAATAAATAATATGAAGTTATGCCTTAATAGGAAATGAACTGTCCTTTGGCTTTGTTAACTTTCTGTAATCGGCCAGGTATATTTTTCACCAAATTTTGGAAGACTTTGTGTAAAATGCTTTCAACTTCAGCGATTTTCACCTCTCGTCTTCTTGTAAAAAATGTACTTCTTTTCCCAATTTTGTGTACACCCCCGACAAAAAAAAAAAGCCGCATTGCAATTTTTTTGATTTTTTGATTGTACCCGTTGTCAAGCATTTCCCCTATGTGATGATACAAAACGTAGTCTATTTTGATGCTATATATATTTATATAAGAGTTGGCCAATTCAAATTAATTACTTCCGCATCCATTAGAAAATTGGTAATCAACTTGGCTTTATGCAAAATATTGTAAATGACTGTCGAATTAATTAACCCAAAGTATGTAAATTTGGATTCTGATTCATTGCTTCATCGATTGGTACCAAATCTTCAATGCCTTCAAACCAAACACATCCCAAAACAATGCACTCTTTCCACCATAAACTAATCTTTCACACGCAGATGCCACTTTTGTCGCATTTTCTTATGAATTCTGCAAAAGATTTGATTTTTTAACATATGGTAATCAAAGGAATTTTCATTAATCTATAATATTTGTCCATCGTTAGCTATGACTCTTCTCCATCTTGCAGGCAGCATACGGATTACTCTTCGATAAAATTTCTCTTCTTTTGTGGCGATCCAAAAATCAACCAAATTTTTGATTTCTTCATGATGTTTGGTCAGGCCATGAGTAATTGACCAAAATAAATATATGGTAGTAGGAAGGAACAATGTCTGGTGAATACTTCAGGTGTTTCTTTGACGACTTTTGCAACATGTGGCCGATCGTTTTTGTACCCAAAGATCAGTTTGTCATGTCTTTTGGCATATTGTTGGCATTTGAGTTTCAATCATTGACTCAATTGTTCTTGGTAGAGTACACCAGTGATGGTTTTGTTATGCTAGATTAGCTCATAGAAGAGCCACCCAATTTCCTTATTTGTGCACCATACTTATGACCATGAAATTGTTTAATATCTTCTCCTTATAGCTTCTCTTGAGTTTGGTATAAATCTTGGACCAATCACACCTCTAACTTAGCGTGTTCAAACTTTACTGGCCTCACTTCGTGTTGTTTGTCACTGGTCACGCAGCAATTGATTTTGAAGAAGTAAATTAAAGGTTCCTGCAAATGATGCTTATTTGGTTAAAAACTAGACATTTTCGCATGAAAAAAAGTATGTGGTATTGTTACAAAAACGCTAATGTTATGCTATTGACAGATATTTAACCTTACGATATGACGTTGTATAACTGAAAATTTCCAAACGGCTTAAACTTATTTGCACTCCAAATAGTTTATATTACTCACAATTAGAGGACCTGCAGACGATGTCGTACCCGAACAAAGAAAAAAAAACCAAATTAATTCCATGACTTTGATCAGATTCGTGATTCGTAAACAGGGGCGTACGCAGGGGGTGGTTTTGGGAGTTCAAACTCACTTGAAAAAGACTGTGGAAATTTTCGAAGCTCAGTGGCCGAATAATGACACTGTTACCGAAGAGTTCGAAGCTGAATGTATTTGATTTCGATTTTTCATTAAATGAAAAAAAATCATTGCATGATTGAAAAAACTTTAATTTACAGATACTAATTGAGAATAACAGATGGAAAAGAGCCTAAAACTTTTATTGAAACTTTAAATATTTGTGACAAAAAGTTTTATCCAACTGTGCATCGATACCTGCAAATAGCTGCAACTCTACCTGTATCTGCTGCACCCAGTGAACGATCATTTTCAACTCTTCGTAGGTTGAAAACTTACTTACGAAATGCCACTAGCGAGGACAGATTGAACTGTTTGGCTCTTCTTAATATTCATACAGATGTCGAAGTCTCATGCGAAGAAATTTTGGATATCATGGCAGCACTGCTCAGAAGAGCCGATATCGTTTTATTACATTTACAGATTTTAAAACTAATATTTGTTCATAGAGTTCATCATTCATGTTCCGTCTATGTGGCCTCATAAGCATTCCACAAAACGAAAATACTCGTTCAACAGGAGCAGAACTTGGTGAGCGAGTATTATATTTAAGGAAGAGTTTTTTTACACTTGGATATTTGATCAAGGATTCTAAAGTATTGTCTTCATTTTTTAAATATTGTACTATTTCCAGGTCTGTTGTAAATTAGTATTGGATTCAGTTTTTTCCTTTTTTTCATTAGAACTCGATTGTTGAGAGCTCTTTTCATCTTCTTGTGCTTCTTATATTTTTCTCACTTCTGAAACAAAAAGTTCTTTACCGTATTTTATCCATTTTGCCATCTTTTGCTTTTGGTTCCTCTAATTTATAAAATCTCTCAAAAGGGCTATTAAGACTTTCTTGAATAACTTCTATCAATATACCACAATTTTTAAGGTTTGCAAGCCTCTAAGAATTGTTTCCATTCTCATTAGTTCTAGCATCCGTAGCATTTTTTTTTGCCGCCTTCTAAACTTCTGATGCCATCAGCAATAGACTTTGAACAGCTTATGTATTCATTAAGAAACTGGAGATGCATTTTTTTTAAAAATTGCTAATCCAAGTTTTCTATCCACTTATTTCGTTTTGCTCTTTCGCCAACACACATTTTGAGAGTGATGTTAATTGCAAACATAATGAGGATATGAACAACAAATAAACATGATGATGGTAATGAGATCAACAAACAAAAAGTAAAGCAGCAATACAAATTAACAGTTTATGAAATTCGTAAACTACGCAATCATTGAAAATGTCCATACAGTTACACCTTAGCTCATATCTGCTTTAACAATTTCATTTTTTCATTCTTCAGTCTTCCTCCCCTTGCACACCATTTTGTGACACTTTTCGTAACCAATTTTTCTTCCAGCAAGTGTCGCCGCTATTTTATATTTACAACACATAGCATTGTGAGTCCATTTTATCCATCAACCTTGTAAATTTCATGATTCGAGGGTTACCAAGAGGGGTACCTCCTTCTATTTAAATTAATGTTCTTATTAGAAATTGTTTTTTGATTTTCGACGTATCGCACTGAAATTTGAACACTATAAGTTTCTGATACCTACATATTCATCAACCAAGTAAATTTGATAATCTTAGTGGTACCAGGAGGGGTACCAGGTAGGGTACCCCTCATACAAACAAAACTGTGTTGTGACCGTCAAACTGTGCTCACATTTGATACTCAAACTATGTTCTTTGTTGATACTCAAACTGTAACAGAGAGAATATAGTGATGCTAAGAAAGGAAGCATATCTGATATCTGGCACTTGACGCCGTTCGGTTGGATACAACCCGGAGGAGCGGGAAGAGTATTACATATTTGGCCTAGCCAATGATAACCTTCTTTCTGGTTACATTTCAAATAAGATAAGAAATACATTTTGAAAAAGTATTTCAAAAGCAAAATAAAAATAGGTATTTTGCATTTGCATTTTACAAACACTTAATCCTAAGAGAAGCTTGCTACAATACATCAGTGAAAACAAATCGGTAAAGCCGTTTCTGAGATTAGCGCACAGACAAACAGAAAAAAAATTCTAAAATTTTTTGTTTTGATCACGGTAACAAAAGTGCATCGTGCAAAAATTCTTTTTTTGAAAAAATACTTAATCCACAGACGCGGCTTATTTAAGATTTTATTATATGTTTTTATATAATTCCCAATGAATTAATTTCATTTTCATTTGATATACATATAATTCTCTAACAATTCATCTAGCTGGTCAAGTAAGTAGCCCATTTTTTTGTATGGAAAATTATAATTTCTTTGTACTATTCATTCCTTATTTATTATATTTTTTTTACATTTTTCCATTCATATTAGTTTATTTATATCTTTATTTCTTCAATCTTTAAAAATTGACGATTTTTTTTTTTTTTTGACCATTTCGTATGGGTGACTACATGGTTTTTTCCTTTTTAACCAATAGATCAAAGGGTCAACAAATAATATGTTCATTTCTTTCTTTTATTTCCATCTATAAATCTTAGCATAATATTATATGTTTTATTTTTTAATAAAACTTAAAAACCCAATTAAATTTTTAATTAAGGTTTAATTATTATTTTCTTATTTTGGACGGAATTAAAGATTATGCGCGATCGACATGATTTTAAAAGGAAATCACTTTAATTTTTAATCTTAGTTATTATTATTTTTTAATTTTTTATTTTTACTAATTCCTATAATATTTTTCATTTCAATTAAAGTTTCTTATAAGAATCAGTCCTGTCATTTGGCAACACACACACACATATTATTATAATTTATAACATTCAATATACTATATATTTGAATCTTATGGTTTTAAATTTTATTGATATTTTCTTTTATTTTATTTTTTTTTTTTTGTTTGCCGTACTGAGCGAGAATATATTTTTATAATATTTCCGATTTAATTTTTTTATTTCTCTCCTTTTGCGATTGAATCTAAAATCAGAAAGACTTTTTTTCTTTACCTTTTGAAGACATTCAAATTGCTTTGTGCTTGAATTCATTTATAATGCACTTGATACTTGAATATTTTGGTTTTAATTATTATTGGCATTTTCTTTTTTTTTATTTATGTATTTGGTTGGGCGTACGTGAGTAAGAAGAGTTTTTTTCCGATTTAATTTAATCAATTAAATTTTTCAATTTAAGTTTCAATTATTATTTCGTATTTTGGTTGGAATTAAATACTTTGTGTAATCGACTTGCTATTGAAAGAAAATCAACTTACTTTTGAATCTAATCTATTATTCTATTTATTTAAATCTCTTTTTTGTGATTTTTACAAATTGTATTTATATTTTTCACTTAAACTTAAGTTTCTTATAAGAATCAGTCCTGTCATTTAACAACACTTACATTTTATAACAATTTATTACATTCAATATGTGTATGTGTGAAATATTCCAAAGTTTTCAGTCTTTTTTGTACTTCTTTATATTTAATAATATTTCTCTCCCTTTGTGATTTTTTCTTTACCTTTTGCAGTCATTCAAGTTAATATTGTCATGCCCATCGTTTCAGTTTAAAATGTATATATATATATTTATATCATTTAAATTTTTTATTTGTATGTTGTTTTTCATAAAGTTCTTTGTTAACAGATAATTTAGATTGATACGCTTAGATCATCTTAAGACTATTTTTTTTTTTTTATATATATCCTAAAGAACCACGATCCGAATTGAACTTAATAAATTCTCTTTCTTTTATTAATTGTAAGATTCTCAAAAATGTATTTGTTTATTAAATTTATTTCTTTTCTTAATTTTCATGTTTTAATTTTTTCAATGATTTCTAGATTCTCTAAGTATTATTCCAAAAAAAAAAAATTCGAAGGAATTTTTTTGAATATCCATCCGGAATGTAATGTTTTATGGAATAGAGTAGATTTCAACAGTATAACAGTTCTGCCCTATATACGAGGGGTATTATTTATATTTCGGGAATAGCAAATCATAATAAACATTTTTAAATGAAAACGGCTTTATTGTTTTTCAAAATATTCACCATGATGATTAATGTACTTTTGCATTCGTTCAAACCATTTGTCATAGCAGTATTTCCATTCCTCTTGAGAAACTTCCAAAACATGATTTTTAAGCGCTTCAACTGCTTCTTCGGCGCTCGTAAATCGTTGACCACGCAGTTTACCTTTGATATTCGGGAACAAGAAGAAGTCATTGAGTGCCAAATCAGGACTGTACGGAGGATGAGTCATCAATTCGATGTTTTGACTGCTCAAAAATACAGCTGTTTGACAAGATGTATGAGAGCTCGCATTGTCATGATGGAGAATGATTCGCCTTTGGCGGTTGGTTATGCGAATTTCTCTGAAGGCTTCTGGCAAACAAATGGTCGTGTACCACTCAGAATTGACCGTCCTTTGTTGCTCAATTGGAACAGTGGCCACATGACCCATTTGGCCGAAGAACAGGCGACCATTTGCCGAGCGCGAACAACTTTTGTTGCATTTGGCTTGTCTTGGAACACCCACACGGTCGATTGCTGTTTTGTTTCCGGTTCAGACGCATATATCCTTGTTTCGTCACCTATCACGATTTTTTATTCGTCTTTGGAAGCATCACGGTCGAACTTTTTAAGCATTTAAGCTTTATCGTCATATAAAGAACTGAGTTCATCATAACATTTTTTTTGAGATAATCCACGTCGAAATTTGTGAAAAATTATCCAACGAAAACCTTCTCTTGAAATTACCATTTTTGGCCAAATTGATTTTCTTAACTCACTGTAAACGTAACAAATAGCACTTGCACATCAAAACGTTGTGAGCACGTTTATGCTAAAAAATGTGAAACTTTATTATGGTGTTGCCAGTTTTTAGCTTTTTACGTTAGTGTTGCCAGATGCCGAAATATACATAGTACCCCTTGTATATATATATATTCATTCAGCTATCCTCAGTTATCCACACTCAATGTATTAAAGACCGAGCCGAAGGCCTAAGTAGCCAGTGCTCTTTTTTTTTGCTTTTGAGTTAATAATGCTTTCTAAATGTTATTACCTTTATTTAACATTTCTACTTCTCATTGATTGGTTGCTTTTAAAAAGAGGCCTGATGAGGGGCGCATTCGAATGGTTCCTACCAGTTTGCTACCAGCAACTTGTCTATCTTAGATGAAATGTGTTTGTAGAATCCAACCTAATATTTTCCTACCTCATAAATGTATACATTTATTTGAACATGGCATGGCTCTTCTACAGACAAACCATTTAATTCATTTAGTCTATTGAATGACTATTAAATTCACATATCTATTTTCTATGTACAAAAATTTGAAAAACCATTTAAAACTAAATCCGTAAATCAATAAGAGAAAACTGCCTCTCAATGGTATCCAAATAACTTCAACAGGAGTGGAGAAACAAAATCAAAAAAACATCAGCTTGGGCTGAGTCCATAAATATTCACTTTATTATATAGGCCACCCGAGATCGACGATGCATCGACATATAAGCATTCTACAATTCACTTCCCTTCATTAAGAAGCTTTATTATATTGAGAACCTCAGGACTTGAAAAAACTGATAAGGCGCAAAACATATAGTTCCGTGATCAACTCACAAAGCATTATAGGATCGATGACACCATTCTTACTTTATAAGGAAGTGATTAAATACACTCTAATAGAGGATCCTCCCACCAAAACCTCCAACAGTAGTCCAAAAAACTTTGAGACGACCGAAGCCAACGTCAAATGGAGGAACCAACTTTATAATCTCAATAATATTGGTTGTTTTGGTCTATCTATTTAAGAAATTTGTACCAAGAAAAATGAGGATAAATTTCCATTCTATGGTTATAAGTCATCATCGGTTTGATCTTCTCAATCATAATTCTAATAACGCTCTTAAATAAATTTTTTTTTTTTTTTAATTATTCTTACATTACTTATTTGTTTTCTCTATTACCCCGTTTATAAGACTCCTCTCTCCTTGTTTTGAGAGGTGAGCTACATCATATTTTATACATATGGCAACTTTAAAAATTACATATTCGTTTTCAACAAGAGTACAAGACGTCGCACGCATAAATAACTAAACAAAAACTGTTCTGAGTCAGGCTGACCTAAGTGCAAACCGTTTCAGGCGTCTTATAAACGTGGTATATGATACCTGGTTGAAATTGTAAGACTAATGAAAAACCTGGGAGAGATAACATGTTGGGACATCATCCGCATTAATATTAGTGAAGTAATTTTAATTATTTTTCGTCTCTGTTGAGGAGCCAAAAAAATTTTGACCATCGGTTTTATTTTAATGTTTTTATTCGAAAAACTGTTTTGTTCTCTGCCTTATCGTACTGAAATTTGGATACTATAAGTGTGTGCCCATTATTCATAAACCATATAAATTTCAAGATCCTACGACTACCGGGATTCTTATTAGAACAACTGTTTTGTTTTTTGTCTTATCGAACTGAAATTGGGATACTATGATCCCATACTCACCAACCAAAATCCTAGGATTCCAAGGAAGGGTACCTCCCATACAAATCCAAATTCAAATCAATGTTCTTATTATCTTTTGTTTCTCATTTTGTTTAATTTTTTTGTAGCATACTTTTAGGCAATGTTAACTTGCATACATAGTGTTAAAAACTTATGCGGTGGTACGGAACCCGTTGTGTACGAGTCCGACTCCCACTTGACCGTTTTTTCAACTCTTTTTGCATCAATTTCACATAGATTCTTAAAGAAATTAAAGTTAACCTGAAGCTTATCATATATGTCGAAGAGGGGTTACCTGTATTACAGTCAAGGAATTATGCTTGGGTGAAATAGCTGCTGCAATGATCGATGTTGGCAAGTCTTTTAGGAAGGTCGTGCAAGTGAGTTGGTTGTATTGATCGAAGTTGGCAAGGCTGTTAGTGAGTTGAAGAAAAACAGAAGCAGACAAGCGGACATATTGGTTTTGAGTAGCGCCAGTACACATCGTGAATAAAATAAGAAGTTTAAAAAAGATGAAAAGAGTTTGGCAGCAGCAGCGAGATCATCGCGTTGTAGAGAATATTATGGCATCTCCGACATATATGTTTTTACGTCTAGCTAAATGAACACCTATGGCATATTGGGTCCAAGAAAAGTAACACGGCTTTGTTTAGTAGAAATTCAGATCTCTTTTATATACCACGTAAAATTAAATTTTATTAAATTGTCTATAGTCCATTATGGTTGAAAACCTTCTGCAATTTCTCGGCTAACACCATTGTTCCATCAGTATAGAAGTTCTTGGGTTCCTTATCAAAAAACTACGACACCTGATTTTCACACACCTCTCTTGAAGCCAGCTTTACTCGAGCTAGAGAGTGTTGCAGAAATCGAAACAAATGATAATCTGATGGTGGATACATCACAACTTTCAATTTTTGCCGGGTCGTAAAAGATATGTGTGGTCATGATAAAGCATGACACCTTTTCGGCCTCTTTTATTCAATTGCTTTAATTGTTGGCAGTAAACATTCGAAACATTCGTTTCGCCAATTGGTTATGGCTCATGGCGGATGACACCCTGTTAATCTCACCAAACATACTACATCACTTTTTTTGCAGTCAATCCTAGTTTTGCTACTGTTTGTGCAGCTTCATCTCGCTTTAATCAAGACCGCTTTCGCACAACAGTATCATAAGGTTCGATATCGTTCTCATTATACAATATATGACTTTAAAGTGTTTTTCTTCCATGATTTCATCGTTTTTCTCAGTGATTAGCCGACCTGAGCGTGTTGCATCATTCACATCAGGATTTCCAGAAAGAAAGCAAGCAAACTATTTTTTGGCAGTGGCTTTGGATAGAGTACGTTCATCATAAACAGCATTAATTTTGTTTCATGCCTGCACCGTATTCTTCCCTTTATCGAATTAACATAGTAAACTGTATTGCATTTTTTTTCGAATTTTCATTTATTTTGTCTTTTAAATAACTTTCTTAACAATAAATCAATGTCAATAATGTTTAATGATCAACAGATTTGTCCACTATAAAACACAACAAGGAGTGATAGATATGACGAACTGTGTGAAAGTTATAACACTTCAAAGTCAAGTGAACGCTGCATATTTTTTTCTCAACCCAATATTTTAGTTTTGTAATCATTTAAAAATAATAAACTTATTTTTTTAAAGCATACATGTTGATTTTACTGCAAGCAATATTTCCGTTGGCAAAGACCTTAAATACATGTAATTAATGTTGTCTGCCGTCGCACAATCATTGTGTGCACTCAAAAAGAATTAAAAAAACCGAAATTTGACTAACTAAATTTGAGTAGTGGATGGGCAATGTTTCAAATTATAACAACAACAATTTAAACAAGTATTTGACGTGTTGATGGGTACCTTAACATTACACGTGGTAGAAAATTAATGCATGAAGTAAAACAAAATACTTTGCGCTTTTAAAGCAATTATGGCCTATTTTGTTTTGAGCATCAACAGAGAACCATTACTTCTTCAAAACAATCGATCCAGACTTGCACAGAAGTAGTTTAGTCAAAATACTTTTAACGACGATTGTAAGTACATATCGTATATGTACGTATGCACTCTCTGGGGACGTGCATACTGATTGTGTAAATGGTATTTGTATTTGATGTGTTCAATGCAATGACTATCCAATGTTTATCTAATAAAGGTATTGTCAAATTAATAACCATTTGTTATGTTAACATGATTTTCAATGCTTTCAATTTGTTATAATTAAAATTTGTAAAATGTTTTGTGTTGATTTCAATATTTTAAATTAATAAATATTTGTTTTATAATACATATATTTTTTCTTCTATTTTTATTATTTGAATTAGTATTTGTATTATTACTATTTATTTTTATTATTCATTTGTTTCATCATTTCAATGTCTACTGTTGAGGTCAATATAAAGACCACACAATTATTGTTTACCTCAAACATTTAACCATTTAATTCTGGCGAACTAAGAGTAGAGAGAAAGTAAATGTTGTGGGAGAGACAGAAAGTGTTAACGACAAAAAGAGATAACAAATGAAAAACCGCAGGTGTGAAAAAAATATTTTCCTTTATTTTAAATGATTTACTTTTTTTCGATTTTGTGAAACAAATTTATACAAAAGTGTATCGAAAATAATTTTCGCAAATAAAAGTTATTAACATTCCCGTTTGTCAATTGGAAAATTTGTGAAATAAATTTGTTATTTATTTGCATTTATTATTTTTAATTCACCCATTGGTATTAACATCAATACGCCAATCTATGATAGGTGATGCCCATGGATGTTTTTTGTGTATTCTTCAATACATATGATACACTCAATGCAATCCATATGCCACACCCGTGTATTTATTGTTGTATCTTTTATTTATATCTGGGGTTTTAGTTTGAATATAAAATGTTGTAACCCTTCGATGCTTGTATTGTATTGTACAAATAAATAAATGGGTGGCGTCAAATTGGGTTATTTGCCATCATGATTCGATTATAATTTTCTGTCCACATATGATATTATTTTTGGATAATTATCCAATATGAATTTGATGCCTTAGTGTTGAATGATATTATATTCAAAAATGAATGGATTCGCAAGCAAATATTTCCAAATACATTAGAAAATTCATTTCATTTGGAGTCAAAAAGTAAAAACAAAAAAAAACAAAAATGAATGGTATAAATATGTATTTGAAAGAGATGAGCACTTGGTTCATTCGAATTCGTAACTGCAAGTAAAGCAAATACAAAACAAAAACAAACCAAAAAAATTCAATGAATTACCTCGTACTTGGTTCTTTCGTTTGCTTTAAAATATTTGAGAATCGTAAATATTCTGCTGCGGCAACCACTTTGGCTGAAGAACTTTGCATGTGTGAAAGAGAGAAAACAGGCCAAAAAAAGAAGTGCGTACGAAAGAGACAATCTTCGTCGTCATATACACTTTTCTTTCAACCCTTTTAGTGTCAATGATCAGCGTAAGCATCATGTTTTCGCATGTTTTCCATTCATTTCATTTGATTTGAAATTTTGTTCATTCGCATGTGTTAAGCATTTCAAATAAATCTTTTGGTTTGTCTGAACAAGCATTTGGTATTTGCAAATGTCGCCACAAAACTTCAATTAGTTTTCATAACGAGTTAAGTGCCTTGTTCGCCGTTTCAAATACATTCGTGCAAGACACATGAATATATCTCTGCTTTTATACTAACATAACATCTCCTTGTAAATTTAGGTACTAATTATTTGGTTTTTCATAAGGAGCATTTGTTTCAATTTCATTTTGATTTAAGACACTCTAAAAGCTTATATGGAATATTTGTATTATGAATTATTAAAAGTACTATAGACTCTCTTAAGATTAAAGCTGTTTGGTTATGCAGCCAATGCATAACATGCTACATCATTTGCTATTTTTTTGATGTTTAAATAAAAACTATGTTTAGTGATTGCATTCTATTTATCTGCTTGTTCGCAGTTCTTTATCACAATGAGTTCAAACTTAATGTTTTTCAAAAAAATTTAAGAAAATCGTAAAATATCATGGTTCAAGATTACTGACCAACAGTTACAACAACAATTGTATACCATTGATAAGCAAAAAAAAAAACAAGAATTTGGTTGTTTTAGGTTTTGTCTTATAATTTCAGTGGAAGAAAAGGGCTTTGAAATTTTGAGCAACGAAGAGGGATTATGTGAGAAAAAACGGTTTTGATAAGTGGTCATCATCTTCTTCTTCGTCGTCGTAGTCATCATCATCAATAGAGCAGCAACTTCAAATATCGTTTCAACAAAATTCAAGACAAGAGGAAAATAGTCCAAAGCAATTAAAAACAGTTCAAGTTCAAATCAAATGTGATTGTGGACTTTCAATACTGCACCAACATACTGAATTATTACAATGTGAAGTGAAATAGTCGAATAAATAAGTTAGTGAAATATCTAAATAGTAAATTTCGCATTCAACGGACCGCGAAAAAGCTCATGGCTTTACAAAAGCACTTGTACAAATATAATTAAATTTGAGTATTTAACAAGTTATGTATCTGGAATAAAAAGTGCAAAGTCATCATTGATGAATTTGCCTCACCGTATAAGACCATTAGTAAATCCATTTAGGCATGACTTTGATTCCCAATTTATGAGACAATGTAAGCGCAAGTAATATTAACAGACAATCTGCAAAATACTTAACAGAAATGAGCTGATAAATGATGAATGTTTTATCCTGAAGCGAAACAATATGCAAATCCAAGAAGAGACTTTCTTCTACTTACAAGAAACACAATCCATTTGCATCCAAATGATTGACCATCTCTTTTTCTAAGTTAGAAGTTCGTCGGGTTAAGTGAACTCCTTTGTTTATAAGAATAAAAGAGTGTCTATGTATGAAGGTAATACATATTTTTACTACCACATCCTTATGCTAGGAATATTATTGTTCCGTTTATGCAACAACCGAAACGTATTTCACTGAGATCAGCTTGACTCAGAATGCATGTACAAACACTTTTTCAGTGCGTATTGAACACATGAAGAGCACATTTTAAACTATTTATTGTTTTCGTAAAACGAACTGAATTGTTGCATAAACACTTAGCGTTTTTAGAATTTCGTCATTTTCCCTGTTTAGACACAAGTTCATGATTTGTGTCCATTAGACACAGATTTTGACTCAGATTAAATATGTTATTAAGGTGTCGAAACCTTGTCAGTTTGCAATTGTTTTAAACACACACATATTAACATATGTACATATATACAAGACACTTCTATATGGTACAGAAATAGGCCCACAAATGTACAACACTACTGCTGGTGTACCGCAGTGATCTGGGCTCGGTCCAATCTTATGGAATGTGATGTACGATGGAGTGTTTAGCGTGTCTCTATCAGATGAAGTAGAGATAATTGGCTAGGCAGATGACATTGCAGTAGTCACAGTGGCAAAGACGCTCCCGGAACTTCAGGGGAAATGCAACTCATCCGTTGCAAATATTAAAAAATGGCTTTGGCAGACTGGTCTAGAGTTAGCGGACCACAAATCTGAGCTAGTTCTAATCAGCAGCAGGAAAAAGCTTGAAACCCTAAACATTCGAGTCGGTGCACAAGACATAACGTCCACACCTTTCATTAAGTATTTAAGGGTCCTACTGGATTGTCGCCTCAGCTTCAGGGATCACCTCAAATTTTCAAGCGAGAAATCGTCAAAGACCTACGCAGCCCTAGCAAGGCTTATGCCGAACGTTGGAGGGCCCAGACAACCAGTGCGTGGGCTGCTTGCGGTAGTCAGCAAATCGATTATCCGATACGCTGCACCAGTGTGGTCCTGTGCAACCAAACACAAATCGTACATTAAAGGACCTGCCTCCGTGTATCGACTAAACTCGACTGCGCGTTCCGAACGTTTTCAGATGACGCAATAAGCGTCATTGCAAACTGTAAACCGGTGGACATGGACGTTAATGAGCTGGCAGCGATATATGCTTTGAGACGGCCAGAGCCTGCCACACATGATCAGGTTGACACACTAACTGCCTCCTGGCAGGAGCGTTGGCAAAGCTCAACAAAGGGGCGTTAGACGTTCGAGTTAATACCCAACATCAGTGTCTGGGTGGCGCGAAAAAATGGAACTCTGAATTACCACCTCACGCAGTTCCTCACAGGGCATGGCTGTTTCCGGGAGTACCTGCACAGATTTAAACATGCAGATGACCCGCATTGCCTGTACTGCACAAACCAGCCGAAAACTGCTCGCCATGCCCATGTTCTCATGGAGTGTACCCGATTTGTGCATCTCAGAGAGTTAATCACGTCAGAGGTACGTGAGAACCTTACACCAAATAACGTGATTAACTTTATGTAAAAGGATGAAGACTCCTGGAACAAAGCTTGCAGTATAATCGTTGCTATAATGCAACAGGTCCGCAGAGATGAAGAGTTAAACAGAAGAGTGGTCTTACCTAGCTCTCCCTGGCGAAATTATGCCTTTATTGGCGGTCCCGCCAGGGTTGAAAAAAAAGAGCCAGCGTAGGCCGGGATTGGTTTTAGTACTGTTTGTCTGGTGAATCCTGTATGCTAGTTGGTTGCTCTGCTAGGATCTTTAGAAGATTTACATCTCCATGGCGAATCAAAAAAAAAAAAAAACATATATATAAGACAAACACACTTACATATAAACATACACAGACACATGTACACATGCAGAAATCAATTAAATTGTGAATATTTATTATTATTGTTATTTTTATTATTATTTTTAATTTAACACTCAAAAAGAGCTTAATGTTTTGTTAACAAAAACAACAATAATAACAGCGTTCACAACAACAAAATCACCCGTATTATTATTATTGTTGTTGTTGTAGGTCCTATTTAGGAGTTTCCCCTATTTTATAACACTTCCGGCAATTCGCACCCACCAAAGTCAGCACAGTCACCAAAGTTGTTAAAGTTAAAGAAAAGCGACACAAACGACACAAAGATTATATGAAAAGGAAAATGTGAACATTAGTAAACCAACAATAATAAAACGAATGAATGAATAAAGAATGAGAATGAGAATGAGTTGAGTTGAGTGAGCAAGTGTGAGCAAGTGGAAATGTGAAAATGGAAAATAAACAGGAAGAAGAACTGAAATAAACAAAAACAAAAACAAACAAAAAAACAACTTTGAAAAATGAAAAGGAAAAAATGAAAACAGAAATGGGAAAACCGTTTAAATGACATTTGAACGCGACACTTCCGCTTGGCAGTAATTGAAATGTCCTTTTAGCCATTACTATGGGTTGCAATCATCTTCTTCTCCCCTTCGGTTCTCACTATCTCTGTTTGTCACTGTTTGATGGTCAACCTGTTCAACACTACACATAACTTATACTTTCATCTTAGCTACTCTAAATAAGTAGTATAACTCTCAGCTACCTATCATTTTTTCACTTTATCTATCTATCTAACTATCTATCTATCGCTCTTCATGTCCCTCTATCTTTGTTCATTTATCTTTCATTCATTCATTCTATATTTCTGTTTCCCTTAATCAAGTGTAATTGTAATAACTTTAACAATTTGTTCGGCATTTGCTTCATTAAGACACTTAAGTAGAAACACGAAGCAAAGTGGCAAGCAATAAGAGTAAGAAAGGTACAGAGTTAGAAAGAGGGAAAGGAAAATAAATAAAAATACGTAAATGTGAAAGTGAATCATGCGGCAGACAAATTGAGAGACAGATAAGACAATATTATGGAATGCTTAAAGGTTTTCCATTATTTTCCATTACAGAAAACCATCATCAAAACAACCTGTGCGTCTTTTAATCCCATCACTTTTTCATTCGACCTGTTTTTCAATTTTTATGTCATTGAGGTTACCTTTCCTTAGATCATTTAATTCCAGCGTTTCTTAAACTATATGAAAGAATTTTTCGTTCGAAAACTCCATCCCGACTATTTGGCATTTTAAAACAAATGTTTTGATTTAATTATCGAGTAAACTACAAATGGCAAACTAATATTAATCTTAGAGCCCCAATTTCTCAACAAAAATATTAAGTAATTGTGTTATGTAATAAATAAGTATTTCTAAAAATAATTGAAAATGTTAATGATTAATACATAGTATAAGATTAATGTTTGCTTTATGTTGTTTCTTGATTCTCTAGGGAATAGGAAAATTGTATATCCATGCATTAGACAGTCCTGTAATGGCCTATCTAACCTTGCCTAAAGCTTATGTATGTCATAATTGATTCTGGGACCCCATGTAGTTTAAGAATCTCTGTTCTATTTTCCTTTATTTATTCATTGTTACTCTTTGCCATCTTTTCAGTCATTTAATCATTGGAGTAGCTCACAGTAAGTCAATGACGCAGCAGCAGCAGCGACAAGGTGGCATTTGATTGCTTCAACTAAGTAAGACGACTACGACTACACTTAATATACATACATACAGATGTGTATGTGCGTATATCTATCTGTGTGCGTATGCTTGTGTATGTATATGTGTGAATGTTTATATGCTTAACGACTTTATTTTCTTTTCGTGTTAAGGCAAATAATGAAAACAAGCAAACGTTTTACTTTCTTAATAACATGAGCGAGTGCAAATCATTTGCAGTGTACATGGGGACCTCACCCGACAAAAAGCGCCTTAGGAGTGGCTTGAGGAAAGTAGACAGGAAGGCAGGCAGGCGGGCAGACAGTTGGTGGCTGGTTAAAAGCGAATTAAAGTAAAAAACATAAACGTAAGCGGAAATAAACGAAAATTTAACGATTTCTAACACGCGATTACAAAAACATCAGTAACAACAGAATAACAAAAAAAAAAAAAAAAAACACATGTAAAAGGAAGAAAGAGTGTGTGAGTAAGTACATAAGTAAGTAAGTAAGTAAGTAAGTAAGAGGAAAAAGACAAAGGAAGTAAACAAAACCAAACAAAGAAAACAAAAAATTGGTCGCTTGGCCAAGGTCGTTGATTGGGATAAAGAAACGTAAGGAATTGAAAATAAAGTAAGCCTAACATACTAACACATATAACATAATATAATCGCATGTGTATGCGTTTGTCATAATATAATACACGCACACATCGGCATACACATTTACAGGGTGCGACATTTATAAAACCAAACATCTTCCGAAACAACTGCACAATGATGTATTAAAATCTTATGTTAGAATCACTACTTGATATGAAGGATAAGTAAACCTTCACCAAGAATTACCAACTCCGCGTTTTGACATATAAAATAACTGCTTTTAAACAGCAACAACAACCATTAATAATCATATATCACTAGATTTCATAAGAAAAATAAGAATAATATCATTTTATTATAAAAAATTAGTGCTTATGAAACAAATTAATATAAATTGCTAAGATATTCAATATTTCGGATTGACTTTCAGGCTGATACAATAAACCTAGAAGTCATCCGAGATGAGGAAATGACAATCATCCTATGGTGCTTAGATGATTCAAATTATTGTATTGTACAACATAACATTTTTGTGAAGGATCTGATTGTAAAGAAGATCCGCACTAATCAAAATTTAAGCACGGATAAACTTTAGCAATTGGATTAATCACGAAAGATGATTGAATTCGCTAATAGTGTTGAGTTTTCTGGAACAAAACTTTGATAACTGATACAACACATTTTTCGTTACAAAGGTTACATGAGCTAAGCCGGTATTTGGTAGATAAAATCCTTTTTATAGCGCACTAAATCTCCTTTCATGGTAATCTTCTATTGCCTTTTGGTGTGATGTTTCAGGTGTAAAAAAAAAATGTCATTCATATTCCTTCTATTTTCACATTTTTTTTTTTATCATTTTCAAAGCACCACCCCCCTTTGATGACTTTAGCGCGCTATGATACAATTGCTCTTACATGCAATGTGCATTCCTCTATTTTCAGAATATATACCTTACTTGTCGCTACTACTTTTGAGTCACGAGATTTATTAAAAGTGCTGGCGACACCAACAGCGTTTCAATGCGTTAACTTTTCACATGACTACATGGATAGATCTTTGTGTCCACTCTCATGGTGCCTACTATATATAATTTGTGGAAATTGATTCTTATTAATTGATTGCAATATGTGACGTTAAGCGTGACAAATATTGTAAATGATGCACCCTGTATGCATGAAGACAAGCTGAACGCCAAAGCGAAATGAAAAAATAATCAAAGAAAGGAAATTTTGGAATTCAGCATGAAATGTTTGTTGTTATTGTACCTTTTAGTTGATAGTCCCTCCGATATACACCTATCCCCCTCACAACACACTTTATACGAGTATAACGTTTAATGTATATTTTCATTGGTATTCAACAAGAACAACAACAACAACAACATAAATATAAAGGAATATAAGAAAGAAAAAGGATAAGGAGAAGAAAGGAAAAAATGCAAAGGTATTAAACCGGAAAAACACGTTGCACATTGAATCGTGGCTATGTCTTTTTGGTGTGGAGGTGGAGGAAATGACGAAAACGGCAGAAATGGAGAGTTGGGTTATATAAGGTGGTGGTCATGAATTGCTTATTGTTGTGTTTGTTGTTGTTGCTGTTGGCAAAGGATCAAGGATATGAAGATATGTGAAATTGTATGATTGTATGAGTTGAGCGTAGTGTACACTTTGTGTTCAATAATAATAAAGTAATAAGAATAGCGACAGCAACAAGGATAATAAAAACAAAGCATGACACAATTATTTCATCCTTCCATTTCTTCATTATATCTTCCGTCCTTCCTTCCCTACTTCCTATCTTATTTTATACATTATTTAGCTTTCAAATGCAATACCTTATAGCACTTTTGTCTGATGTTTGTAACAGAATGGCATCATGCAAACATAGATCTTATAGTATTCTCATGAAGAGATTCGAGTTGTTTGTGCAAATTGTTTTCTCAATTTTTAAGATAATCAACTAGTATACTAGTATAAGAATCATAGAAACCATAAAAGGAAATAGAAAAAGAAAGATTAAAATTCGGAAAACATCTATACAGTAAGTTTCTGTATTCGATTAATTGAAAGTTCAACTTACATGTGTGAAGTATTTGTGAGATTTGATGATAGCAAAGTTAGTGTTTAGGTCTTCTTTTCTCTCTTTCTTTCTGCAATTTCAAATGGTTGTAAGTACAAGGTGGTGGAATTTGGCCCAGATTGGGCACTAGCAGTGACATAATAAATACTCTGCTGACTACTCTTCTTCATTACACGGTCTACACATATCGCTACGACTGATACGCATCTTATGTAAGTGTTTCATTACTCTGCAATGTCCCGTTAAGAAACCTGAGACTTTCCAAATACTTGTCCGTGTCAGTCCCAGTAATTCCGAAATCTAGTTGACATGAAAAGTTTAGCTACTCTTATATTTTTCGTGTCAACCCAGTAGCCGTGCGATTTGTCATTGATCCATTGTTTGAATCTAGTTTTCGTCGAACTCCAAAGTAGTATGTAGATTGATCAAATGAGTACGTTTGCAGATCCTTTCCCGTCGAGTTCATCAGCTTTTTTGTTCCCAAGATACCCACTATGATTGTTCAATGCTAGTGTCTTGAGTAACATCAAGCAATCCCAAACCAACTTCGAATTGAACTTGAAAGCGTTGATGTCAGATGTCGCTAATGATGGAATTGGTAATGCTCAGGTTGAGCTCATCCCTTAGTAGGGATTGCCTTAAACCTACCGCGTTACTATTATTTACCAGGATGAGCTTTGACAAAAACGACAGTGCCTCTTTCTTTGTAAACAAGTGGATTGGCGGTAGGTTTAGTAGGCTATCAAAGGCAGCTGTTGAACATGCCAATAACATAGACGTTGCACCCTAACAATCTCTGATTGAACTGTGCTTGTGTGCAATTTAGAGTACCAGATAGATGTAGCATATGACATAATCGGTCTAGTAATAGCCGGGTACAGCCACAGCGGCATTATTAGTTTTGTCCCCAATTCTCACTCATGAGTCTCTTGCTTGTCCATATAGTTGCCCTAGCCTTGTTAATTATGGATTGTAAGTGACTGTTCCCAAAAAAATTTCTCATCAAGAGTGACGCCGAAATATTTCACTTCTTTAGAGAAGGGTATATAAGTATTCTACCCTATCCATACCTGGCTAAGCGCTTGACTGTGACTTTTCATAAAAAGAATTTTTCAGAATTTATCACTCTCCTATTAAAAGTATGTGTGTGGATGAACATTGCACAAATCCCTCTAAAGTAAAAATGCATCAATTTTTAAGCGACACAAAAAAGTTCACTATGGCAACACATAGAACATTTCGTTTTTCTGTATTTCGGCGAATTTTTTACTTATTTATTTTTTCTAAACCGATTATTAATCACTTGAATTCGTTTGTTAAAAGTTGTTTTGATTGGATGCTTGAACTAAAAGTTTATAAAAAATAACAAACTAGAAAAATCTTACTATGGAACAGCAATCATCAACTGACACTCGAAAAATCATATCACGAGTACATGCAAAAGCGGCTTATAGATACTCAATGAAGAGCTGTAGTAAGAGAAGTAAAAGTAAATCCAGTGTCAAGTGCATTCAAACTGTCAGCATATAAAACCCACACGTAAGGCAAATAAATAAGCTAGAGTACGGTCAGGAGAGCTCATCATAAAAATGGTCTACATGGACGAATACCCTAAAAAAAATTCATATCGAATGTGAATCAGAGCAGGCGTATGGATTTCGTCAAAAAATATTGCATATAAATTAGGTTAAATTTTTTGGAAAACATTCTGTTCACTGATGAGAGCAAAATCATTAAAGAAAATTATAAAACCCACTGACTTAAGCACTGTGTAGGCTCAAATATGGTTCGTGGTTGCATGACGGCATCAGATGTCGGTTATCTTATTTATATTAAATTCACAATAAACATGAAGAGTAACTTAGCTATTTTAAACGACATTGTTGCCTTTAGTGTCAACAAACTAAGCCATATCAGGCAATTGGATCTTACAACAAGATAATGATCTGAAACATCCATCAAATAAGGGTAAGGAATGGCTACTGAACAGGACTCCTAAGACACTTGATCATCAGCCACATACTCCAGCCCTCAATCCCATTTAAGCAAGGAAGAATTAAAGAAGGCATGGAACAAAATGTTCTTAGTGTGATAAAAACCCTTATTCAATTGATGCCAAGGAGATTGAATGAGGTTCTGAAATCCAAAGGAAAGCATATAAATTTTACAAAATTTATAATTACTACACTTAAATCTTGTTATATTTTTTTTTTTTTTGACACGCCACATTTCGCCTTTTATTAATTAAAGCGAATTTATTTATAAATTTATTAGGACTATTCGAATTAAGTGATATTAAAACTAATAGGGAAGAATGAGTAGCGCTGTTTGCTAGGGCCTTCGGCTAATTTGAAGTGAATTATTTCATGGTTTTGTAATGATTTTTTTTTAAATTTATACGAAACTCAAGTCTTGTTAAATTACTCTTAAATTCTGCAACCCAACTTTTTATTTTGTATTACATAATTATTTAATAAGTATTATGTACAATAATAAAACTTTTAATCCAGGAAACTGAAGTGTGTGCTTTATTTCAGCACTCATTTGTATATTTAATGAGGAGAATGCTTCTCTGCATTCTAGTCTCTTTTGTACACAGATATAATGTGCAAATAAAAGTTCGCCAATTACCCACCCAAATTTCTTTTTGAAATCATGAATGTTACCTAATTTTTCACTATATCCTGCTATAATTAAAATCAAGTATTTTCACAACTAATATATGTGAAATGAATATATATTTCGTTAACTGTGTATCAGAAAAATGGAGTGATTGGACCAATCTATTTATGTATATAAAAATGGAGGCCATTCGCGTTTGTGGCTAATGTTTGAGAAAATGCGTACATATATTTTTTTGGAACGAAGGTCTGTTACGCGGCTTACTGAAATTGCAAAAGAAGGTATAAAAAGAAAAATCATAACGCTGTGTGACTTTTTTGTGTGTGTATGCGTGTATTTTTCTTATTTTTGTGTTTGTGTGAGTGCATGTTTGCTATTTTTTGTATGTGTGCGTGTATTATTCCAATTTTTGTGTATGTGTGAATGATATATTTTTATTTTTCCTATTTTAATGTGCGCTTGAAGAGTATAAAAATGTTTGTCGTCTCGTTTTTTCTAACAAATGTCATAATAAGCCATACAATACAAAAATTAAATGCAATACCTCAAAATAAACATTTTGTCGCTTCTAAGACCAATTCAGACAATAGTGGTCGTTGGTCGAGCGTGCTAAGGCGTCGGTTCAGTATATGCACAATTATGCGTACATGAGATCGCGTCATAGCTTTGATACCTTTCACAAGCGCACTTTTCGCTATTTGATTATAATTATTTTTTTTGGAACGAAGTTCAATTACGTGGCTTACTGAAATCGAAAGAGAAGGTATGAAACGAAAAATCGGAACGCTTTGTGACTTTTTTGTGTGTGTATGCGTGCATTTATGCGTAGTCGTAGAGACACATTGCACATTGTCTTGTTCGTCTGCAGCGTAGAGAATAAATGTTTAAGAATGAGTAAGAGAGACTTAAAAAATACTTTACTGATGCAAAGAGTATAAAACATATAGAGCAGACAACTCGCTCAATTAGAGCGGAGACTTTTTTGTAGAGTAATCCAAGAGGAAAATGAGAGTAAACCGATCTCAAGTAAATCTCGAGTAACCAATCACACAATTTGTTTTTGGGCTTAAAAATTAAGAGAAACACCACTTAAATTGAGCGCTCTGTCCAGTTTATATATTTTAATAGTCTTTGGTCATCAGAAAGCAGAAAAATAAACAAAACAACAACATCAACGTGTTCATTTTCTCTGCTTATCATCAGAATTAAAGGTGTAAGCAAAATTTCAATGCAATCGGATGTCAAGAAGAGCGAGAATTCAACAGATTCTATAAATTTACCCCAATTAACATTATATTCTGTATCTGTGAGTTTTGCAATCATCGATCTTATGTTTTATGTACTTTCTCATAAGTAGCAATTTTGATATGCTGTTTATTACTTTCTTTCATGAACTCTGCAAATTGTTTGGGTGTAAAGATTGTATCACTGTCTTAGGGCACATGACCACCCGTGGTACCAGAAAAAAGCCTCTGGTCAGAATTCGTACCCGAGTTACTACCAATTTGAACCCCAAACACGTGATATTGTTAAAACAAATGACTTACATGGCCCTTTGTGTACGGACTTTTGAAAATATTTCTTTTAAATTAATTTTAGTAAATAATCAGAAACAAACCACTTTCAGACCAGATGCTAGTCTCTTGGAGACATTTATATGATTTTATATGGTTTTTAAAAGATATTCAGTGTCTACCTTTTGGTATTATCATATCACTGAAGGATTGGGTCTTATTTATTTGAAAAAAAAGGGGGCGCAAAACGAAGTCCAATGTTTTCTTAACTTAATAATTTTCAAAATCGATGGTCAATTCTTCTTATGTAATATTCAACTCAAGCTTACCCGCCCAATTACATCAAATCCTTGTGACTTAAGACCCAATACGCACAATTGATGCAATCGCTGAAAATAATAGCTGAAATAAATTTTTACTCCACCAAATGACCATTGCTGAAATACATTTTTATTGCACCAAATGACTGCAATTCATTTAAAATATTATTATTTTGTATTTTATAAATTCAAAAGTGTCCACTTCACTAATTCGCCACTATTAAATAAATATTTTTATAATTAAAAACACACAACTTACTTGTGTGGGTCATTTTCACAAATGCCAAACATAATGCAAGAATTCCGCGAATATTTCAAAAAACAGTAAATGAATACCAGAACAATGAGAGAAGTAAACATAAACAACAATTATCACAATCAAAACATGCCAGTCTGATTGATATTCGTTCGTGAAATTAAAATGGAAATATTGCTACTCAAACTTATCTGCACACGGATACAGTTAAAGGCATTCTTTTTAAAATTAATGTTAAACAATTAATCAAAATTATGAGTATGCAATTTTATTTAATTTCATAAATAATTTATAACAGTATAAAGGAATATCTTTAAACAACGAAAAACATCAGTGGACGAAAGTTTACACAAATATCCAAAAATTACGACTTACGATCCTTGCCAGTCCTATTATGATATATTTAGTTTTAGCTCATATTTGTTGTTGTCAGTGCAAGCTGTATGAGTCATCATGAACAAAGAAATGGAATTATAATCAAGTATCAAAATTGAAATTATAAAACATTTCAAAGAAGGCAAATCCTTCGAATAATAAAAATATTTAAAAGGACTATGTGTAAACTATTGTTAATAAACATAACATTTCAGTGAAATGTGTTATTCCTAGAATCAGATAATCAAAGAGGCTTTTTCGACTAAATATTAGTTGCATCTTAAAGCAAGTGTACCAAAATTCAAAAGTAAGTGCCCAAAAACACATCGCAAACATGTTCATCTGAAAACCTTGCAAATGACATTGTAGGAGAACGGATATAAAAGTATAATTCCACGAAAGAATCCTCTAATAATTAACGAAAAACTGGGCAGCATAGATTGGCATTTGTAAAATGGATGTACTTATATAGCAAGGACTTGGAATTTTTGGAAAACTGTTCTTTTTACTGATGAATGCAAATTCAATTTGTTTGGAAGTGACGGTCATTCAAAAGTCTGACCGCAATTCAAAATGAGCAAACTGTGAAACACCGTCTCGATAGTGTGATAATGTAGGAAGCAATCTGACATTGATGTTATAGTTACAACTGAAATTTCAGGTATATTTTTCTCCAGAATAAGAAAATGAACCTTATTTTTTTTTTTTGGTATATTTTAGAGTCAGTAATTTTAATTTTAGATAACAACAAAATATGTATTCTTAATCAAAAAATGAAGAAGAATACAATTTGCAAATGTCAGTTCTTACATATGTTAGTCATATTTTATGCAATTTTGATCTTAAGTATCCTGATGAATGTTTAATCCAATGTTAAAATATAAACTTAATATGCCATTCACTTTGTGTGGGGGAAAAAAAGTACAAATTCTTTTATGCTAATTGATAAAATTTCATTATGAAGGACTTTAATGTGTTTCACAAATATTTTATTATATTTACTTATCATCATACAATAAATATACTTTAAATATATACGGGTATGTTAAGTTTGTGCAAAAGTATGCTTCAACCAGAAAGAGGGGAGTAAGATCACATTTATTGTATTTCATTAAAGATATTCCTGATCAGTATGATGATAAATGAATGAATTAGATAAAATTGCGGCAAAACAAACTGCATTAAATTATACAATCTAGAAAAATTTTGCATATACTCGTATCACAAAAAGCATAGTATAATGACTTAAATTTGGTCCATATGTTTTTATAAGGCTTTCTAGAGTCCATATTTCATAACTAGAGAACAACCCAAGTAGAAAAATATTTTGTACTAATATTTAATTAAATTATTTACTTGAATGCAGAGTAGAATCGGTGAAGGATGTTAAATATCAACAAAGCGATATATCCGATGCTTTGAAAATACAACAGATTGTCCGTTTGTTAGTGAATGCCACTCTATAGAAAACGAAATACCTACACATGAATTTGTAATTTCTCTAGAGTAGATAAATGACGCGTATGCAGTGAGACGTGTTTCGAGGTTTAAAATGATTAAAATATATCTGCGGAATACTATGACAGCTCTTGCTATTTCAATTGAAAATGACATAGATCATTCGTTAAATAATTATGAATTAATGAACGATTTTAGTCTAAGCAAAAGCCGCAAACATCATTTTTGAGTCCCTGATTCTTTTAAGACATTAAACTACATACATGATTATAAATTTGTTATGTTTGTGTAAAAATCTAAATTTATTTATTATCTCTCGTCAAATATCATCATTACAACTAATTCCATAAAGAAATGGGCCTCGCAAAGATCTACCAACACGGTGCCTCGGAATGGATAAGGCCGGAGATAATCATTTGAAATTTTTAGTTTACATTACTGTTTTTAGTTTAATAAAGTTTTTTTTTTGACTATGTTAATATGTTTTAACTATTAACGTTGGTTTACAATACTTTAGGTGAAATGAAATAAACAGTCGTTTGGGAACCAAATGCCATAGCAGCCAAGATTTGAAATTTGAATTTGATTTAAAATCTTTATTAATTTTAATAAATAAACAAATGAAACGTCGTTTGAAGAAATACGTCGCGTAATCGCTGGCAGACCATGTGATCTTCATCGTTTAGAGCGTTAGTGGATCGTCATTGCTTCTTGATCGTTTACCGTCGAATATAGGTCTGCGCTAATATATTCATATGCCATTGCATTCATTTGTGGGAAATTACTCGTATTTTGCATGTACGAATGTATTTAAAACGGCAAATGAATGTATTCATGCTGATTTTTAATGTGAAATAACTTTCTCTTTGTTCTCTAGCTTCTACATCTATATGGGAATAGAAAAAGGGCATCTAAGATCAAATTTGCTTTATCATTTCTCATCACTTTGAGTTTCGATTAAGCAATAGTACGTAAGTTATTCGTAATTTGTTTATGGGGCCTTTCCATTTAAATAAATCATATAACAATAAATTGCTTAACCTCATAAATTATCTAATATTTTAGTGTGATATTCTTTACATAAGTTTTGGCTAAGAGAATTCTTAATAATTCCCAACTGGGTTGCTTCATTGTTACAAACATCATAAGAAAAATAAATTGTCATGCTCAATAAAAATATGTGTAGGGTACAAAAAGATATGGAGCAATTACAGTCAAACCTTTAAAAGAATTTATTTCATGTTATTATTTATTTATGAATTTTCAACATTTTTTATGTTTTTGTTTTTTTTGTTTTTTGTATAAAATATTTTTTCTTTTTGTTTTTTATTGGTTGGTAATTTTTTTAAATTTAATATTTATTTGCCGTTATTGTGGATAATATTTTGTGTAAATGTTTTATTTAAACTATGCAAATAATTTACAATATTTTACTATGATGACACAATAATAATTTGTATAAAAAATACCATTTCTGCATTTTGATGCTTTTAAGCAATAATTTTTTATGACATGAACATATGAGAATTATAATACATAACATACAGACTTACATATGTACATACCATATAGATTATGTTATGAATATTTCATGAATTGTTAAAAACAAAAACTTAAAAAAACTCTCACAGGGATAAAAAATTGGTGTCAAGGTGCCTATTTCATGGATATGTTAATAAAGAACATTTATTATTATTTAGAAGGAAGAAGATGTTGTTAAATTTCTTCTTATTTTTCATTTAAAAAAAAAAATAGTTGCAAACATCAAGTTTGTTGTATTATATACTCAGCTTATACAGATTTTCTCTACAAAAGAGTTTTCCTTGAAACATTAAGAATTCTCACTTATTAATGGGATAAAAAGTTTTTCTGCTTCAACCTTACAAAGATTCAGTTTCAACTCTTTTTGTTATACTTAGCAGAGGCTCATATTGGTGTTGGTAGAATTAAGTACTTAGTATGGAGATTCAATGAGTATTTATTTCCAATTTTTAAAGAAAATGTTTAAAAGGTAGTAGTAAGTACTAGGTTAGGTTAAGTTAGCTTGGCTGATCAAGAGATCTCACATAGACCAATAGTGGTCCTTAGTGATGTCAAGAAGAAGTATGGAGACCGTTTAGATACTGTTTTTTATGCACTTTATTGCGAGCTTTAATAGATTGCTACTCTTTTGATCCGCGATACTCTTCAAGAAGAGGAAAGATACAGATCCGAGATAGATAAAGCGTGATCTGTAGAGAGTACTAAGTACTTAATACTTAATACTAAGTCGGCGCATATTATTAAAAGAAAGAATCAAGATTCTGCCAACATCACAGTACTGCTTCAGGGTTAATTTCCACACAATAAACTAGAAAATTTTGTAAAAAATGAACTGAACTCCTAGAAATCTGTGGGTATGGTTACTTTTGATGGACAAGCTACTGTGGGCTCTGAGTGGCATAAAAGCCTTATAAGCCACACTTGTCTGGGTTGACATAGTTGAAGTCAAGTCAAACATAAAATTGATTGTTGCTCAGTCACCCATTTAAGGACCTAGCTTCTATGCTATTCCAACGCCTTACTCATTTGCCCACTTCCTGCCTGTTAGATCTCTGGTCTTCACGTCAAGGTATGATAGTATATCCTGTATGGTTCTGTGAATATCGGCAACTGCTTGAGAGATAGGCAGCGCTGATCCTTTCCTAGCACACTCATTCGGCATCATTTCCTTCGATACCGGAGTGACTCGGCACCCAGATGAGTGTAATAGAGTGCTGCCGAGTATGGTAAAGAGTTTCAACCGTACTACGTATGATTTTGATCTTGAAACTGTGGGCCGACAGAGCCTTGATAGCGGCCTGGCTGTCAATATAAATCGATATTTGCCTCGGGGTCTCCCCCAAGGCGTTAATTAACCTTGCTGCTTGCCAGACCGCGTAGATTTTTGCCTGAAACACGCTACTCCAGTCAGGTAGTCGATACAATAGCTGAGCTGCTAACCCTTCCGAGAAGATGCCTGCACCTGTACCGTCTACCGTCTTGGATGCATCAGTGTAGATCGAGAGTTCATTCCGCCCAATAACGTTGCCCCACCTTCAATCATCTCTCTCCGAGAATCTTGTCTTAAAATTGTCATTCCTACTGGCACACAGTAGTCACATTCTCCAACATCAGCTTGAGTTCCCACTTCTTGTAAGATAGTGCTGTGGCTGGCAACACAGGGCTAAAGATGATGCAGGGCCCGGAGTCTGACTGCAGTTCTAGCCGCTGCCTACTAGAGATATGTGAAAAGGTGCCAAATTGACACACAAAACAAAAACTACTTATATTCTTCACTGGGAATCGAAAACCCTGCCATCTATCAAAGTCTTACCTACAGCTTAGTTCTAAATCCATACAATGGGAAAACAGTATAAAAGGCACATAGTTTGCTCAGAGAAAATTAGTGGGCAACAAGGCAATCTAGGGTGGCAAAAATCCGAATTTGAATCGTTCTGCCACGAAAACCGTAGAGTTCTCTGAACTCAAAAATTAAATAATACAGTTGAATGTTGCATTGTTTCTAATCGGAAAGGCTCACTAAATGACAAATTATTCAGACAGCATTGCCAATTATGAGAATTCCAACTGCTTGCTACTTCACACAGATGTGAGTTGGTTATCAAAAGCTACATGTCTGCATCGATTTTACAATCTGTTTGACTCTCTGATAAAGTTCCTGGACCACAAAGATACAGAATTTCGAGTCAGCCTCATCACATCATAGATACTCGTCAGACCTGTATTAATTGTTTAATGATGCGCATCTCTAGCTTCAAGGTGACAACTTAAACTGAAAATTTCGTTGCTGCTTTCATAGCTAAACTGCTTATGCAGCAGATATGAATTTAATAATTCTTCCAATTTATCAGCAGCATTTGCTTACGATGCCCTGCTTATTTATTGTCAACACTTGGAGAGCATCCACGATGATTTAAAGGAACGATTCGAGGACATTATAAGCATGGACATACCAGACTGAGTGTTGAATCCTTTTCCTAACTCATATTTAGAATTGATAACAAACGAAGGATTCAAAGCCTCGATTTAAATATTATTGAGAATGTGTGGGCTTATATAAAAAGAAAAAGAAGTCTATATTCACAATCGCTGAGGTCGAAAGCCATTGGGAAGGACATTTGTTCGCAAATCCTCCAAAATTTAGTGAAATCAATACCAGGCCGATTGCAGAAAGTTATCAACGCTAAAGGAGAGATAATTTTTTATTAAATTATGCCTTCATATTTGTAAATTTATCTTAATATACATTTTTTTCTAACCAACAATATTTTGTCAAAATACTTTTTTCTCCATACATTTTTCAAAAATAATTTTTAATTTCTTAATTATAATATTGAATTGACCTAATAAATGTTATTTTGTAAGCTTATTATTAGACGATTATCATGGATTTTTCTTAAATATTTTCTATCATTAAAAAGACAGATATAAACAAATATGCGCAATTTTTTCTTTGTCAAAATACTTTTTCCGACCATTGTAAAACTAAATTAAAGAATTACTACCATGTATTTTGACAGTATTATGAGTTATGGTCGGTTGTTTAATGATTTATAATAGAATTACTATCGTCGTATTTGTAGCAACGTTGCTAACTAATGCAAGTTACTGACCACGGCAATAAACGGCTGTTTTTAACTCAATTCAAGCCTGATCCTCGTCAACATGCATCAAATCCACATAAGATAGGTTTTCAATTCAATACTTATTACAGCAGTATGGCTTCTAGGATACAGTTCGGTTTTCCAGTCGAAGCAGTTGCCATACTAAATGCAGTGCAAATTGCGCAACAAACCAGAGGCAATGTGTTATTTGCACTGCCAGCCTTTCAACGGTCGATGATTTCAAAAACATCAGCAACCGGAACCAGGTGATTCGCCAAATACGGGTCGCCTGTATCAAGTCTTCACAGTAGCTACCAGTCATTGTCAAAAACTACAAACCCTTCCAACGAAACAGACATGGGTAGGACAATCATAGACAACCTGTAATCTCGTCAATATGAAAACTGCCTGGTGAAACCCGATAAGCTGTTCCAAAAACCAAGCCAAGAAGATGTGTCGACAATACATAGTTTGGACATTTGCATTCAATTACAAAGTCACAGAAATACCCTTTCTCATAATTCCAAGCCCTTATCATTACTCTTACCAGTTACAGAATCAAATATTGAAAAGATATTCCCCTTCCTAAAAACTTGTCACCTATTAGATTTAATATAACCATTTTATTTCAAAAAGAGTCGAAGGCCCTGGCAGCAAGTAAGTTATATAATAGTTATTCGCAATAATTGTTTTAACTTTTAACTGTAATAAAGTTTTGGCAAATTCTATCTACAAGGAAAAAAAAAAGTAATGTAAAAATTTTAGGGGGCACTAACATTTGTTTCAAGCTCATAGAGATCTAAAGGATAATCTGCATATCTTTCTGGTTACTTATTACTGAAATTCCCAATATGATTTCTGATTTTACAAATTCGGATCAGATCTCTTGGTGTATGCACTGGAATGTTGTTATTATTAGTAGCAATGAATCAGAGAGCATTAGATTGGAATTTCTGCAGTATCTCTGAAATGGAGTCTTGGTATCTATACTCTGTGTATATACATATTATACATGGTTCTAAATAGGAACTGCATGCATTCCATACATACTTATTTAAATATATATATTCTCATAGCATCATTTCATTTTTAATTTACATATTTTCTATGTTTATTTGATTTTAAATTAAGTTCTTATTATTGTGTTTTTTGTTTTTTGTTATTATTATGGTTTGTTTTTGAATATGTCAGAATAATTATTGCCAAATTAATAAAAGAAGTGTGTCAAATAAGTACAATAGTAGTAAAATGATAAAAACTAATAATGACAAAAGCAACAAGAATAACAACAAAAATATTGAGAACCATTTGCAATCCAAAAATATTATAGTAAATTATGCAAATTTAACTTCAAATTATTGTCGATAATATTTATTGAAAATTTGTTGAGTGTCATAATTTCATTATTTTATACTTTTACGCTAGTGTGAAATGATGCTATCACACTTTGTCGTGACATTTGTTACATATACTAAAACACTATACCATATAGTCAGTTAATTAGTTTTTGACTCATTGCAACGAAGTGCGATTTTTGATTCACAGATTATGAGTACATAAGCATGTGAAAAACAGAGTTCCCCGATTAATGAAGGATTGTCCATATAAACTAATCCAATTTCTATACCACCATCTATGCTTGGCGGAGCATAAAACCGAGCTGGTACTCATAAGCTCCAGGAAGAAGGTTGAAAAACTGTTATATCAAGTGCCTGGGAGTACTTCTGGACTACCGTCTGTGTTTAAAATACCATCTAATCGAGTCAGCCAAAAAAGCAACTGCCACAACACAAAAGTTGGCAAGGTGGACCCAGGCAGCAAATACGGATTTTACTAGGTTCGGTGAGTAAATCTATACTGCTTTATGCTGCTCCGATTTGTTCTGGGGCTCTCGCAGCTTAGTCATACTTGCGAGGAATAAAGAGTGCACACAGAGTTGCAAACCTGAAATCTGTGGAGCCTATCGGACAGTTGCAGATGATGCGGCTGGCGTACTTGCAGGCCGACTTCCAATTGACTTGGAAGCCTTGGCTGCAAGGGATATATTCCTTGCCTGAGCAATTTCCCATAGGAATAGCTGTTTGGAGATCAGAAACAGGTACTTAAACATATGGCTGCACAGGTGGAGCAGTGCAGAGCCACGAAGGATTCATCACCTTACCCCCAATATTGCAGATTGGCTAAAGAGGAGCGGTGGAGACGCTAGTTTTCAATTTACCCAATTCGCTACTGGCCAATTCGCAGGAGATCGTGAGGCGTATGATGTTTTCCTCGGTACCGAAATAGCGACCATCATTCGTGAGGCTCGAATGTACAAGCGTTTAATGGCGCCCAGATAAGGGCAATTTTTTTCACTCCCTACGAAGTGATGCTGTGGTAGTTCCATAGGGATTAAAGTGTTTCAAGGCGATAAGGGACTTTTTTGTCGGTATGAATCCGACATAACTCGTGGCACGAGCCATGAGTATCTTTTTGAAGATTTTCTACTCCTTGTTTCGCATAACAAAAAAAAAAAAATTATTTCTATATGAGAATATAAAGTTCCTTAGCTGAGGTGGAACATACATATGTATGAGCACATAGTTTTCCGAAGTTTATTATTTGTCTTGTTTTATTTACTTGTTTTTATTTATTCATTTTTTATGATTTCTTTTTTAATGAAAATTACATTTGCCCTTACATCCTCGTCATGTGATGTGATGTAATTGTATTACAATACAATATTTGATTCGATTGTGTGCACTTTTCAATATTTTTCTCTTGTATTCAATAATAATATCAATGAAATAACTAATAAATATCAATCAAATAACAAGGAAAAGATGATTGGCATTTAATAGTATTTATAGTGGAAGGAAACAATGTTTAATCATTTAAAAATAAAAGATTATAGACTACATTTCATTTCATTAAGTAAACATGAAGCAAGAAAGTGAAAGCAATATGTTGAGAAGAATGAAGAGTAATTGCATTAGGAATTAGGAAAACATTGTTTTAATGTTGTTTGGAATCTCTCTTTAACAATAAATCGACTTATAAGAGTTTTACGGGTTGTGTGAAATCTTCAATTACATACAAACGTGTTCGAAAATACAAGAACAACAGCAACGGCGAACGACTTAAAAGTAGTGTAAAAAATTAAAGTATAATATTTTCTGAAATGAATCTCTATTTTTTAATTTTAGCAACTTTGTTACAAAACATCCAAAATCAACTGTTCGAAATAATAAGAATAAAAGGGAAAAGGAAAAGATGTCGAAATTAAAATTTTATTCAAGAAATATTTATTTTTTTTTGTTCTTAAAATTAATAAGAAGTAGCTCCACCATGATTTGCTATCACTTCTTTGCTTCTGGACATCATAGAATTTTCTAAACTTCGACATCTTGATAAACGGACATTATCCTAAGAATTTTTGCCAGCGGTCCACATATCTGAAATTATTTTTGGTTTGGTGGTCCTCACACCATTCTTAAAATCCTTCTAAACATACTCAGTAGGACTTAGATCAGGTTATTGTGCCGGCCATTCCAAAACACGGACATTTTTGTCTTTGATCCATTGTTTTGCCTTTTTGAAAGTGTGTTTTGGGTCATTGCCTTGTTGGAAAACACATCGTGCTAGCATTTCTTTTTCCGCATAAGGCAACATTACTTCTTGTAGGACTCTTGCAACATAATAATTGGCGTCCATTATACCAACGATGTAAACTAAAGATCCTACGCCTTTCCATTATAAGCATCCCCACAACATTAGTATCTAGCGTCCATGCTTGACGGCTTTACATGTGTATCTGCATTAAAATTGATTGTTGATTAGGAGGATGTCTAACGTACTGCTTTTCATTGCCGTGATTAAATTGTGCGATTTTTTTCTCATCCGTCCATAATATATTGCTCCATACACTCTCTGGTTCATTGACAAATTTTTTGGCAAAGTGAAGCCTACTTTTTAAGCGAATAGGCTTTTATAAAGGTAGGTACTGTTCTTGGTCTCCTTCCGTTAAGTTTAGCATTTAAAAGTCGTTTCCTTACAGCTGATGAAGAAATTAGAAGATTCAATTCACTTTTGATATGCGTTGACGTCAGGAATGGTTGCTTTCTCTTGTCTCCCGGTTGTCTTCTTTGGCGACCCATTTTTGGCATTGGTTATTTTTCCATTTGATACATTAATTGTCTCACGTATAAATTTAAAAGTTTTTCCTTCATCAATCAATTTTTTTTATTATTATTCTCTCTTGAGAAATATTATTTTTGACTTTTCCCATTTTCACGGAAAATTCACAACAATTTGCTCGGAAATCTTTCTGAAATGTGGTGATAGAAAGAGTCCTTTTCACATAATTTGCCAAGTTTCCTGTGATTCCCAATTTAAGATAATAAAAGAAGTTGCCAAACTGAGTTTGTTCTTATTGTTTCGAACAGCTGATTTTGGATGTTTTATAACATAAAATAAATATATAAGTATTAAAAATACCAAAAAGAAATTTCAGAAAATATAATACTTTAATTTGGACACCACTTTTAAGTCGTTCGCCGTTCTTGTTCATATATTTTCGAACACGCTTGTATATTGTACCATATATGTATGGCAATATTTCCGTAAACTTTTGTTTGAAGAATTGTAAAATATTCTATTCTAATATTTTTAATTAGTTTGTCAAGAATTAATTTTTTACGCTAGAAAAACAAAAAAAAAAAAAGTTATGTTTTAACTTTAAATGAAAAACAAACAACAGTGAAGAATACTTTAAATAAATTTATTTTTTTAGCAAATGTATTTCATTAATTGATTTTTAATTGGAATTCATAAAAAAAAATTTAGAGAATTAAAGGAAAAGAAGCAAAAAAGACAAAAAAAAAACTAAAAATATACAACTTTTTGAATGTCAAGTTTCTCTTTTTACAAATGTGACAGTGTTTGTTTTTCCGTGTGTGTGTGTGTGTGTGTGTTAACACAACATTTTAAATAGTTTGTCAATGAATTTATTAACTTCACCATGTCATAGTTTCTAGGAATCTTAATACAATCTTCCATTAGTGCCAGAGTTGACAGAAATATTTTTTGTAATCCGATAAACTAAACATCAATGTCTTAAATCGGGCTGAAAAGAGCAAAAAATTTTGGTAATGGTTCCAAAATAAAAATCAATGGACATTTGAGTGCTGATTAAAGAGTAAACTCTATGAATAGGCATTTGTTTATGTGAGGGAGCTTAAGAAAGAATATAATGTTCATGTTTCCCACGAAACACTATGCCAGTGTCCTTAATGAGACACAAATACAAATCAAGAGTTGCATGTAGAAATCGGTTTTAGTACTACTTACTGAATAGCGTTTGTTGTTTTGCTAAGCCTAGTGACTATTGGGATGATGTTACAATATATTTTGTGGTGAAACATAAAAGATGCTTTGTTGTTATGATGGAGCTACCGGAGAGTGACGTAAAACCGCAACATCGTAACAACTATTAAATTTGGAAAATTATGTATGGCGATATGCGGAAAAAGGAAACTTGTCATTTATTGAAAACACGATGGACACACAACAATATCTTAAGGTTGTGGAAACAAAATTTAATAATCAGTGTGAAGAAATTCTGGCTTATAAGGACAGGGACAACAAAAACAAATAATTCAAATTTTATCGAGAAGCATTAAGGAAATATACATATACTACAGTACGGTTATGGTTCCTGTAAAATTGTGAAAAAGTTGCCCAAAACCTGTACAATTTAAGGGTACCTTTGACAACAAAAAAAGAACAATGTATATTCTTATTTATTCTTATGAACCCTAACTTTTGCAGCAATTGACATAAACAATTATGATGCTATGCAAAACTGGAGAGAGCTCAAGGCTACTAAGAGAGTGGTAAGATATTTTGGATATGAATTCTCCTAACAATGGTTATAATTTCCATTATTTTGCAAGTGACCATTTGTATTTACATACATATGATTTAGAAGAGCTCTTAACTATTCTCTAAAGGAACTATAATATTTAACTTTATACAAATCAAACGGATATGCAAAATTTCAAATTACATATATTGTAAAATGTGTGTTGTTATTTAAAGTGTACATAACATAGATGTATATCAAACACATCAATACACACGAGTATATAATAGATAGTAGAATTAAATATAATCTATTGTAATATTTATTTTTCGAACTATTGTTGTTGTTCAATAAAAACAATATTTGACATTTAAAAATATTGCATTTAATTCGTTTTTATGTTTATTTAAATATGTTGCCAGTTGATCTTATTCCAATAATTTGATATATATCTAATTGTTAAATGAACTTTTATGTTGCAAATGAAATGCAATAAATGATTATAGATTTTAATTTGTTTTTATTGTATAGTTTTTTTTCTTTGCATATTTACAATAATAAAAATGCTATACTTGTGTACACACACGCATACATGACTACTATCTATCTGGGGATTGTGTAAACGGAAGTGTTAACTTCAATGACTGAAAATTAATTGCAATTAAAAACAGAGAAAAATTATAATTTTCATAACCATAAATAAAAATAATAATTATAATAAAAAAATATTAAAAGGAAATACCAATAAATATAGTTCATTAAATGATTCAACGGAAACAGGAATTATGTCTTTATAAATATATATGTTGAAATTAAACTGGAGAAAAAAAAAACAAAAAATTTTAATTGTATTTACTTAAAAATTTAAACCATGCTAAGGCTCCTATAAACCAAACCATTGGAATCCTTATAGCAAATATTGTTATGATAAAAATTTGAAGAATAAAATTTCTAGCATCATTAGAGTTGTACTCCTAAACTGATAATGATAATTTGGAACAAATTTAATTTTATAAAATATTGAAAGTTTTAAGGCTTATTAAGATCTTGTTTTCACTCAACCTTTCTGCGACTACATCCTCGCTCGCAACTTTTCTTTGTTGACAAGGAGAAGAAGATGCCGATGCTTTTACCAGCAGCAGCTCACAGTTTTGCCAACGTTTTTCTTTATCTTCTTTCGCGTCTTTCGTGTTTGTTCATTCTGCAACAGAACGCATACCTTGACAAAGAAACATGAATAAAGAGGAATGAGAAAATAGTTGCTAGCATTCTAATGTTGAGTGCGAACAATGAATGGCGTTACCATAGAAGAATCAACGACACAAGCTGCTGAGCATGATGCTGAGAGAAAACAAGGTCTACGCTGTGATTCGCAGACCACGGGTGTGATGAAGAAAGCAATCTCTCTAATACATATGAAGATGCCTTAAAGACGTGCGAAAAGATGTGTTTGGAAATTGCGGGCTAATGACGTTCGGCACGGATTTTTGATATTACCATATATGTCATACATCTTTATGGTTTATAAAAAGCTGAAAAATCTACCCAAATCAGAATTATTGGTAACAGCTCTTGAAAGTTCAAGTTTATTTTGCTTCTCTAAACTTATGTATAACATGACAACTTGGAATTTGACCTCATATGAGTTAAGTTTTCTATTGCTTGTTTGCATCACGCGCCACTCATTGGATTTAAAGATAAGAAGCTTTATTGTGAGTAAGATTTAGCGTTTATTTCATCAAAAGAATCAAAAGAAGTTAGTTTTTATTGAAACCAAAGACTTTTAAACATAATATTCTCTGGCTTTGCATAGAGGAAGCCAGCGGTAAGTTTTGAGAGTATTGCGCTTTTCGTTCTTCTATTTCTGTAAATGTTTGTAGTCACCAAATATAAAAACATGATCTACTTATTTAGAAGGCAGAACAACGTATGCCCGTGTTAACTAGTCAACTATAACAAATTAAAGAATACATAAATAAAATAACTTAAAGTTTTAAGCTTCAGTGTTGCACTGAACAGAGAATTAATTAAGAATTAATGTTTTAAAAAGAAAAATCGGATAAATTGGTACGAATCTTCTGAAGAATTCTTCTGAAGGCAGAGACATACAAAATATTATATTTTCTATAGTCTAGCAATATTCTTTCGTGACTTGTCCCAACAAATATATGTAGGTTATGTTAGGTTATGCAGGTCGTTCGCGTTTGCTCACGAGTTTACCCAGAAGCCTTAACGGCCCATTATGATACCTGATAAAAAAAAAGTGAATGGGAAAGGCGATTAAGAGGGGGTAGGGGAAATCCACAATAGTCCAGGGTCGGTCCCAGAGATCACCTTCTTTTTCTAAAACCAACCTGAGGAGTCCACGAACAGAGCCACGTCCCCCAAAGGACATTTTGCCAAACTACCCATATCTTCGAAGAATGGTTTCCTGCGAAACCGGGTCCTTCTACTCAGAAGAGCATATCAATCACAGAGGAGGTGTTGGATGCTCTCCGGTTCCTCCTCGTCTTCACAACTACGACAGAAATCATTGTGTGGAACTTGCATCCTATGGACCCCGTCCGAACCCAGTCATGTAGACGCTTTTAGCTCTTCCGAGAAGATGCCTGCACCTGTACCGTCTACCGTTTTGGATCCATCAGTGTAGATCGAGAACTCATCCCGCCCAATGACGTTTCTCCACCACCAATCATCTCTACCCGGGAACAAATATATGTATCTTATTAGAGAAAAATGAAATCTAATCTGTCAAAAGAAAAACAAAATATATTTAAAAACAGAATTTGTGAGTCAAGATTGGTTCGAAAGACATGAAGCGGATTTACCATTTTTAGACGTCTGGCAATTTCTTCCTGGAATGGCTGATCAAGGGGTCAGACGGATTTTCTTTTCTTCAAACTATTGTGTATTGTCGATTAAAGAATTTTCGAAAAATGGTACTTATAACCTACTTTAATCATTTTGTTTTAGTGTATTTGAGATTAAAAATATGGAAATAAAACCAAACAGAAATCATTTTACACAAAATGGGCAATATCTCAAAAAATACATTTTCGACTTAAACTGTTTTGACGTATTTCTGTAGATATGTATTGTATATACTTCTATGCGTTACACAATGCGTGTAAAAAATTATAATACCCTCTCTCAGGGTATGAAACATCGATAATAATATTAAAATCAAATCAAACTTATCGTGCTCTTCGTTCTTTTTAATCATAATCATAATCGTCCGTACGTGTATGGACCGTTTTCGCAGTACGTTTTCTTAATGATAATATGCATCCCGTAAGACGCCGAACAGTGCGCACCGAACAAGCTGTAGCCGCTGTACAGCAAAGCATTGAAGAAGACCCAAATCAGTCAATTCATCGCCGTTCTCAGCAAATGGGGTTGTGTCCATCCTCTTTATAGAAGAATTTATAAAAGGATCTTGGCTTAAAAATTTTTAAGATTCAACTTGTGCAGGAATTAAAGACAAACGGCCAACACAAATTGATATTAATCTTGATTTTCAATACAAAATTTTGTTCAGCTATGAAGCTCATTTTTGGTTGAATGGGTACGTAAATAAGCGAAAATGCCGCATTTGGTGTGAAGATAATCCACAAACATTTGTCGAAACACCATCACATCCACAGAAAATTATTGATCCATATGTCTTCAAAAACGATGATGGCCAGAAGTTACTGTCAACGGTAAACGATACAGAGATATGATTAGAACATTTTTCGTACCTCAATTAGCTGGCATTAATGTTACTGATATGTGGTTCCAATATAACGGAGCCACATGCCACACAGCGCACGCTACAATTGATTTACTCAAAGATGTTTCTGATGAACGAATAGTATCACGTAATGGTCCTATTAATTGGCCACCAAGATCGTGTGATTTAACCTCATTGGATTATTTTCTTTGGGGTTATGTAAAGTCATTTGCCTACGCCGATAAACCAGAGACAATTGGTATATTTTTCTTGATCTCAAGCAGAAAAGCAATTCAAATCTACCTCTGACTGAGTCGCCTCAAAAGAAAAATCCATGAGATTTTTACAGATGTTTTCAAATCTTCAAATGAAATTTTAGGACAATACGTGAATATGTTTACACGTTACAAAGTGTTTTGATAAGAAATAACACCGCTAGATGAAGATATTGGGAACTACATTATAAGCCGACGATACTTAAAGATTTTTTGACTTCAGAATGCGACATATTTTTTCCAAAATGCACAAAAAATAGATTTATGCTTAAAAGATATCAATAAGAAAGGCCTTGGAAATAAGAGCAGGCTATCCACAAGGTTTTTGTCTTTCACCCATCCTTTACAACATTTATACCTCTGACTTTCCTATACTAAGAGGTTGCACTACCTCAATCTTTACTGATGACACAGCGGTCCTATGTTCAGGAACCCTAGCTGCTGACGTTTCTGACAACCTTCAGGCAGCTTGTGAATGTCTTGTTTCCTATTTCTCGAAGTGGAAAATCTTAGTAAACTCCGAAAACACGCAGGCCATATTTTTTACCAGAAAGCAGAAAGACATAAACCTCCCTAACAGTCACATAAAGCTAAACCATGTCGACGTTAATTGGGAAAATAGTGTTAGATATTTAGGCTTGATTCTTGATAAAAAGCTGACATTCAAAGAGCACATCAACTTTACCAAAAATAGAGTTAGCACATTTATATCCGCACACAGGAACTCACGCCTTAGCTTAGAAAACAAAATGTATCTATTAAGTCAAGTCAAGCAAAATAAGAAATTCAAAATGATTTTTAATCTGCCCTGGCACCATTCCACCATTGACTTGCATCACAAAGCAAATATCGAGTTAATAGTACACAGACGTGCTCGACTTTCCTTAGCCACAAATACTTTAGTCTTAAGTGTAGTTATAAGTAATAATTATTAAATAATTTTTTTTAGGGTTTTTGTAAATCTGTTATCACTCTTTTTACTACTAAGAACATATTGTTAAATCACATAGTTACTAATCCCTTATATACATATGTCTAAGAAGAATAGGAAACGTAGCCTGATCTCTTAATTTTTTAAATTATTGTAAATAAATAAATGAATGAATATCAATAAGAAAATTTTCTTCAAAGTGAGAGCAGCGTTTATAAGCAATGGTAGATGCTAATCATAATATACAGAAGATTTTGCATCGTTAGGTGACGGTGTATTAATGGAATGAATTCATCATAACACTAAGAAATTTCATTATTAGTCAGCTAAGGGGGAAAACATTTTGTTCAAGGCAACCAGAAATGCAAAAGTATTTTCAAAAATGTTTAAGATTGAAAATAAATTATAACAAAATATCACATGCCATATTGATACGTTACAAAGATAGAAACAATGAAAAAACGTCCATAAATACAAAAGATAGAAATAATATAAAGGCGATGCTATGATGTCAAAATTGTACGAATTAAAGTTTGAATAATTTCTCATTTACAATACTATTGAACCATTATATTCTCTGAATCAGGCTCCTATTAATTACTACCTTCTCCCAAATCTCATTAAACAATTGAAGGGAAAGAGATTAGCGTTAATTACTAAGGTCGCTGATTTTAAGTTTAAAACTAAAGGCATTGAAATGAAAGAGAATCATTAATCGAATTTAACACTCTTAAAGAAAACTAACATAAGTCAATGAATCAAGTAGAATTTTTCACAAAAACAAAAGATTTTTTAGTTTTGCGCTAAGCATCACACATGAATGAGTATAGTACTTAATATCAAATGATTGAAAAATACTTATTCTGTCCCAAGGTTTATTAGAAAGTTAATTACACAGGTCTGCACTGAATATGTTTTAATGTAGAATGTATAGATTAGAACCTCCAGACTCCAAATTGATGATGTTTTTTTTTTTAAAATGGAGAATATAAAGACATTAAATGATGATGGACTGTTGTTGGATGATACGTTGAGATGAAGTTAAGGTTCATGAGCTTATTCGATTTTTTCTTTAAGAACAACGTTAGGCCTATGTGATATGAAATCTTAAATGTTAATAAATTGAATTTATTTTTGCTTTAGAAGAGTTTTAATTGCACTTATAAAAATCGAACAGAACTGAATTGATTGCATTCGTAAGTTGATATTTTTGGGATAGAGATAACAAATGACATTTTACCAAGATAAAAAATTGCTTAAAAAACCTAAAGTTGATTAATATTTTACATGAGATGGGCAAATGATGTGATATTTTTAATTTTATTGAATTATATTGAGAAAAATTGAAACTTGATAAAAGATAATTCTGAAACATGGAATGAGGATTTCCAAGTGACAATAAAAGCGCGGTGGATACTGAAATTTTCTCAACAGATAATCAAATTATTGAAGGTTATTAGCTCATAATAAGTATGTCCAAATTCAAATGATATGGAAGATGATAGAAAGGTTTCGGACAAACAATTTATTTAACAGTTTTTAAAAAATGATCAAATAACCATCTTTATTTACTGAAACTTACATGTGATATCTTATTGTTCAAGCTTAAATGTAAGACAAAATACTTAATATAGAGTGGGGTAAATAAAACAAATTAATCCTTTGTTTAAATAAACAATATATGATATATTAATCGATGGCATCTCCATCAGTTGAACATTATTTTTTCATTATAGTTCCATAAGAAATTTAAAGACTAAAAATCTTACCTTTTTCTCTTCACTTTTTATTATATAAAATTCATTTTTATTTATTTTATTTTCTATTTAAATCAAATTGCAATAACTGATTTATTTTTTATTTAACTTTTATTATTTAATCTGCTGATCAATGCATAATGACACATGTATTAAACACCATAAAAAAAAAGAAAATAACATGACAATAGCATTATAAGAAGAGTTGATGTAAACAAAAAAAACAAAAAATAATTTCACACAAGTTTTCACTTTTAATTCTTGTAGATTTCATAAGATTTTTGAATATTTTCTTGCATTTAGAAGAAGCGCGCCAATTTACAATGATAACGCGGGTCGCATCGGGTAACAACAATGTACTAAGTATGATGATGGGTGACAAGATGATATGATGATAAAAATGCCGATGGTGATGTTAATGCCGACAAATGCTTTAACAATTTTGAAATTGGTAGACAACAAATGAAAAACAATAACAAAATACTTTTAATGAAATGACAAAACAAAATCGCGCTAATAATAATGAATGAATGGATCAAGAAGAATCAAGAAGTAACAAACAAACGAATGAAGAAATAAACGATTGTATGAATGAATGAACGTTCGAACGTGTACCGTATTACGTATAAATGTACCGTTAGACGCGAAACACTTGTTCCGTTATTTTCTTCAATTTTTTTTTTTGTTTGATTATCCGCTATCCAAATGGGACAAAAGACACCGACGAAGCGAACACGTTACCCGCTGCAGATACCGACGCTGACTGCATTCGTCTATTAATTTGCAACGAATTTTAACGTAAGAAAAACGCACGCGATGTCAACTACAACTCCACCACCAACAACAACAACAAAAATATAGCCAACGAAGAGTCGACGAGCGAACGAACGAACGAACGATGGAACGAACAAACGCACGAATGAACTACCGAATGAATGAACGAACGAAACGCACGAGCCTACAAAACAAATGAAACGAAGAGTCATTCAGAATTGCCTCACCTCGTCTAGGTGCCCGTCTCAAGCAACAGAATCATCAGTCGCCTTACAATTTTATATGAAAAACAATACTGGCATGCTTTTCCCACTATCCAAAAATCGCTCATTCCCTTACTCTCGATAATTCGCTTGTTCTCTCGCTGAAAGCTCCACAAATTACTTTGCATTGTGAAAAGGCACAAGGCGTACGGCACATGGCACACACATTTTTGCGCATGTAATTTCAGAACTTTCATTTGGCTTGTTGATTCCACTTCTCTCTCTATCACTCTCTCTCACTTACTATGTCTGTTAAGCGTTCCCAATAAAAAAGCGACGAAGTTGTTTTCATAAAACTAGTAACTTCACTACTGACTTCAATTTAAAAAAATTTGAAAAGTAACCGCATTACTAAGGTCAGTCAGTCATTCTGTTATCAATCAGGTGTTCTTGTTATAGTTTGTTATGATTTTCGTACCTCGCATGGAAAGAACGAAAAATCGGTAAGACACAACACAAATTCATTCAATGAAGAATAACTTTGATAAGTAAGTAGATGGGAACCTTGGAGCTTGCAAAATTGAATAAACGTTCATCATATATGATATCTTGTTTCATTGAGGAAAGATTACCAAAGCCACTTTACGGAAAAATAAGATGGGATGCACACTAATTGGATTTTAACGTGAAAATTTTTTTAAAAAGGGTTCCATAATCATGTTAAAATGTAACGCTGCGTTACATTGAAACGCTTTTGGAGTCGCCAATAATTTTAATATAAGTACCTCGTGACTCAAAAGTCGTAGCTCCAAATAATTTATATATTCGTAAAACAGAGGAGTTCACTCTTTGTCACCGCACGCTCTTGTTATCAAAGGCGATTTTTGCCTTTTTTTTTCCTTATTCCTATTGTTATTGTTACTGTTGCTATTGCTATTGGAGGAATGTTCGATGAAGTACATAGGTTACGACCTTTCATGCTCCCGAAAATATAAAGCTAGAGGGCTACATTTTTGCATGAATGTTCAATAGATTAAAGTAGAATTTTAATTAAAATTAAAAAGAAATTTCATCAGTTGGACCACGCCTTCCTCTCCTCCAAAGCATTATCGTGTAATTATTTTCGAATTTATACACAGCAAAATAGTATAATTGTATAATAGATAAAAGCATTTCTATTAAACGATATGTAATTTTACTTACCACACCTATGTTTATAGAATTAAGCCTATGAAGAGGGCTTACTCCATACTGAAGATTCTCAGAATTAACTTGAAAAACCGGCGCGGTAAACTCTCTTGTTTTTAATAGCTGATTTGGCTTTGCTCCACATAGTGGACACGATTGACATGAATTGGTACCAGTTAAAATGTTTAAGACCTTACTGTCAATAAGCGTCAGATGTCGGTTATATTGTATTTTATGAATGAACTTCAAGGGAAGTGCTTTCTTTTATAAATCCCATTTTCAAAGGCCGACAGAATATAACTGATTGTGGTGTCCTATTAAGCCAAATAACTCGATCAAGCACATCTGTTAGTTTCAATGGAATAATTGTTGAAACAAAGAGAGAATGGGTCCAGGGCAAGCTTCGATGCTAATTTTCTTTTCAAGCGAGACCCTGCATCTCGATAATTTAACTTCTTACGACCTATTTTATTTTGTGACGTCTCGTGCTCATCAAACGCAATCGCTAGATTGGCTTCAAGTCACCGTGAATGAGTTTTTTTGAATCTATCCAAGATTCAATGGCATTTTGGTAAATGTCTGTTCACTAAAGCAACAAATTGCTTGACCTCTTGTTCAATTATATTAATTATATCTTCGTTTAATTTATTCTTAATATTTTCAACAATACATGATTTTACACCATTTTCCAAATTTCTAGTCACGCCCAATGGCTAAACTGGAATTAAACCGAAAAACGTAATTTTTACAAAGGGGTAAAAATGGGGAAAACATATTAATTACCTCTGATTCTAACAAGATGGTTTGGTAAATAACCATTTAACTTAACTTTGCTGATACCTTTGACTAAAGAAAAATAATATTCCACAGAATTTAAACACATTTGCTACTTTTGAGCTTAAAATCTCATAAACAACAAATTGGACAATTGGACAATAAAATTTAAATTATGTGTAATAACTATTTATTTTACACACCTTGAGTAACTTTTCTCATACTTACATTTGTTCGTTATGTTTACAATTAGAGCTTCGCTCGCACTGCAAGTTGCAAAAAAATTTCATACACTTTTTCAATTCAAAAAGCAACACTGAATCAGTTGACTTTGACCATGCCAAAATGTTTCTCAAGTAGGTCTTAATCAATTTTAATTTTAAAAAACTTCTCTCAGAAGAAGCCGTACTGACTGAATCAGTGAGCATTATTTTGATATCGATGTCAACATTTTGCATCGTTGAAGAAAGAATTTGATTCATAAGGTTCTCCATATGTCGCTGTTTTCACCTTCTCGAAGTATTGTTCCTAAATAATTAAAATGCTAGAGAAGGCCATCCTTTGGTATATATTTAAAATATTTTATATCATAAATAAAACCAAATCGTTCATAATATTCGTTGAGTTCTTTGAATCGAAGTTCGATGTCAACTATCAAAGCATCTATCATGAGTTAAAAAAGTAAACTATTTACTGCATTTAAACCGATTGTATAGATTATTCAATGTGTTCATAGCCGATCATTCGTTTTTGCTTTGCTATTCTTATTTCTTTAAATTGTGATTTAATTTCGTAACTACTTTTTTTCTACAAACAATAGAGCTTCTGCGACACTGTTTTCAAATCCTGTATTACGGAATATTTGAATGCAGCAACAAAATGAATGTAATAGCGACTTTTAAGTTTACTTCAACCGATTGCTAGAACGAATTCCTAGATTCCAAATGCTTTCCGATGCAATACAAGAAATTAACTCAAGCACAATTGTTGGATGAATATTTTGTTTATTTTATTACTGTCTACAAAAACGAATGACTTTCGCTTTGTGACCGCATGTAATGAATGACAAAGTTAACTAACTGTTGGTTTGCTACGTAGAGTAAAGAGAATACAATTTGTCTTAAACTTCAGAGTGGCTGCTTTGAACAATTCGCAATCGTCAGTTTTATTTTTCAAGTCATTCTTCTATGCATATGCGGACGATTTTAACATTAACTGCAAACTTGGAAAAGAAAAAAATAAAGATATAAACATTGACAACATTCTTACTCATATACGTAGCTGATGCGAGTATTCAATTAATAAATGCAAACAAATGTATATATGCAGAAAGAAAAGGTGTCAATGTAACATCGTATCGAATCTGCAATAAATTTCACAACAGGACAAAATTAAAATACTAGGAATAACTTTTAACAAAACTCACCGATAAAATTCTCATATTTATGACCTGCTCCCTGCCTTAAATAACAGACTCAATGTAATTAAAGTCCTTAGTAGCTCCAAACTTAACTGCAACCTAATCTCATTAATGCGAGTTACCAAATCACTACTCCTCTCAAAAATTAAATACGGTTTATTTATTTATGGGTACTCTCCAAAAACTCACTTAAACAAAATTAAAACAATAATAAATACAGTCATTAAACGAAATATAGGTGCTCTCCCGACCACATCAACCAACTCTTTGCTTTATGTAAGCAATATGTACCCACTCGAATTTGAACGAGATTTTCTTTCGCAAAATATGTTGAAGTCTCTCCTTAACAGCAAGGACTCCCCCTTACCAACCATTGTCAAATCCCTCACCAATTCTAAAAGAATTCGAAACTACAAGCTAAAATCAGCCATTCTCAGAATAATCATGACAAGTTCTGACTTGGACATCCCCATAGCCACCCCTAAATACCTTAACTCTTATTGTAAATACCCTCCATGGCATTCTCAATCCACACTACATTAATTTATCCTCATCCAAATACCCAAAAAACTCAACCGCCCCTGAAGTCTACCAGCAATCTTTTCTTGAAATCACCAACCTACTCAATGACCACCAATTTGTTTACACGGACGCTTTTAAAATTGATAATCACGTTGGATATAGTATAACCACACAAATACACTTAAAGCTCTTCATTACCCTCGCATACATCGAGTCTTTCAGCCGATCGCTATTTTTGAAACCTTCGCACTGATCAAAAACACTAGAAGTAAAACCGCAATATGCTTTGACTCACTTTCTGCAATAAACTGCATTAAAAATATTAATAACTGCATTATATACGGGACCAAAATCAGGAATTCTTTTATAGAGAATAAAAACATGATTTTGATCTGGACACCAGGACACGTCAACATTTCAGGGAACGAGATAGCAGATAAATCTGCCAAATTTCCTCAATTTGCCAGTCCTGCAATAATAATCCCCCGCTCACAATAAACCACATCCTCAAAGAGTGCCATAAATGTGATGCGGACAGACGAAAAATCTTTGGCTCTTCTAATCCTAGTCAGTTACCCTTCCCTCAGCAGCATAAAACTAAGCATTTCTTATTTAAAATAAAAAAAAACAAATTATACCAATTATTATAAGTTGAAATACAATTGTTCACTATTTACTTATTATCTATAGATTCACTTATCTTACTTCTTACTTACTTCATATTATACTTATACATACTTACATATTTTTACTATTATCTTAGTATTATTAATATTACTTTATCACTATTCTGTAATTAGTTAAAATATTATACTATATTGTAATAATTTTCATACCACCGATAGCCATTGATGCTAGTGCTCCACACCTTGTTAGCTTCAAATATTAGTTTATAAGCCAACTTGATATAAATAAATAAATTTTTTAAGTCATTAATGCATTCGATGATATCATCAAATTGTAAAAATATCGCTTTTAATGCTCCGATTCTACTCTTCCATCGTGTTTGAGAGATGTTAAAGTCAATCGCTGGTAAGCGTTTATTAGACATTTCAATTCGGTTCACAAAAATAACGACTGGTTTGAAATCAGTGGCGTAGCTACGTTGGGGCAAGCCGGGGCAGTGCCCCTGAGCTCTAGGGGCCCTCGGCCACCATGTTGAAAAAAAAAATAATAATAAAATATGTTGAATAAAATTTTTTGACTAATTCACTCAATTAATTTCAATTTCAAAATTACTTTTTTTATTTTCAACAATATTTCATTAAAAATAATAGTCATAGTTTGCAAAGTTTTGTGAACAGAAATTGGCCAAAATAGACAATTTTTTACTCAACCTTCTACAATTACTATAATTTGAATTTAGTGATAAATGATGCCGTTAGCAGTTGTGTGGAGATACAAAAGTCTGTATGCTGTACTGCAACGATTCAAGACTTATATAGTTTTTTCGGGAATAATATTAAGCGTTAGGATCTACTGTCAAAATTCACTGGTGAATCAGAAATCACTCTACAAAAATTTAATCCGACTAGATGGTCTAGTAGAGTTGATACGATGTGTGCAGTAAAGCTTCTTTTTTTGATGTAATCAAGGAATTATCAGAAGTAGTACTGAAAAGTTCCAATAAGGATGAGCGTAGCGAAAAATGCTAAATTTCGAGCTCGCATTAATGTGTGAGTTCATGCATCAAATTTTGAATGATATCAATTATGCATCCAAAATTTTGCAAACACGCAATATCGATTTAGACAAGGCAAGTAGAGCTTTAGCAGATGTGAAAACAAAACTTCAATTTTACAGAAATGAGTTTGAATCGTTCTAATGCAAAGCCAGTGAAACTTGAAAAAAATATGACATAGATTCCAATTTTCACAACAAAGACAAAAAAAAAAAAGTTTAAAAAAATTTGATGATTTAGTTTCTGATCACCGATTTCGAAATAGAGAAGAAATTTTTAAAATTACAATTTTCATTAACATACTAGACCTAATAATAGGCCAGTTAAATTCGCGTTTCATTGGCATGAGTGCAATCTGTCAAATATTTCATTTCCTATCACCATCCTTTTTACTCAAGATAGATGAAGCGAGTTTGTTACAAAAATTAGATGCTTTCCAAAGTAAGAGTATTCTGATATAATAGGCCCCAATTTTTTCAATCAATTTATTAAAATTTATCACCATGTTCTACCTAAATTGACCCTAACATGGACTGTTGAACAATAATGCAAAGAAATTGTAAATAAATATGCAATGGTAGAATGCGACATTACGGAAGTGTTTACCGCACTTTTATTGTTCTATACAATACCAGTAACTTCTGCAACAGCGAAAAGATCATTTAGAAAATTAAAGATAATAAAAAATTGTTTAAGAAATAATATGACTCAAGATAGACTCAAAAATTTGGCGCTCATAGCAATTGAAAACAAGGCGGCATCAAATTTAGATTGAACTGTAGTTATAAATGATTTTGCAAAATCTGAAGCCAGAAAAAGATTGTAAAATAAATTGTTAAAAAAAAAATTGTTGACTTTGTTTTATTCTCTTCTTATACTAACTGTAATCTACTCATTGTTTATTTTTTACTAGCTTTGCCTGCGATTTCGCACGGGATCCTTTACCCAGGTCGAACTCTATTTGGTAGTTTTTATGTGAAAGCGAAATAAACAGTAGTATCACTAAATACATACTATCTGCTGTATTACACATAACAATTAGTAGTAAGCTAAGGAGTTTAGTTTACTGTTTGAAATGCTCATTTATTGAAGTCGCTTCGTTTGTTCAATGCGCTCTGAAAAAGTATTTATACATGTCCTCTGAATTAAGCAGAACCCAGTGCAAAACCATTCCGGCTGTCTTGAATCGATAAATAAAAGTGGGATTACATTCTTCACTCGCCGGGACCTGTCTGGATCTGACTTAATCATACAACATGCATTTTATTAGCAAACCATACATCTCGTATTTCTCAATTGATAAATAAATAAAGTAAAGTTGAATAAATAACATTTTAAGTTTCATTTCTTTCCTCTTAAATTATATCTGATGGTTCTCGACACAAGTTTTCACCCGGAAAAATATTACGGTGGCAAAGCGATATGACCAACCGCCGATTTTTATTTATTTATTTTTTTTTTTTTGTTAGTTCATTTTCAATTATTAGTATTAAGTTAGCACTAATGTATCTTAATTGTACAACTTTATTTTTATGTATTCAATTTAACTTTATAGTGCATGCAGTACTGGCCAAAATTATTATGGCGAAACAATACGCAATATAATATCGCTTATCTTTAATAACTGACAGAAGTAACGGATACATTTGAATTTTAAGAGAGTGTAGCTACTTTTAGCTTTTATTAATTTCATTCACTTTTATTATTTTTTATCAATTAATCGATACACCAATTAATTGCTGCTAAAAGTATCGATTAAACGATTAATCATAATAGGCCTTTTAGACGGTCAGTTCAGTCTCAGTCCATGTTATCGCTTCTGAAATCAAAATGGACTGACAAATAAGATGGGCCATCAGTACATTTCTCTGCCATCGTTTCTGTTATCGGTGCGAATCTCGAGTCGATAATAAACTGAGTCTGAACTGACCGTCTAAAAGGGCCTTAAATGTACATTTTTATAGTAAATACTCTAAAAATGTTAGTGATTGGATAAAATGATACGCAAAATCCACCATTTCGTTCCTGCTTTTTTTCTTGCTCTCCCAAAGATGTTTGCTTTCTCCATCGCTCTTGTGCAAAACGTTGTTATTCTCACTTGTTTGTTCAGTCCGTATATATTTCTTAAACGTTTATAATCCCCAATAAAAAAAAGTCAATTAACCGAAAAGGAAAAAACAGATGACATCGATTAAGAAACCATAGATTATTTTAGCAAAACACCGATTTTTCGATTAATTTTTACACAACCCCCAATAGTTTTGGGAACAATTTTGTGGACTGATGAAAATTCCTTTGAATATCATGGATAAAAAAAACGGTCTATTACAGATTCCCTAAGTATGTATGTTTTGGTTAATTCGATAACAATATATAGTGCTATGAATAGGGCAGTAAGTTACACATCCTAAATGATTACGCGTTTACTTACGGTGACAGACTCATTCGAAAACAGCTTAACTTGCAACAGGATAACGATCCATGTCAGAAGGCCCAAATGATAACCAATTTTCTGTGAAAAGTGGAAACAAATAAATAAGATTGGCCACCTCAAAAGCCCGATCTTAATATAATAGATAATATGTAACAAAGGAAGACAACCCCAAATTTAACAAGAACGCGCGAGGAGACGAATTCGGAGGCCGACTTTGGAAGGATTTTTTAATGGACGTAAGGGAGTGTTAATTTATTATCAATCTTGCTGTTTTTATCATTTTATCATAAGTTGTTAATTTATTCCCTTTTTTTCTGACCAATAATGTATTTTCAAAATACTTTTGCCCTCCAACGACCACAGCTGTTTGTATTTGGAGTGGAAAGTGGTGGCGTGGGACAGGAAAAAATCAAAGCATTAGCAATAAAAAAATGTAAAAAACTTTTTGTGCTTCGTTTTTCTAAACTTAATATTAAAAAAAGGATACTTGCCTTTCAAAACTAAATATTGTATTCACCCATAATTACGTGTATCTACATTAAAAAAAAAAAACCAGAAAGAAGGTTATCATTGGTATAATACTCTTCACGCTCCTCAGGGTGGCATCCAACCGAGCGGCGACAAATACCAGATATCAAATATGCTTCCTTTCTTCGCATCACTATATTCTCTCAGACACAGTTTGAGTATTAACAAAGAACACGGTTTGAGTATCAAATGTGAGCACAGTTTGAGAACAGTACCACGAACTAACATCATGTCGGAAGCAAAGCAAAGCCCGTCGGGTACGCTAGCGATAACAAAAAAAGTTCTAAATACAATATTTAAAAATACCCAAAGCGTATAATAAATAAAAGCTAATTATTGATAATGATAGGGAATTGCTCATTTGGAGTAAAAAAAAACAATTGATATTACCGTCATTTGCAAGTAAAGATTGACCATTCCATTTTTCATTGAGGGAATGCCAAGCGGGCCGCTATGATGAGTTAACGGATCATTCAGTTAAAACTTACAATTTATCTCTGACGAAACAATTCTGCATTTCAAAAATGACTGTTTTACACCCTGTTAAGGGAATCTTGACAAGAAGGTTCTTTTTATTTCAGTTTGTCCTTGTGGACCACCCTCCATTTAATGAGAACCGTTGTTCCCATGTCTTTTTTTACCATTTACTCTACATGAAGCGTGTTGAGCTTGTTACCCAGTCTTCTATTTGCTTTGACGAGAACTTTATCCCCCACGTTATATGTTCGAATTCTTCTGCCCCTATTATGCGTTTGCAAATCGTTTTCCTAAGCTCTGTGTATCTGACCTCGGATATCACTTGGTTCTATGTCCTATATTGCTATCTCCTGGGCTTTCTTCTCCATCTTTGGGAAAAAATAATCATTAAATATCTGTTAACCATTATATTTCGCGCACGATGTGCCCGTTTATGTTCTGCGAGCACTATTTCCCATTGGTCATTCTCGTTGCAGAAATCCTGAACAATTTTTTCCGTGTATCAAAACTTTACTGTAGGATAAAGCTCGATAAGTCTGTGTTGTATAAATGCCAGAATAGGTAGACTGCAGTGCATTGCATCAATATTGATTACTTCTTGTATTAGGTCGAGCAGCGTTGTGCTATCGGTAAAAGTTGTTAGATGCCTCACTTTTTTCCAAACAAGGCAATTGTGTGTTTTGTCTGGATATTCTACTCTTCAAATACGATCTGCTTACGGAAGCAATTCACGGATTTTTTCACTTTTTCAATCGTATAGGACAAAGATTCCTCACTATGAACTGTTGCGTTGCCAGAGCTTAAATCGTCCTCTAGTGCGTTTACTGGCGGTCTGGGCAGGGCATCTGCTACCATGTTTACTTTACCAGATTTATAAAACACCTTAGCATTGTGGCCATCTATGAATGCCTTCCAGCGCTTCAACTTGTGGTTAGAATTTTTACCGTTACCGCGAATGTCAGAGACTGGTGGTCTGTAAATATATTGATATTCCTTACCCCGTATAGATAGTTCCCAAGGTTCTTTAATGCATAGTGTAGCTCCCCTTTTCTGATTGCCTTGGAAATCATAATTATCGGTCAACCTAACCCTCCGAAGAACCATCAGTTGTTAGGTCAAATGGTTTCTTGAAGTCCAGATGTCTTCGAAAAACATCTTCTGAAACAAGTTTACTTTTAAGGTTCTCAACAGTCTGCAATTGCAGATCTTCCTTAACTGAGTCGTTCTACTCAGCCCGTTTTATCCTTTTAGAATGTCAGTCGCTATGCTCGCAAATCTCTTAATAAAACATCTATAATAGCTAGCCAAACCCAAAAATGATGTAACCGAAAAAAGAGAAGTAAGTAACGGAAAACGGAGGTTGTTATGCCCCCAGCAAATTTTGAATCACAGGTATTTCATATATGTTTTGAAGAATTTTTGACAGAAATTCTCATATTTGCCTCATAAAGTTGTCTCAATACCCACTCAGTCCTTCACATGTTGTTCAGCCTCGTTTTGAAAAAAATAATGACGACGTCCACGTAAATATGGCAAAATTTGCCGATTTTTTCCCGTAGGACGTCGCCAATAGCCTTTTGGAAAATGCTCGGCGCATTCTTCAACCCGATCCGGCAGCCTGCAGAATTTGTCCATTCCCGTCGTTTTCTGTTTATTTTTTTTTCGAGATCTCAATTTGATGGAACCCTGACTTCAAATCCAGAGTTGTAAAATAGTTCGCCTCCCACAGGTTGGTCAGTATAATCGTTACGTTAAGTATCGGGTATTTGTCGTCAATCGTTTTGGAATTCAGTTTCGTAAAATCAATTCGTCCCAACTTTTCTTATCTACTACCAAGATGGGGTTATTATAAGGTGATCTTGATGGCCGTATTATTTTATTTGTTAAGAGATTTTTGATCTCGCTATTACCAAAGTCCGCTTCTCCCATTGGGTAGAGGTACCATTTTGAATACACTGGTTCCTTGTCTTTCGTACGAATAGAAGCCTTAATATTTGTATTATATGGAAGTCATACCCCCTCACACCCCTAACTGATGGCTTGAAGCTTTCCAATACCTTATCTGGTACAGTTTCAAATGTAACTTCAAAAAGATGACGTCCTGGAAATTTCAAAATTTTAATCCTTCTCTTTCCGAATCATGTAAGAGTATGCCTCGTTTGAGGTCTATACTCGCATTAATTCTATGTAATAGATCGAGGCCAATTACTCTATCGAACACTCAAAAGTTTCGTAGAATAAAGAAATCGGTATTAATCCTGAAAATATTTATTTTACATTTATTAAGGACCTTGCTCTTTCTGTAAATGGATTTAACAAAGAATGGGGTTAATACCGAGGAAATTCCAGTTAATTCCCGTAGGGGCTTAATATAATTTTTGGACGCCCCCGTATCCACCAGTAACTTTATTTCATTATTTGCTTCACCTATGGTTCGGCTGATCCATGGGAGCAGTGAGGCACCACTAAAAAATTAAGGGGCTCATTATGAATGCCGTGCATATCATCCTCTACAATATCATGCACCTTTCAACCTCGTTGTCCCGAAGAGCCTCTACAGAACTCTGCTGAACATGATTGACACGTTGCACCTTCGGACCAGTGTTCCTGTCCACGCTCGTTTGTTGCCTATATTGCTGTCCCGGGTAGGTTTTACCATTATCAACCCTCCTATATTGCTGAGTATGCACTCTCTGTTGCTTATATTGTAGTAGTAGGGTATCTCACCTGTAGTGCTGACAAGTCACTCTCCAATGACTCTCCCTGCTTATTGAACCTAGGAAACTTTTTCTTCCCAGATTGTAAGTAACCCTCTGCCTTCTGTAGAGAAGTCTGTCTCTGGGCGTTCATTTCCTCACTACGTTGCATAGTGCATAACAAAACTGTAGCGCTCTCTATTTGCCTCCAACATACTGCCCAAGCACGAGTGCCGATGGAATGCTATCAATCCTGGCCGAGAAAAGGTTATCACATAACGGTCTCTTAAGTCCCGATAAAAACACACGAAAGTCACTTTCCATATACCTCTAATTCAAAGGTGGAGGTCCACGGTGGGATCATACGTCATTAGCGTTTTATTTACAAGCGAGGCCAATTTCTTTTCAACCTCCTCATAATATTCTATTACTGACATGCCTCCTTGTCTAAGAGTTGGGAGCTCCTGTTAATGTGCGTGAAATCGAGCCTATCTATTATCGCTCTAAAATTAAGTGGGTAATTGAAAGATGAAAGTACCGCGTCCGCAGGCCCCCTCACTTTGTTTCTTGTTATGTTTACCGCCTGGTAGTAAACAGAACTATCTCCGTAACTCTGGTAAAGTCTGTGAGCATTGTGTGCAGCTTTGCACCACGATAGATATGTATCTTGTTGTCCAGTAAATTTAGGCAGGGTTCTCACCAAATCGAGCGATTCCTTACATACCACGCCATTAACAATGATGACCACCCTGTTCTCTTCTGCAGTGGGGGGTCTAAGATCTTTTAGCTGTCTTGAGACTTTGTCTCATTTTTTATCGAAACTTTTTGAAATATTGAAGCTCTTTGGCTTTATTACTTATGCAAATTGGACGGTCCCTGGTGGTGGGAATCGCAGTCTTGTTGTATTTATTTTATTATAATGAATTGTTTCATTGTGTGAAAAATTCATTTTTTTTTTGTGTTATCGAATTAAAATTTTTTTTTTTAATATTGAAGCTCTTTGGCTTTATTAATTTTGCAAACTGGAGGGGTACCTCCCATATGCATCCAAATTCAAATTAAAGTTCCTATTAGAAAAACTTTTCTGTTTTTTGTATTTGAATTTTTATTTATATGTCCTTCGTAGCTTTGAACCAAATCTGGTGTGAGATTCTTCTCAGGCTCCCATGAATTCGAGCTTACGGCGTATCCTCCCATTGGAGCAAATATTGGTACTAAAAGAACAAAACCAAATAGAATAGATAAGAATGTTATATAAATATTTTCAATTTCTTTCTGTTTTCAAATGTCTTTCTGCCCCGGCGTTTAAGGACTCGTTCAACGGGGAACATATTCTCAGTGGCATTTATAACACGCTTTCTCAGATTGTATCCAGTGGTTTTACCAAATTTCTTCACGTGCTCGACATAGAGGAACAAGACAAGACCACGCATATGGTTTTGTCCTGGTGCCCTATGCCGAGCGTGTGGAGAAAAAAGGTAAAACCACTTAATATAATCTAAGAAAGCGTGTTATTAATGTCTCCGAGGATATGTTCCCGGTTGAACGAGTACTAAAACGCCGGGGCAGAAAAGGACATTTGAAAACAAAAAGAAAATGAAATTATTTATAAAACATGCTTATCTATTCTATTGGGTTTTGTTCTTTTGGTACCAATATTTGCTCAAATGGGAGGGATACCCCAAAAGCTCCAATTCATGGGAACCAGGGAAGAATCTCACACCAGATTTGGTTCAAAGCTACGACGTACGTATAAATAAAAATTACAATAATTTTGAATCAACAAAACCAATAGAAATATTAATAAAAAGACAAAACAAAATTATTAAAAAAAAATATAAAAATATTTCGCATAAAATAAAATATTTAACATCAAAATTCAATGTTAATTCTTTTCTAAATCAAAATCAAAATAAAAAAATAGAAATGATAAATTAAAAAGACAAATGCCAAAATGCAAACATCTACATCTTTCAAAATAAAAATAAAAATAAATCTTAATTATAAATTTCGCATCGATAATCATAGAAAAGGAGACGGTTAGATGGGAAAGAATTAATTAGTAATATAATGCATTTATCAAACAATAAATCCATGATTAAAAAAAATATTTTCTTTTTGATGCCTGTCTGAGCAAACAAAAAAAAATATAGACATATAATAAAATCGTAAACGAGCCGTTTCTGTTTGTCTGTTTGTCTGTGATGTTATGCAGGCTAATCTTAGAAATGGATTAACCAATTTGAATACGGTTTTCACTGATGAATTTTAGTAAGCTTTGTGTAACATTAAGTGTTTGTTAGAAAATAATTTTTTTTTTTTTAATTTTTCATTCGTTTTTTCTTTGCTATGCTTTGCTGCTTCCTAAATTTTGAGTTTTGTTGTTATTGTTGTAATCCTCTCATTTATTGATAACTGAGTATGCACAAGAGTATTGCGCTCTTTCTGTTTATACAAACGGACTAGACAAACAAATGAGAGCAATAACGTTATTGATGAGGGCGATGGAGACAACAAAAAACAAAATTTTCGTTACATATTTTAGACCATTATTATACACGGCATTTCGGCTCTCTGGCAATTTTCATTTGTAGAGAAGAGACGCCGACGCCTGATGAGGTAACGAGTTGCTTGTATCATCACCCGAGTGGCAATTTTCCAGTCTTTTTCTTTTGGTGTATTTCGTTGTTTCGTGAGGATGCATTCTAAATTGAAAAGAAAAAGAAATTTATCAGAAACCACAAAGAAGAATCAACAAAAATTGCTCTCGCACAATTGCTGTGGGTACTAACTAGCAGCGACAGCAAAGAGGAATCGACAAAAATTGCTCTCGCTAAATTGCCGTGTGGAATAATGGTCTTAAAAAAACTTTGTAGTCTACATTTTCCATACATACTCGGCATTAATTTCTTGAAGGAATGGAGACAAACATTT